>NNCF01126077.1:156623-170181 GCA_002313205.1 Laupala kohalensis | reverse complement strand
TACAAGTTTTAAGGGCTCTAATGACCTCGCTGTTGACGAGCCCTAAAGCCCCCCCCCCAAAAAAAAATACAGTAGCTTCATAGAATTGTTTAACAAAATGGCAATTGTCGAGTAGTTTACTCTCGAGAGAGCCTCACACGTGAGGAGGAATATTTCTCCAGACCCGTCAATTTCTAGAACACCAACAACAACGTGTGCAACGTAATGCCCATCCACATCGATGGTTTCATCTATGGACACCCGGACCTTTTGGTCAACACTCATTCGTATTTTGTTGAGAACCTCCTCGTAGCACACGGATAAATAGTGTTTCCTCAATGTTGATTCATCTGGAACTGGATGTGTCGTATACTTCTCGAAGAACTGTCTGAAGCGAGGATTCTTCAGCTTATCCAATGGATAAGACCTCATCTTACACAAGTCCTTGAAGAACGATTGCAGTTGAAGATGGACCTGTCTGCTCAAATAGCAGTCTTTGTCTGCTGTCATTTCCAGCACTTCTCACACAGCTGCTGTGTTTCGAGGTATTAGTGTTGTTGCACATTAAAGAGTTTCACTGCACTAACTTTAACTTCACGTAGTTTACAAAATAATATTTTCCCGTCAGTGTTAAACAACTCCTCTCCAAAATCACGAACAAAACGCCGGAGCTTCATGCTGTTGGAGCACTTGACTTTCGGCACGTTGAACCAGACTGAGTTAGGGTTCAAACCGAATAGTGTGACCACGTGTGCCATGTTTATGTCGGAAGCCGCTTTCGTCGGCTTCGAGAGTGATTTGTCGACGTCGCGCAACAATGAATTACTCAGCGAAAAACCTATTAGTGTGCTACGCTGTCTACGTTTCAAATAAAGCTTTGTTGTGTAATTGTTGTATTTATTTGAAACAATATCACTTGAAACATTATCATGTGATTTTAACATGATATCACTTGAAACATTTTAATCTTTCTATTCTTGTGTCGTTAAAAATTTGACAAATATATGCATTTATGGCAAAAGTTGGCCAAAATATGACCTATTACTAAACAATGTGTAAATATGGCTTTATATGCACAATAAAACATTTTTCTGCACTACAATACCTGGATTCGTGCATAAATTGTTGTAAAATTCACTTTAAGGTTCAGAAAAAAAACTTGTCATTCAAATCCGGGCCTTAATTATCACACGCTACTCCTAACTGTTCTGATGTCCCGTTTACGTTGTTTAATGATTAATATAAAACCGAGAAAACCTTTATCCAGGTAAATAAAATAGTCTTGCTAAATAAAAGTAAACGTTCATATTACCGTACAGAATGTTAGTTGCATTCAATTTCCCGTGCAATTAAATCGTACGGGTTGCGGGTTGACCTAGTACTAATAAATACGACACTATTGGAAGATTCGTAATGCGACATTTAATTTCAAACTACACTACGTAACATTAAAATATATTAACACGACGTATTTATTAATATATTTAACATTAAAGTAGTAGAATAATTTAGTTTACTTATTTTCTCGATTGACTATATTTAATTTTGACCTTTCTCGACAAACGGGATTAAGTTTAAATACAAGGATTCTCTTTCTTTCTTCCTTTCGTGAAAACTCCTTCATAATGAATGTTATAATATTGAATGTATTGAGATTTTTTCATTTACATTCATCAGCATCCACCGTACCCACGTTTCGAATATTACCCAACAAGAGTATGAAGTCTCTCCTATAAGTGAGATGTCCCAGATATTTCGAGGAATTGGAAATTTCCTTATTTAGAGGAACAGCTTAAAATTCGACACATTTATACGGGTGGTTCTTATATTCAACATCTTCTCTTAATTACAAAGCTAAAATTCTTTGCGTGTTCTTGATGAACCCCCACAAAAATATGAATTCACTAATGTAAGAAAATATAAAGTGATCCAACAAAACAAGATTTATATTTATTGCATTGTAGATGCAGTGGAACGCAAGACAAAGTATACAGTCATGATTGGTTTTGTTCTAAGACAGTATCAGATTAGAATTGTTTTAGTAGCAATCACGATTAGTACAGTTAGTTGCCTAGATGCGTTAGTCACAGTCTCTAATTAATACAGCTTTTCAAACTTACGTGTCAAATTCACTACTGGCTACTGAATTGTTACCCGTGCACGAATTCGGAACAGACTGCGGGAAGGAGAGTGAATCAACAAATTTTTGTTGCTAGGTAACTAGTGACAATACCCTAAGTCTCCTGTATGAAGGATAGTTAGGTGGTCTGCTTTGACTATTATTTGTATTTTATGTATTGCGTATAAATATATGACGGGTTGTAGTAACGTCTACTACACATTTACAATTCGCTACAAACTCTGTTCTGTCTGCTAGATGAGTTTGTAACATTCGTAACAGTCTAACTACTGCTGCCTGCTTTCAGAGAATGATATGGAGGAATTTTTCAAAGAACTACCCGCATAATAGATAAATATTTAATAAGATTTTACATATATTTTCCACTTCCTCTTTCAAGTTAAATAAGATCGTGTATAAAGTTAAATAATTTAATTTGCACACTTTCCTTGCAAATCGCTTTCAGTGAAGAAGCGTGCAGGGTTTCTTCTTGCACGATGTCGTGTTAACTACTTGTTTCCAGTGAGTTGGGATGCGCCGATGCACTTTCTCGCAAGAGATGTAGCGCGTCACCACATCAATTTCCCTCCCTCTTGTCGGAAATGCACATGGAGCTCACCCTCCTCGATAATTTCGGAACAGTCCCGGAAACATCTTTGGAATCCATAAAAATCAGTCTTCATGCTCTGCATCAGCGCTGTCCAATTGGCGGCCCGCGGGCCATATGCGACCCCCGATACTCTTTTTTACGACCCGCGATTTATAGTATATTTCATATCAATTTTTTTCATCAAACGTTGAGGGGGGGTGCACATCTTTGTGACATTAATCTATGCTGTCAGAGTGTATTTGACGTGTCAAGCCCGGTGAGAGAAAATAGGAAATTGTGTTCGGAGTAACCCCGTCATGCATTACAAGATGAAAACATTTTATCATAATACTACGAAATGTTGAAAACACTTTAAAAATAAAATATATACCATTTAAGTTTTACAGATTGAAATATTATAAATTTGTTGATGAGAATATAAAATACCGCGTTAGAAATAAATCAATATGATCCATGACTATTATTTGTAGAGCAACATTTTGCCAAACCCCATCGATTTTGCCAGTCCGTTCGATATGTAGAAAATGGCTCACGGGTTAAGGTAAGTTGGACAGCTCTAATCTACATGAAAGATACATCGAGTGTTTATCATTCCGTTATCACAAAAAGAAATTCGTCAGTGGATTCCAAAATTCACAACTATTTCCCGTGTTTTCTTTATTTTTAACTGGCGTTTGGAAATCCCTTTATTATTCTGATTCATACTGGACCCCTTTTTTAATCGATGCGCCTCCTTATACCCACAGATTCACAAAACACAAAGTTAAAAGTGTACACTTTTTATTACTTGAAAAAGAAATGACATCACCCTCATTAACTTTAGGTCACTTGTTTATTTTTAATTGCTTTACAGTGTATTGCACTTTGCATCCATATTAAAGTACTCAACTGCGCAGTTTTTTGTTTCAAGATACAGTACAATTCTCTGAAAAATAATTTTCATTTATGTCAAAATTTAAGCTAATATCGCAGAGAAACTGCACCACGCCTATCGATTTAATGGCACTAAATGGCATGAAAGTAAAGATGTCCCCTATTTCTACGGGTCTACCATCCCATTAAATATATAATGTTTAAGGGGAATGTTTTCGATGTTCGGCGATCATACGGTGTCTTACTCTGTCAGATTTTGTGATAATCGAAATCCCATTGTTTATTCCCCTCAAAATTGGCGGGGACCCAGTAAGAGAAGCGAGTCGATCAAATAAAACAAAATAAAAAACAGATGAAAATAAAATAGGCACTAAAATGAAACATAATATTAACAAGAGTTCGGTTTTTGAAAAATTGTTTTTTGTAACAATGTTTTATAATATATATTAACAATTATTAATGTGTTTTATTTTTAATTTTGTTTTATTGATTTCAGAAAATTATGATAATTGAAAAAAATTATAGATTTAATTTAAAAATTCATAAAATAATGGTACCTGAATCTAAACGACTGGACCCAGGTAAAGTTAAATTGCAATCTAGAGGAATAATTTTGGCCATGAAAGTGGAAATTTTTTATACACATCGCAAATTCGTTGATATTTACATGAAAATCTTTCCGGGTATGAAAATGCAAGAGTAATAAATACAAATGTATATTTTTACGGGAACGATATATCCCATTGAGTTATTCTCCTCGAATTAATAACAAAAATATGTTTATACGGCATATTTTGGCATTATCAGAATATTTCGGAAAATAAATTATAATTTAATACTCCAATAAAGAAAGTAAAGGAAACTAAAATTAATGTTGGACGATACTAATAGTATTAATTAAACCTACTTTAAAATTTGTTAGTCAACAAGATGAACAGATGATGAAATTCCATTCTATAAATAATGATTAGTTCCACTAAGAACTGTTGGATAATATTTTCTTGATTTTAAGAACATTTTCAGTGAAAGGAGACGTTTCATGAAGTCAAATTACTCGGACAAAAATTAACTTGGTTAAAATAATCTTAATCCCAGTATACCCATCTATTTTGTCTTTTTCGAAAATTTTATAATTAAGAGGATGTACGTTTGTAACGGTATGGTTCACGTAACCGATATTGCATTTAAATTAACTATACTCTTATATTAAAAGCACAGAAAAATTGAGGCTGAGGAACAGTTCCTTCTGTGTTATTTGTAAAAATGTTATATTTGGAGTACATCATTTATGTGGTCCATTCCTAACATACATTGAATTACGTAGCTCATTTCCATGGATTAATTCTTTTGTTTACAAAGTTAATAAATATATTTGTTTATTGGTATCAGCGCTCATTGCTTTCCATTCCCACAACAAGAGTCCGTTGAAGGTCTAAAATTGTGGTATGTGGCGAATACATTATTACGAGCGCCTTGTGGCGATCCCTCTCACCCCTCCCCTCTCGCCACTTGGGTCGATTCCTCCCGCGCGTCGCACTCTCCCGCCAACCACGCTGCTTGGCGCTGCTTCTCTATCCATCGGAGGTCGTTCACGTATTCGCAGAGCGACGGCGCGCGAGGCGTCCTGTGGCGCGGTGGGGATGTCCCGGTTCAAGGCCACTGCTACCACCAACGCCCCCGGCGGTGTTCGTCCACTGGCGCAGAACGACTCCCTTTAGCCTACCACACTGGGATATGAACTCCTGCGGCCTTTCCAAACGTGGAATCAAATAATACTCACGAGTTGATCTGCATTAATCTACTTACCCCGAAAATACTATTAATATGTTTATTTCATAATCTTCTGTGGACAGTTGTTTATAAATGGTACGTGAAATGGCATCAAGAGATTCTGCATACGGTAAATGTGTAATAAAATAGTGTGACCCTCAATTTGAAATGTGTCCTATCACAAAGTAGATGAAATAAGTCACCAGTCAATATACCATTGAATTTGTTCATTAAAATTTAAACTTAATGATACTGAGAAAAAAATTCTCCGCGTGTTCTTTTTTCAGCAGTGTGGAGAAATTAAGAGGGTCAAAAACTCGTTGACATTCGCGAAAAAAATAACATGGTTCGCGTAACAGGAAAGACAGCGTAAAACAATGTCAAAATGTTCGAAAATTGTAACTAACGAGTAAAAAATTTGTATTCATTTTGGTACCATTAGTTCCACCGTATTGGACAAATAATATATTGAAATAACTTGCAGACGATATTTGAGAGAAGTTCTTGTTATATTGTGGAGGGGTTGTAGAAAATTTATCCCGGACATTGGTCAAAATGAATGTGATACTAATTGATTCACGTTCAGGTAACTTCTCATCTACAACGCGGAACTCAAACGGACCGTGTAGGGCACAGAAAGTCTTTCAAACATAGAAATCATCTGGCGATTCCAATCAGAAACTGTAAGAATCATAACTAATATACAATGGTTCGTCACTAATACAACTTTACTTCATTTAAAAAACGGGGTTTAAGAAACAATTAGCCTATTCAATTAAGCATACCACAAGTAACAACTAGCTGTCACTATTTTGGACTATAGTGATGTTGAAGACTACCACGGAGATAGCATCTCTTAGTGGTCAATCCATTTGTATTAGTACAAGAAAACTGATTGCTTCGCCATCTCAAAAAAAATTGTAGGTGAACTCCGAGTTTCGAGAGTATTTTTGTATACTTAAAAACAAGAACACTATCATGATATTAAATCAATTCATTATTAGAAAGAATGTTCAAATAAATCAATGATTTTTTATTTTGTTGAACACAACAATTCCTATGTGATTTAAAAACTGTTTGTAGCCAATTTATAGTAATACACAATAGCGGCCCTTTGTTAAAATAAACAAAATAATTGTTAAATTTCGAGTTGGCAACTCATTTTGTTAATAACGACAATAACACACTAACCTTTAACGCGAAAGATAAATGCTACATGAAATTATTTCTAATCCTTTGCACACACCAAAAAGTGAAGTATCGAAAATTCCATAAACCGTTTTTGAGTACTTAAGTTAACAATGTGTATATACAAAAACCAAAACGATATCTAAATGAATCCGTGAGATGTAGTGAAAATAGCAAATATTGAAAACGTTACATTTTACTCTTTTAAAACAGAATTTCAGAGCAAAAATCCTTTCGTCGCGGGCCTTGACAACGTTAAAGTAACATTCATATTTCTGTTTTGAATAGATTTCTCTGCGTTGATGAATAATTGTCATTTAATCGCTAAAACCAACGTCGCTAATATAATACCAGTATATAAACTAATTAAACAGATGTGCCGAAAATTATTTAAGTTATCAAATTAGTAAATCAACTTTAATGGTTTCTAATAATACGAAACAATCCTAAAACCTAGAAAACGCTATTGCGCTATGTGCTTAACCTCAACCCCTCNCCCCCCCCAAAAAAAAAAAAAAAATTGAAAAGACTCTCCTGGTTGGGTAAATCAACCGAATAAATCAAATGTTTACAGGATACAATTTTTTTTTACAATTTTTACAATTTTTTCTAGGATAACTTCGGACACCTTGCAAACTTTAAAAGGTGGGATCTCTTTAATCTCATAGACGTCCTGGTATTTCCCCCTCTAAAAAGGCTTTTAAAAAGGCTGTTGCTGATTTGGATTTATTTCATTTCGTTAAATAGGGAATGATTGGATAATTTAGCGGATTTCGTAGAGGAATCGCCCCTCCCAATTTTTATATGTTAAACATTGTAGCTTACAATTACTTAGAACTATAGATTAATTTCTCTTACTTTACCACCACTTTTGTTCATGCATGCTGCTTCCGTTATTTATTCAATGTAGTTCACTTCTAACAGTATGCAACCTTGCGTACAGTTTGTCTTTAGTACTTTCCTTTAAAAATAAAGAATTGCCTCTGCCTTTGGACCCTTGATCGGTGAGGTGGTTTCTTACTTGTTCCCCGGATTAAATTAGTTTATTGTGCCCCTGGTGATCACACACACTTTTGTAACTGCTTTTTGAGAATCAAATGTGTTTATTTATGGAATGAATTCGATAGTTGGTAGCGTAGTTGCCGTAGTAGGTAGGTCAGTATTAATTTGCGCTCTGAAAGAGAAAACTACCTTTGACGGATCCACGGAAGGGGCGAAGAGGGCGGTATCCACACCCCTTCAGACTTCGTAGTATTTGATACCAATATTTCATATTTAGTAGTCTTTGTGCATGCTTCAACTTGATATGTTCCTTACTAAAAGAGCACTTACAGTAAACAGTAGTTAACAGCGCGAGAGAATTCCGTTACAGTGGCGTGCGCCATTTCCCCATTCACGGGAGCACATTCTACCTCCCCTAGAAACATCCTGGATCCGCCTCTAATGACTCAATTTGTTGAGATCACAGGAAGAACAAGTAATGTTTTATTAGGTAAGTTGTATTTGTGCCCGATAAATATCCAGAATTGTTTGTCGTCAACAGAATTATAATTTTATAAGGGAAATGTATATTACCGCTCTCTAAACGATTTACTTTTTCCTCCATTCCTTCGATATTTAGAAGCTAGGATCGTTTTGAAATAGTTCTGAACAACTTTCCGTTCTGGTAACTGCTTAATTCTTCCAATTTACGCAGAGTTGTTAGTTTCATTGTCCCAGACTTAGTTTATCCTGAAAAATTCGTAGAAATTTCTCGAAAAAAAAATACAGTATGAAAGTTAATTGGTACTAAACAATTAACCCTACAGGATTGATCAGAACCACGCAGTGAAAATATGAATAGGTATGAAGTACGTTCATTGTCGAGACAATTCATAATCAACTTCAAGGACTAGAACACTGCTAATAAACAAAAGAATTGTATAAATATTGAAAGAATGCATTAAAAAAAATATTACCAAGAAATACAGTTGATTATGACCTTTACGTACACAAGACCGTGTGGCCTAATGGATAAGGCGTCGGACTTCGGATCCGAAGATTGCAGGTTCGAGTCCTGTCACGGTCGATGAATATTTTACACTTTTTTTGAGCAAACATACTGATGCCCCACCAATCAATGAATATCATTTCATATTCAAAATGATAGATCTTCGATAGTAAGTCCTAAATAATGTGATTTCTCAAATCCCCTGAGCCATTTCCGTGAAACCTATTATTATTAGTTGGAATCTTTTATTATAAAAATCAAATGTTATTGAATTTATATTAACTTAGTGAATCACCTATATCTTATTGCGTCATAACACTCTGAACAACATAATCAGAGGTATTGATACAATTCATTGAAATTACTCTGTAAGTTTTTTAAGAGATTTCTTCATTGCATACGAGGTGGAAACAGAAGCAGAAGATGAGAGAAAGTTGCTGGCAGCTAGACACCTCCCCCCACTCCGATATCCTGACCTCTTAAGCGGTAATGAATCCTGAACAGTCGCAATGTCCCCACCACATTCGTTCTCACGTAGTGGGGCAAGCTCATGAGAAAGTTTCCAAGTGCCACGAGTTCACATTGCGGAGTGTGTACATTACTCTGTCTGGTGCATCGTTATCTGTAACAACTTTTAACAAACCTCTGTTAGAACTAAAAAACAATCTTTTTCTTTCTTCTGTTATGTAGGCGCAACTTACTTCCCATCAACATTTGTTGACGGAAGCTGACTCTTGGAAATATGTCGAGATGTAATCTACATTCTGTGACGTTCAATATTAGTTTCATAAATAATAACCAAAGCACTAATTCATCTTAAATGTTCCAAATAAATTTGAATTTATTTTCAGTGCTTAAATAAAGCAAAGAAATAGAATTGAGATAATGCAGATTTGCCTCAATGTAAACTAATATTTTATTATTACTAAGCAAAATTATAGATCTTCTTATTACTAGTAGATTGAACGCATGATACAAATATATTCTCTATTACTATCAAATATATTAGTGTAGTTTATGTATGTTCATGTCTATTTATACTTGAAATAGTGGAATTAATGAGCGATGAAGTTCATATATACAATTTTTGTTCATCAATAAAGAAAGGTAAATCTGTTACATAATCATATAACTATTAACACAACTCCGCACTTTTATTCTTGAAATATAAATAATTATAAATTATGTAACGAGTTGGAGTGTTACATAATTCTTGATTACGTAATATAATCTACATCATCTGCTTCCCACAAGCTCTTTCCCAAAACAAAACTTCACTATTCTACAATCTGGACACTAATTATCAAGTATACTCGTATGTGATATGACTAAGTTTTATAATATTTTCAGTAGGACAATTCGTTCATGGACTGCAATAGCGGCACAACTAAAAAAATACGATTTTTGGACTAAGTACAGGTCTCAATATTAAAACATGTTCTGTCCACAAGCAGTACTGGCACATCTCTTTTTTTAAGTTGTGCCATTATTGCAGCCCATGAGCGAATTATATTTTACTACAATTGTATATTTTTCTTTAGGTATTAGAGACAACTAAGTATTTTGGTGGTAATTAATTCAGGAGTAACTAATTTCCTTAATTTTGTTGTATATTGTGTACAACGAATTTATTGAGAAAAAAGTTAAATATTATCTCCAATAATCTTGAACTGTTTATTTTTGTACATCTTTTTAATTTTTTGGGTAAAGTAAATCCAGTGTTCAGATAAAACGTAGAAATATAACACTTATATTTACTTAATTAAAAAATATTTTGGAGAAAAAACCTTTATTGGAGCGAAGATGAACAACTCATCTATACGCCACGTACAAATACAAAGCGCGAACGGTATCTCGTGCCTGCGAATTGAACGGATTCGAGTCGCCTGTGTTGGACCAAGCCGTACTATTTCGCGTCCTGGCCACACCGTGCCGTGCCGAGCCGTCGCGCCGCTCATGTCAGGACCTGCCGCGCCGCGCCGGGCGGCAGCAGCAGCAGCTCCACGCCACCGACTCTGGCCCGTTGTTACTGGGTACTACATAGCCACGCGCGCCGCCTAATATGGCGGCAAAGGACGTCCAGACACCAGCCATGCGGTGGCGGCCTCCGGCAGCGACACTAGGCAGCGTCTGGTCATCCGCCGCGCAAGATAGGAAAATACTAGGGGGCCATTGAAGGTGACGTAAATACGAGGAAAGCGAAATCAGTTCCTTATAAAAAATCAAAACAAATATACGAAAACATTCGATACAAAACTTCATCAACTTTACTTCTTGAGGAATGTTTAAATAAATAAAGAGGAAATTGTATTGCTCTCATGACTACATTAAGGTTAATTCTTTTAAATTACACCGAATGTCTTATTATTCCTTCTTGGAAAAAAGGTGATGTAGAAAAGAATACGAAATAAAGTTCCGACGCCCAAACCTATATTACGACAACTCAACCGAATATAATGTTTGTTTTTGAAAATATTTAAAATCACGGAGTGATGGTCTGTGACAATTTTGTTTGAAATATAAAACAAAACCTTACTTGTTCCGTCAAGGAACAAGATTTGTTCTCAAATTCTCGATGAAATAATGTTGATCCCAATAACGATTGATTTAATCCGCAAATAAACAATTGCAATATAACATAATAAAGCATTATTAATTTTCTCATCTTGAAATTTCTTTTTATGGGCAGAATGAAATAAAACTGATTCCACAGCTACTGGGAAAAATCTGAGTTACAAATTCACATTCCTGGCGAATCTCTGTATGGTGGAAGTGATGAGTCTTCTCGAGCAGTTTTGTATACCTGTTTGAGAGCAGGACGTGGTGCCCGAATGCGCGTTCGACCGGACTCGCCAAAGGTCTTCAAAGGGGGTTTCCCTAACCTACTCCAGACATGTTCATCCGGTACTTCACTCTCTCCGTCAATTTAACATCGAAACTCATTCGTCTTGACATCATCAATTTAGAATGGACACGGCTTATGAGCTAAATACTGAAACTCGCTACTCGAACAAAAACATATATACAATTAAATAAATAAATAAATTATATTTTAATTATTTGAGGGAGGGAGAGAGATGCAAAATAACCCATTAGTGTATACATTATGTTTTTGACATTAATGAAGAAAATATTTTTTAACATTTTCTTTATTATTACAATTAATAAATTTGATTGGAACTGGCTCGATATTCCCTACTTGCAGAATTAAAAAAATAAAAATATTTAGGGCAAGAGTCACACCGACACATGTAACATTATATTGTTGTATTTGCAAATGGGAAATGTAGCGTGCTATTGAAGCACATGGAGCGATAAGAATTAGGAGTTGGGTGGTAGGCTATTGTTAGTAGGCGGACCGCTTAGTAGGTGGCTGCGTTTACCAACAACTTGGCCCACGTGGCGGGGTTAGTAGAAGTAGTTAGTTATTGATACTAGGAGGAGCTGGATAGAGGAAGGAGGGTTTGCTTTCTAGTAGTCACCTGAGCCACGGGTGGGGCCTATATACATGAAATATCTAAATAAAAAAATAAAAGAAAACACGTGTTAAATTGATACTACAAATTTCTCCTGGAAGTGAAGAGTGTGGTATTTTAAGACTTTTTAAATTAAATTAAATTTCCTTAGTAATATAATTTTTATGCGAAATAAAGAAATATTGTTTTGAGAAATTAAGTTGCATAAACGTGACTACATTAAGGTTAATTCTTTTAAATGATAATACAATGTACTTTTGATTTTCCTTTCTTTTTTTATTCTTTCAATTAATTCAACTATATACGAAAATACCGATTATCGGTTAAGACAGTAAAAATAAAAATTATCGAAATTTTCCTGGCTCCCGTATAAATATCGATATTTCTGCGTACTACCTCACTTGAGCCTCATTTCCGCTTATTTCCCTCATTGCGGGGGCACGCGCACGCTGTAAGAGCACAGCATTTGTTGACAGATGCGTTCGAACCATTGCTCCTCTTTGCTTTAGCTGAAGATTCATTCAATATGCTTCTCCTTTGTTCTATTATCTGAATGTCAGTTTACATAATTGAGTCGGTGGAATCGTGATTTTGTTGGTTTATCGGTAGTGGGTAATGGATGCTTAAGGATTCCTTTTAGTTTACCAATTCACGACGTAGCATTAACAATCATTTATATGATCCCTATCTTTAATTTGTTTCAATATTGCATTCAAATCCAAGTTTATAATGCCAGGATTGATGTTAGGATGACATTAACATCTCATCATTTCTCACATTTCTAATAATTCCTATTGTGCAAATAAAGGAACAAATAGTTTTAAGCATTTATTAGGAAGATTATTACATTTTATCACAAAATTTCGCCAGTCACGAAGTTTAAAAACATTATAGTGTAACAGGAGTTTTTTAAATTTTAGTATGAGCTATTGTTCCATATCAAGTTTCCAGAAAGAAAAAATGAAAAATGTTTCATATTTTCCTTTGTTGTAAGTAAAAACACAATTTAAACACTACGGGGTAGTTCTTCCTTGTAACAGCCTAAAATCGATTACATAACTCTTTTGTTATATTACAATTTAATGAGGTATTACGCATAATGTTTACGTAGCAAACAAAAATTGTATATGAGTGATATAACTATTTTATTCATCCATACCCCAGCAAAGTAGAGGGAGACACCTGTTACTCATAACCTTGCACAGAAGTTACGAAAATGACTACACTAAAGAAGTTCGTAACGCAAAAAACAAAACAAAACAAAAACATACAACCGTGGTTTCTAGGGCACTCTTCTTACAACCATGGTAAAGGGACATCTGTGCACGAGAGAGATGAAAGGAATGGTGGGGGGAGGAACTGCATTTACAGCTGGAGTCGCAACGCGGCGCGGGCCGGAAGAGTCACGTAGCCAACGAAGGCTGCTACGAAAGCGGGTGATGGTGGTGGGGAGTAGCTAGCGGCGGGAGTTTCCCGCGTGCGGGCCCCCCGCCAGCAAACGGACGGACGGACGCCACCGCCGCCACCGGGTTGCTCTTTCTCTCTCTCTCTCT
>NNCF01126077.1:106779-156555 GCA_002313205.1 Laupala kohalensis | reverse complement strand
GGCGGTGGAGGGGGGGGGGGAGACGAGGACGAAAACAAGCAGAGACGGATGCAGTAGCGTTGCAAGGCCTCGAACGAATAGGAGAGACCCTGGGTTATAAATGTTTATACAATTTACCCCATTTCGAGTAGGATGGGAAGATATGGCAAATTTTAGAGCTTCTTTGCTATGGTAATGGTACAAATAAAAATGGGAGCATGCAAACACTCGAAATAATTAAATACACAAATTAATTCAAGATGATAGTGATTATTATTAAATAATTTGGTACCCAAGTGTAATAATTACAGAAAAAAAATTTATAATAGAAGGGAACGATAAACAATTACCATTAGCTTCTCGTGATTTCGATTATGGGAGAAGACATGAAATATTATGAAATATTTACTTGGTTCGAATGTATTTTCCCCCTGAAGTAGTTATTTAATGTTCGTTATAAAACTTTCGTTTGGGGTGAGACGAAACCTCAATAAGACGTAACTTAACAGCCAGAAAACGCACTCATGATAATAAAATGTGTTATGATAATTAAACGTTGAATATAAATATAATTTTGGTTTTGGAATTCAATAGAATTCACATTATTATAGACTTTCCCCAAATATTTAACAATTTCCTGTATTTTATCAATCCATATTCGGGGTACCATATAAGTAAAACTAACAATCAAGTAAATCTGATGGGTATATGTGACAATCTTTGATTAAATTATTATTTCCTATGCATAACACTAAAG
This sequence comes from Laupala kohalensis, assembly GCA_002313205.1. Taxonomy (NCBI): domain Eukaryota; kingdom Metazoa; phylum Arthropoda; class Insecta; order Orthoptera; family Trigonidiidae; genus Laupala; species Laupala kohalensis. The sequence continues at coordinate 155,819 of NNCF01126077.1, read as the reverse complement.
TAAAAATAGTACAAGAATTTCTTAAAGTTATCGACTAAAATACGACATCAATTGCGTATTTGATTGCCAAATTTATTTACTTCGCTGCAGTAGTTCAAAGAACTCGAGCCACGCCACAAAGCAAACGTTTTAATTATTTTATGTTGTAGGGGTTATACATCCAGAACATGTCTCTACGACGGTCTTCGTCAACCGCGGGGTAATTTCCCAGCAATAGTGAATAAACTTCTTTAAAGATCAATAGGAAGGAAATACCTGACAATTTCATTATCATTATTGTATAATAACAGTAGTTATAATTAATGATAATTGTAATTATTATTATTATCATCCATTTTAATATTTTTTGTTTTAATCCTGGCTATAAAAGTATCAAGAAATTAAGGCAGGGTAAACAGTAATGGTATAATGATAATGAAGCATGAAACAGGTAAAGTGTTTTGCGGTTTGATACAGTAAGCCTGGATATTGAATCAACAGCCTGCGTACATGGATGGCTGAAGGCGTTCGTTCGCTCGCTCTCCTTCCGCAGGAACCCAAGCGGCGCGCGCGCGCCGTCTGTCATCGCTCGCTCGCGGTCCGTTCGCCGCCGAGCAGAGGTGGCGGAGGGGAAATCGGTGAGCCCCGGGCGGCTGTCTGGCAACACTGCGCGCTGCGTCACTGAATGCGCTAGCTCGCTTGCTTGCTTGCTTGCTTGCTTGCCTGCCTGCCAGCCTGCCTTCGCCGCTCGTTGGTGCAATGGCCCTGGCGGACGCGGGCGTAAGCGGATGGCCGCACGGATTGCGACGAGGTCTTGTCCATACAAGGGGCGATCATGTGGCGCCCCGCGCGCGCAGACTGATGCTCACACGCACGAACACGTGGGTGGGGGATGGGTAAAGACGAAAACCAAAAAGAATATAAACATTTCCAGTTTTCACTCGCGGAATAAGTGGGATTTGAGAGTGACAAGGTGGCGGCGGAGGGGGAGGATTTGGTCTCTCAAAACATTTATCAAGATGAATTTTGATAATTTAATTAATGAAATTAATAGTAGTGTCGTTCCCAAATAATCGAAGTTAAATCTAAGCTTTCTTAGCGGCTACACCTTTTATTTTTGACATTCAGACGAATAACCAAACCTGCTGTTACTAAGATCTGTCTTATTGTTTCATTCGTATCATAAACTGCATAAAAAACACATTTCATGATTTAGAAGGAAATAATATTGTATCAGAAATAAAACCGGAGCCAAAATGTTCTCCAAAACCTAAGTGTTTGGTTCTAAAACCCGTAGTGCCGAACGTAGGTGCACCATCTAGGACCAACGCATTTACTTTAGTGCGATACACAAAATAATTGTTTTCCTTTCAATCGTATGTTTCATGAAAGCATGAAGAAAATTATAATTGGAATTTCAACGCATATTGTTCTCGGAATCATAGGCTGCCAAAACTGATATATTCGTCAAAATTTCGGGACCGAATATTTTTCACCATTACAATACTCTATATACTATGTTAGCAGAAGCTTAAAACTCAGTAATGTCATAAATACGTCGTGTTTGGCTTCATTTTTATTGAAATGATGTGTAGAATTAAAAAAATTTAAGATAATGGGAATAGAAATAAAAATGTTTAATTAATAGCACTTTAAATAAGTCTCCAGAAAGTGAGTCATGAAATTCATTAGCGGCGGGTCGGTCGGTTGGCAGGAGGATGCGCAGCGGACTGCAAGCCATTAGAGCAGGAAGAATCTGTCGAGTTCGATGGTACCCAAAATTTTTAATCCCTTTGCCGACTCTATGACCATCAGGAACAGTCGTGTTTAAGAACTCCGCCCAAATTACGAACAAGCTTGTTTATTCCGTAATTTGCTTACCTCATTTTGAAATCAGCCTTGTTCCCGCGGGTTTGCTCGCGTCAGGTCTTAATAAGGATTACTTTCTATTTATTATCTTCGGAACCAAGCATTCTATAAACATACAAAGACTATGAATAATCATAATAATATTCAATATTCTAAACATCTCAATAATTTAATAATTCACTCGGTAACAGAAGGCAATCACTATTTTTATTCTTGGCTTTGTGTAGATATTTCATGGGGTCGTCTTTCGCAAATGTATCTGTACATTCAACTTAAACCACTTGACTAAAAAATGATAAATGTACACTACAGATCTATATGTTTCTCTATACCTACATCAGTGTATGTCTGTGTACAACTTATCATATATCTCGAAATCAGTATACATACATGCTTTAATTAAGCCACAGCGCGAATCCTTACTTGTTATGGGAAGCGACGATAATATACCGATAGCACTTGTGAAGAAAATATTAATAACTTTCTTACTATAGCCTCCTTTTTTTCTCGAATTTTAATGTAATATTACTTGAGTATGATGACTACGCAGCATATCCTTGTGAAGCTCTTTGGGTTTAAACTACCTCCTGACGAATTTCATAAAGATTACTTCAGTGTTTATGGTGTGGTTTCACGTGTATAATATTGGTAAGGATTGATGTTTTACTCTCATTGTTACAGTGTTATGTGCTCTTAAAATGTTTGTATTTTCTTATTACTTTAATGTCACATGTTCCATAAAGTTTAATCCATCATATCCTTGGTAAGTGTTTGATCAATTTATCATTTAATGAAAATTAAATAATTTATTTTTCACTTCCCCCCCCCCCGATTAATGTACGGCTACAAACTAATTTCAAATACGTGTTCATTAATGTTTGCGTTATTTAGGAAGACAGCTGATCAATGTCATGGAGAATAAAGCCGTTAAACAGCAAATGTAACAACTTTCCAAGACTTGATTCAATGAAATGTTTATGATAATTAAACATTTTAAACATCTCAATGGCAGCATAAATCAATAATTTCTTGTCTTGCGCCAACTACATTGGAATAGTAACAACTCTGTTACCATTGAATTCGATTTTCTTCATTTTTTTTTCACGAAAATGTAGTTGCTCCTTTCGTAATTTGCCTTAGATTTCATAGGTGTGCCCACGTGACCGTGCTGCTAATTTTTAAAAAATTAGAAAACTGTTAGTAAACTTGTGTGGTTATAAAGTCTTGGTCTGCCTTTGGTAAACTTTGCAGGGGTCACACTATCCTGAATTTTCATTGTTTTTGCAATACGTGTATATAGGGGCACACACTAATTACGTAAATTCTTGTACGGTCAGAAAAGGTCGGGAAGGGTCCACAAATCCCCCTGTCCGAATTGCGCAATTTGCCCGTCAGGTAGAAAGAGCAGAGGGTTCGTTCTAGGGGTAAATAATCTGGCACGTTTACCAATTCTGATAAGAAAACATTTATTTTTTAAAAAATCTGTGAACACAAAATAGAGAATAAGACGATGCATTTTTTAATTATGTCGCGTACAAAGTTATGTTGTCGGGTATTGTTTTTGGTGAAGTCAATCGAATTCAAGGCTAATGATATATTTTTATTTCTGAGCGTTTGTTTAAATGTTTCTTCTGGCTATTTTAGTGGATTTTAAGATAAATTGTTAGGTGGTTTATTAAACTAGTAAATATAACCAAACCAACTAACCCCAACATAATTAGATGTTTTATTTATTAAAATTTTAATATATTGTAATAAATTAATTTAGTATTTGTACAGAATACATATTTTATACTTGGTATCACTTAAGTAGATCTTATGCATTTGAAACTCGTTATTTCACTCATTTTACACGTAACTCCCGTGTTAAGTCTCGTAAAAATCAATTGTCTGCTGCAAGTGCGCAGTACGGAACTAGGTGGTTGTGCATTCTTGCAGCCATCGTTATAAACGGACCCTATAATATTATCCTCTAGACCAGGGCCCTTGAAATCCCGGAACGCCCTTGCATATTGTATTGCGGTAGGTCGTCTCGGACAGGAACCCCGCTCCAACGACCCTAGCCATGCCCCCTGTTTGCTCATTGTGTTGTGAATGGTGCTAAGTTCTCGTAAGGATGTGAATTCACGTATTGACTTCTAATAAATTGCTCGGCAAGGCATTTGTTTAGGTGACCGAAATTAAGGTATTTTCGATCTAATGCAATATTGTACGTTCAGCACCAGACATCACTAGCTTCCATGTTCGCGTTTAAATCCGTAAATTAAAAATATAATACAAATAATAATAATTGAATGACGAAGTAAAAAAATTACTTACTACGAACTCGCAAAAGAACTTAAATTCATTACGAGATTTATCAAGGTGAAAATTATCCTCACTTTTCTTTCATTATCGTCCAGTTGTCCCGGTTCTGCAAGTGGCGGAGCTCTAGAGCTGTATTCGTTTCCAACACATTGGTATGCGCCATAGCGCAAGTTTGATGTCTTAAATACCCGTACACTCCAAAGTTCTCCTTTGCAATTCATATGGTCAAATTATGTGGTTATATGGTAGATGGCCCGCACCTTCCCGCAACACAAAACAAGACTTTAAATAAGTAATGCCAGTCCTCCACAAAGGATACAGAGCTCACTGATGAGCTATATCGCTCACTTTAGGTACACGTGCTCAATGCACTTAATTATAATACAAGGGAAGGTCAGGAAGCATGAAAACATAGTTTCTAATTGGAGGACGTCGGGGTCTGTCATTCGCACCCAAGCTATAGTAGCAAAGGTAGAATTTCGGATATAGTTGTGAGTGTACCCGGAAGATCAATCTGTTAACGCTACTAACAAGTGCTCTAGTAAAAATGGACATTGGTGCAACCATCAGTTATTGCCAAACGGCCATTGGTGGGCACATGAAATGAATGGCCGTTTAGCATTAACAGATGACAACTCATTGGCCATTTTTGCTAGAGTGGGCGGATATCATAACCCTACTACTCTTTCAAGCCATGTATCCACTATGTTGCATTTAACCGTCGCGTATCACCGTTGCTATGTTTAACCGTTGCGTTGCTTATTGCTAAACAAGCAGTGTACATCATAGAGCATTGCTTTATTGTATATCAAAATTGCAACAGAGATACGCTACGGGACCAAACGGCTACTTGGCAGTTTTCCCCGAAACATCAAAGAGAATGAAATTTCAGCTGATTCGATGACGGAATAGTACGCAATGGCTACTCTCGGCTCCCGTCCACGACATTAACGCATTTCGTTTCATTTCCTTTGATGTGGGAAACGCCGCAAAATAGCCGATCAACTTCGTTGAGGATCTTCACAGCACATTTTGAAACTGCGAGGTGACAATAAAACTACGCGATACGGTATCCGCTGCATGCATAGTATACGCAGCAACCACGTGCAACAAAGTAGTTTACATACGCGTCTATATCATTATTGGGAGACCCCACATCTGCGACTGCTGTGATGTATGTAGGTAGGTTGGTTCATGCAGAGAAGTTAGTAACGAAAGTAATTGCTGATTTAATTAACACGCGAAAACAAAAAATTCAGTAATTCCTCGAATGGAGCCTCATAAATAATTTTTTGTTGCGGTAGTCGGTTTCACATTCGATTAATGAATGTTTTAACTGTAGCACACATACGTACAGATCATAAAGATACAAAATTTGGAAGAATCATGATACACATGTATCAACAGTCGAATAGAAAAATATAGTTCAGACGATAATGCAAACATCGCTATTAATTGATTATTTGTTTACAAAAATATAAAACACATTTAATAATATTCAGCCGCACAGTCGAACATAAACTAGAGGGAGTAACGTTTTGGCTAAAATACTGTCCTTGAACGAATTATCCTCTGCTGGCAAACCACTACACTACTATTTCCACTACATATATCACCAGGTTCAAAATCCGCTCGTGTTAGAGGGTAAATCACGAGAAATTGTACACAGGTTCAAGAATTTTGAAGATTTATAACTTAAAAAAATATTTGTGTAGTTCCAAAATCCAGTTTTAGAAATTTTGCAAATTCTGTACAAAAATTGAAGGTATCACAACTCAAAGACAGAAATTAGAAGGAAAATCAGGAAATAGAAGAGTTTTTAGAATTCCTAAAAAATATATTAAAAAATTAAATATTTAATCCTTAGTGTTGCACCCTAAACTGAATACTTTTTTAACTCGATTCTGTAGGTTTAACACAGATTGCCGAAAAAGAAACTAGTCCTACGTTGTAGAGAAAAGTCGTACCCAGCAATATAAAAACTACAAAATAACCAGGATACAATAATATAAGGAAAACATTTAGTTATGTCAGATATTTTCTTTTTAAAATTTTACACATAAGTTAATGATAGTTGCTGGGATTAGCTATGCTATATTAGCACTGAACAATATTTCTAAGTCGTCAGCTATATGTGAAATTAATTTATGAATTAGTGTTTTATCAGAAGAGCGTTTCTCAAGAAACTACAAATAAAACGCAACTGTACACATTTGTAGGGTATGATTTTATTAATCAAAATTCCGAGTAATCCGAATAAAATTAATTACAGAAAAATTTAATTTCCACAATTGTGTTATAACAAGATTTATTAAACAAAACGTTTAGATCTCATAATAATATATATTCCTAGGGTCGATTTGTAATGTTTTTGATCCGGAAGCACCATTTTCATCCACAGGTTTCTGACTGCGTCAGATGTTTCATCAATAATGTAAATGTTATCTGTTCTCAGCCTTACCGCGGTTGAGCACAATAATTCCGTAACCCCATCCTGCTCCGGGTTTTCTCTCCGGTTTTCTTTTGGTAGAAGAGGATTTTTTTATACAGGCTCTCTAGGCTCTTGTCTAGGGGCGGGGTCAATTGAGATAGTAAATTTCGAATTTAATAATTTTTATAGTTACGATTTATAAATAATATTTTCCGAATAATCTATAATTCGATAATAATATGTACTTGTGAAATAATTGTGTTAAATGCAAATTTGTTGGTATTCTGTTTTATCACAACACGTACACAACTACGTGTTCTTATGTTAAGAGAGTGCGCTGAAATGTTAAATTTGCCTTTGCCTTAGGGCCGTTGATCGGAATTGATGGGGTGGTCCCTTGCTTGCTTCCGGAGAGTAAATTAGTTTATTGTCTTCCACGTTGTCATATGCAGTAAGTAGCTGCTTCTTTGACTATAAATTTATTTATTTATGATACATTTTGATGTATACACGTCATTTAGCTCCAAAATCATGTATACTCGTCTTCATGAATATTTCTCATTTGTTTGAAAAATCCAACCACAGCAAAAATTATCTTGAAATTTGATTTAAATTAATTTCTTCTACCATTTTGATATCGGTTTTTCACAATAATAAAATATATTTCTTTGTAGACCCCTAATGTTTTTTTTTTGTGATTCAAATTAAAAACATTAATATCTGCCTTGAAAGGTCGCAATTAATTATAGTGAATATCAAAATGATAGAAGAAATTAACTTAGTTCAGATTATATGTACAGCGAAGAGTCAATGTAATCTAGCTCAGATATCCGCTTTCTCACAATCAGATCTTTCCAGAGCACTCTGGAGTTGGCTGATGTAACAAAGTTCTCGAACAGATCACAATCCCCTCTTTGCAAGACACATCCCCCCTCCAGGCTAGACAGCGCCTGCGGCTTTCTTCCCCCCACTCCCCAAATTCACAAAAGGACCCAACGGATGACGAAACATTTAGAATAAAAAACGTAAACAATATATACTTATTGAACACACTTTCTTCTGCAACAAGAATTCCATAATTAATAACTAAATTAACTTAAATAATGTAATTCGTATAATATTGTCATTCTCTTTTTCAACCACACAATACGTGGCTTATTATTTATAATATCAGTATTTTGTAATCACGTTTCTCTCCGTTACAATGGATAGACGAATTTTAAACTTTTCAAAGGGAGGGGAGAAGGGATTCAAACCCACGAAATAATGTTATACGCAATACTTGAACTTTCCCCTATGACTAGCAGATAGTTCATACAGAGATGGATCAAAATATACTCAATTGTAGTATCTTATTTTTAAAATATAACATTCTGTAAACATGGGATTTATGAATTGAACCGAAAAAGAATTTAAAATCAGTTAAACAAAGTGTAGTTACCTCTCGTTGCATTTATAATGATCACTTGATGGATTGGCAAAATACATTAATTTTGGACAAAGAAGTTAGTTATTACAAACGTTGTATGTCAGAAATTATGTTTATAAAAATTGCACACGCGAGTTTGAATTTACGCACAGGCACACAAAAGCTATCTGATTTATAGAATACAAAATTATAACATGTTTGTGTAGTTTCTGATTTTTGGAAACATATTTTGTGTTTATATTTATGTTTAATATCCTGTTCAATTGTTCTTTTGTTATGTTTCTTGTTATTATTTGATCATCTGACCTCGACTTAAATCGAAGCCGAAACGTTGGGAGCTTTTTTCACAGAATAAATATCATTCGTCCATAAAAAGAGGTATGTGATTCGTTATTTATTTAATTAGATTATATAACTAATGTTAACGTATGAGATACCATTACAAAGACAATTTTTTGGAGTCTCGACTTCGCTTAATGGAATTGGAAGACATAAAACAGTTCATATATAAATAAATACTTCATATTTTTACTGTGTGAATACTGTAATTTTAAAATAATATGGTTTATGAAACATTATTACGTAGAAAGCTTTTGCATCTTAATACATTACGCCCCCCAGGGGACTTACATTAGTAAGTACGTGTTTGGCGAACACGGGGCCCCGAGCTGTGTCTGACATTACTTCCACTTACTTTTGAAAGGCTCCTTCCTTTCTCTTTCCTGACCTTCCTTGGTCACCTCTCGTTCTTTTCGATCCCGACGCCATTAGGGCTAGGGTATCTTTCATTTTCCTCTCTCTCTCTCTCTTTTTGTAATTATATATGTAATATTTTGAGATATGTTTTGATATATTGTAATTCAGGAGACGATTCCCACACGCGGGGAATGTTGGCTCTCATAGTGCGTAACTGCATTTTCCCTACCTGTACAAGTTTTAAGGGCTCTAATGACCTCGATGTCGACGAGCCGAAAAGCCCCACAAAAAAATAAAAATACATTACGCGAATGTTCGGGGAACACAGAAGTTTTGGGTTATTTAACCGAGATGAACTTTTCTCTAGAATTATACTGGAAGTTTATTCATTTATATTATAATATTTTTCAATATTTGTGAGAATTATTCACTCGTATTCGATTAGTAAAATATTATCACATAAAAATTGAATAATTGTTAAAACGGTTAATGTATACGGTATAGTTATTAACAAGCTAAAAAGCTGTGAACGTTAGCTGTCAAAAGTAGCAAGACCACGTGGAGAACAATAAGCTATTATACTCTCGGGAAGTAAATTAGGGATCACTCCACTAAACTTGAACCTTTTGTACACTGGAAACCAGATAAAAACCAGGTTTGGTGTCGGGCTACAGAGATAATGTACTACTATGTCATGATTGATTCTAATCTATGAATAAAGGACCGTCCCTAAATTACGTAACGCAAAAAGTATTAACATCTCCCATCCCTCCATGATGCAACTGTAACGATCCATTTTACCACGGACATTTACGTACCGCTGACCTACCTTCCTCTCCCCGATAACAACAATTTCCGTAGCTTTTCATCAAAATGTGGTGTCAAATTGAGATATACTTACAGGGTGGCTGGTGATACTCCATCTCAAACTTCCCTGATTTTCCCTGACCAATGGATTCATTTTCCCTGACTATTATCGCACATTAACATGCATTCAAAAATTACTTTCACGATTGAGAAAACACATTCTAGCAAATAAAATGTCATAAAAATAAATAAGCAATTTAATAAAAGGAAATTATCAATATCTCAAAAATCATTCTTTATAAGTAAAGCGTTGTCATTATTTCATTTCATTCTTTTTTCGTTTTCATTGATCCATTGGCCTACTGACCACCTGACCTTCCACATTGTCATTGCAAGGCTTCTTTTCTCGTTTTTTTCTTTTACATTATACATTTATTTGTTTAAATTATAAAAAATAAATTTATCTTGGGTTTATACGTCACGTTTCCATCGTGCGACATTCAGTGACATAAAATAAATAAGACACAGCTTGGCACTAGACTAAAGACCGATGAAAGCAACACTTAGCACAGCCATCATTGAAACGACACTGAGGCAGTTTGAGAAGGAATCGGTGGTTGTAGGCGAAATTGGCGGTCATCATGACATTTGCGGTCAGGAAAACGTAATATCTGTTAAAAGGAGGAAATAAGGGGTAGGAATAAAGTCGCCGTCCACTGTTCCACGCTCCAATATCCTCCGCAAGTAGTTGCTATGTCAACGATGTCTAGAAGTGGGTCGTTGCAACTGGAACTACTCTATCGTTTCGTTGCAACGGCGCTAACTGTTCCGCTTAGAACCGTCTCGCTGATGCGCTACAACAGCGCTAACACTTCCGAGAACATTTGAAACAATTGTTAACAGTTCCTTGAGTTGTTCTTATCAACTGCTGAAAAAATTATGAAATACACACGAATTCAGAATTTCGTCGAACCAAGTTTGACTTGGCATGGAAATGCAATGAAAGTTAGGCCAAATTCTGAAATCTCAAAATAAATTATGGTGCCAAACTTTAGATTAAAAAGGTACACGGAGAAAAACACCCTTGTCGCAATTCTTCATATCGTTAAAACACAAATAACGACACACTCGTTACACCGAAAGATTTCAGCGGAACCGTGTGCGACTGTCGGGACAGATTTCGTTACAACGGCTCCGTGACTTATCTCTCTCGTACACCTCTAATCACACCCTACCAAGACCATAGGAGAAACAACAAGTTACTATCGCTATTAGTGAGGCAGCGTTTCTGTCTCCCCATGAAAGAACTCATGGGAGGGTTATTGGGTTCAGCAAGTTGCCTTAAAACTTATTGAAAAAAAAACAACAGATTTTTTATAGAATTCGTGGCATGTTATTTAATTCGACTATCTGCAATATCACTTTTTAATTTCTTCCCTGGACAGTGAGTAAATTCCCTGACTTTTCCAGAAACAGAAAATTCCCTGACATTTCCCGGTCGCTCGCCACCGTGACTGACTTAATTGTTCGTTCCTCATTGCTCTGTGTTCTCATTGAGCGACTGAGTACATAGATTACGGTGAAAAAGGTGAAAAGCGCCCGATAAAACATCCCTATAAAACTTTACGTTACGCAACACCAAGATTACCCCTCCATAAAGCTATGTAGAAGTATTGACCCCCCCCCGCCCCCCTAGGGGACATAACGTAATTTATGAGCAGAACTTAATGATCTAATGATCCGGAGTTTCATCAATTGTAGGTGTGATTTTAATGGTGAGAAAACCGATAATGATAAAGATAACTACGATTTTCCGGAGTAGAGAATATCCGAAAACCCGAAATCTCTTGCAAACAAACAAGAGAAGCAAGTGCATCCAGTGACTGAGTTCACGCAGGGGTGGTGGTGGTGGTGGCTGTTGATGGGGTGGCGAGCAGGGGCGTATCGATTGCGTCCCGTGGGGCGCACGCGCACCTTTGCCCCCGCCCCGTCCCTACAAACCCTTGGTCCTTCAGCGGGACCTCCCGGACTCCTTCCCCCTCCACCCATTTACCAATACGACTTCTGGGAACGGTGTGGCGCCACCAAGGCCACGGGATTGTCATCAAACGCCCAAGAAGCGCGGAAGATTTTCATGCTGCAGGAATTTGAATCTCTTCAACGCGTATCTGAATATTCACGTCTGGTAAACGAATTTTTTTTTTCATCTTATTCAGGCGTGTCCACGGGATGGAATTGAGTTCATGCCGTAATATACGTGGAGGGTTCGAAAAATGGAGATTGAGGAGTGGTTAAAAATATTTACTATATAAAGAACAAAAGTTCCTTTTCAAATACCAGAAATAAGCACTTTTGATAATGTACAGCATATTTTGATAAGCAACTTGCGATTTGGGAGTTGAAGAGGGGGGAGGGAGAATAACAATTTTGTTCTCAGGGGCTGGTTACCAACTTTGGCAGGGAGGCACGTTATAGTGTTGGGGAAGAGGTACCCCTGCCTTCTATGTTGTTCACAGGCAGGATTTCAAATCGTTTTTTGGTGGATACCATGTCGAACGACCAGTTACCAGGAAATCTCTCTGCAAGACGAGAATGACACACAAATATGTTTCACATTAATTATATATATATATATATATATATATATATATATATATATATNTATATATACTTATTTATTATTTTTTGACCCTATCTCTGCAAATCCCCGTTCATAATAGAGGATTGGCAGGATCTGGCGGGTCTAGACCGTAATAAAGGAGGGAGTTGACCAAGGAAATTTCTGTTTAGAAAATTATGGTTTTACAACACAAATTTTATAATTACCTTTATATAAAATGCATAACATAAATAATTAGCAATTAACAATCTGGTATTATTAACAACAATAATTATTTATTAAAGTTATTAATATACGGTGTTATTAATCTGGTATTATCTATTTTATTAATCTAGTATCATTAATTTAATTCATCTGGTATTACTAATTTTATTATTCTGGTATTTGTAATCACAATAACAATTATAAATAATAACAATTATAAATAATAACACCCCGCCCCCCAAAAAATCGTAGCACCTTCAGTAATTGATATGTCAACTGTGACGGGTAGAGGACTTGGTCTCTAACCTTTGACATTCCTGACACTGCATCAAGTTAGCTTTTCCACCGGATATAGCAGCAATGTATGGGTGCTGTGGCATGCCGTCTATGTTGGGTGGAGCTACCCTAGGGTACCTACCTATCTACCTAATGGCCTGATATGTCATGATAAGTGATGCAACTCACCTCTCATCTCTGAGAATTGCCCAGGTATGTTTCCGGTGATCTCGAGCGCCACAAGAATAATCCTCAATACAAGCACTTATAAGTTTCACCTGTTACATTTGAAACTAGAGAAGCTAGTGACTACCCATCACATGAGAGACACTGGTTTGTGTGATCTCGAGGCCACCTGAAACATCCTGTGTTCGAACCAAAAGAGTCCGGATCAGAGGTGGTCTTCTATATAAGCCATTTACAAAGCTTGATAAATGACGTCAAATCTTTCTGGAATGATTACACCCAGAGCTTGGGATAATATTATGGCACGAGATTTTAGATATTCATATGTTCTCCCTGAGACAAGTAATCTTAATATCACTGTTACTCTGTGGATTTTACACAGTGGTTGCTCGCAAGGATGACACTCTTGGACCGTACCTACTAATCACTAAAAGAAATGCAATGAATACTGTTAAGCTTAATTTAAATAGTCTCAGCGAACAACATCTGATAGCGAATGAACAGTTAGCCTCCCTTGAACATTCTGTGTAAAATCCAGGAAAATATAATGCTGGATACTAGTTGTATGGGTAAGTTAGATATTTATAATTTCATCAGTTGCGTGAATTAATGATTCATGCAACCATATTGCTCCTGAAGACGAAAGCGCGTGGGAATGGGTTTTCTTGAAGTTGCTGTGAATAAAATATGTTTCTCTCCTTAAGCATTCAAAGTACACTTCAACAATTTTTTTCGCATTCCATTTTTTAAATTCCCTGTGTGAATGATTGAAAAAATACAAATGTTTTGCTTTACTTATTTGATTTTACTCCGGTACTAATAAAAAAAATATAAAAAATAAAAATATTTGACGTAATGATCATTATTTCACCTGTTGTTAATGATAAGAAAAATAACTCCTGCTAAGCAACAGTATCTTCCTAGATATCTCCCGTTTATTCATAAATGTTATCTCATTTATTCGTATACACACATTTAATTATGCACATTTACACATTTAATTATGCATTCAGTAAGTAGGGATTTTAATACATGAGGATACTATGCCGTTGTGACTTATCGATTGACTTGCTCATTCATCAACACAGAGAATAAGTAATAGAGCTATGAACGTCTTGACGGGTTGTTGCTCTTGTATAGCAAAATATAGAAAGAAAACAACGAATTTTTCGAAATTTCCAAAAGGCGGCGATTGTTATAGAATTTATATTTTGAACTGGTTGTGGACCAATGTCTTCTTGTTTGGTTTTTCTTGGTATTTGGAATATCGAAAGCCAGAAAGAAGTTAATAGTTAGAACAATCATTTACAATTTTTTTGAATCAAGGAAGAATGAGGGTTTCTTGCTAGGGAAAAATCAAAATATATTTGTATTGGATAATTAGCAATAGACCGTGTATATTTGTAAATATATTTGTTTTCGGAGATTAACTGTTACAAGGGTGAAGGAAATATAAATATGGTGTTGCACGTCGTATAACTTATATTTCTTTAGAAGGACCACACGACGGAGACGGTACTCTGTAAACTTTTTCTTGTTCAACCCTGCGTACGATCGCCCACATCACCACAGTTTGACCCTCCGCCGCGCAGATAGAAAAGTTGAATCATGCGTAAGTTGAATCGTGAGTGAATTGAAATATGAGCAACTCCAATCAAAGACTTACGATCGCTAACGCGTCATCATTCAGTACCACCTATATAATTTTTTAAAAGAACGCATACAGAATTTACGTTTTTATCAGTGACATGTGTCCAACAAATCTGACTCGTGGGTCACGTGAAGTGTAAATCATTGAACAGGAGAAGGCAACAGTTTGTGGCATTGAGAGTTTGATAAAATCAGATAATCTGCCAAATTCCTACGTCCCTTCGGTCTCCCAAATATTTTTGGAGACTTCATAGAGAAATTGAGAGAAAGTAAGATGCGATTTCAAAATTTTCGGCAAATATATATTTCTGAGTTTTTCAAAGTCTAGACGGGTAGTGTGTAATAAATACCACGTACTTACACTTTTTCGTGTTACGCAATAAAAAACTGTATTAAATATTCCTAAAAATAAAGATATAAATTTTTCGATTATTTTAAACAGTATCAAAACCAAATACATTCCGGAGGTTGTCCACTCGACAGACTTTTTCTTGAAAATATAAATACGTTTTTTCACCTGCGGTTTTATTATGTCCATGTAAGTGTTGTGTTGGGTGTTCTGCAGAGGTCGCTTCGTCAACTGGCCTCTTGGCTTGCGTGACCGCTGCTCCATCGATTGGTGAAAGGGGCCCCTCAGTCACACCGCCCCAGAGCGTCACGGCCTCCTGCGAGGCGGACCTCTTTGAAGAAGCGGAGGAAGAAAGGTCTAGAATGTTTCATCAAGAAGCGGTTTTAAATCTGCAACGTATTATTGAGTATTCTGCTGAACCGACAAAAATTTGTTTCTCTTACTATTGGACATCATTGGAACAAGTGAAACTAAATGTAGCAGTCCTATTTTAGGGGTACGAGTAATAATGGGGTTTGAAAATCTGTCTAATTAATTTAATGACAATGGAAAGTTACCTGCGTACAACAATGCAAGAAAACCAACTTATTCTTGGTAATAAAATAAATAAAATCTAATTTGAACTTTGATGCTATCGAACACGTTCTTTTTTATAGGTAACTGGATAGACTGGAGTATTCGTCATTGGAATACATTAAATACGGACCATACAGGCAAGTACTCTGAACATTCTAAAATATTGCCACTTTATTACACTTGAACAAATTCAAATATTGCCAATATTTTATTAGCACTTCTACAAAATGAATTAATTAACAAAATAAAGAACCTAATTTATATAATTTTTCACGGAGCATACTTTCAATAGATTCAAATAAAAATAAAATATATCCATGGACTAATTAAGACGATATTTAATGATAATATAAATTTCATAATAAAAAGCAATTTTTTCAATGACTGCAAACGGAAAAGTTACACGATGCTCGGCATCAGGGCATGGTATTAAATTAGATGAAAGTGAAATGTAAAGTATAAAGAAAACGTCAATACACTGACTTTTGAGGCGCAAATCGGTACTGTCAGAAGACTAAAAGTTTGTTATGATGCATTCTTATTTGTACTACGAGTACGGAGATTCTTCAGAAGAATCAGTTTACGAAATTATGCTTAAATTCCAGAAGAGGTATTGCGGAATAATACGGCTCTTTGTATGCGTCGTTTAAAAATACACTGCAGAAACGCAGCCAGAGAGAAAGAGAAGAGGCATGGACTCAAGTGGTCCGAATCGCACCCCAAAAATGTATGTTAATTTTTTAGAAAGTACCAGTTAAAAATATTGTTAAATCATTAACCAGTGAAATTAACAATGAAATATAAAATGCGTTCGATGCCGATCTCAAANCAGTGAAATTAACAATGAAATATAAAATGCGTTCGATGCCGATCTCAAAGAGTTGTTTTCCATATTTCTCAAAATCTTATCCTCTGACTTCAATAGTTGCTTTATTTGCGAAGATTGGTACAGAGATATCTAGTTTTGGATATCACTTGATCACCGTATGAAGAACGATGTTAGTCCCGAAACACATCCTTGAGGTACTCCAAATCTTATCCTCCTTTAGTTTTTACGTTTTATGAAAGTAGGGATCACCTAAGTAAGATTTTTGAAATTTGACCATCAGTAGAAAGTAACGGTTTAATTTGGTAAAAAAACCTACAATGGTGCACTACAGTTTGAAGGGTTTGTTGTCTTTTAGTGCTGTTAAGATAATGGGGAAATGGTACGACATCGATGAGATTTATCACGAGGAAGTCTGTCGGTCTATGTATTGTTTTTATCGGGAACTTGAAGTTTCAAATTAAGGGACAGAGTAATGTTCTTTCGAGTTGACAGAGAATCTCGTGCGTTGCTCCATGAGTTAGTGTTTACTCTGAATACGAAAGCAAATTTTTTTTATTTTTCTAAACATTTAATTAGAAATTGGGTCACGAAAATATTCTCAATGACACTGAAAACTTAATATTTTCACATCAATGCTGCATTTCATGTAAAAATTAAAAAAATATGTTGAATTAATGTGACTTACTTATTACTGCTTCGTTTATGGTGTGAAATGGTCCATGTAATGATGCCTTGTCCTCCAAACCACATAATTTGTGTATAGAAGTCAGGAAGAAACATACCCTTTAATTTTTATTTGGAAAGTCCATATTCAATTTAGTCATTACATGGACTTATTCCTTTTGGAGCCACTGGCTCCTTTTACATCCCACGTTGGGAGACTTACCGGAAAGGTTAAAATAAGATGTCCGAAACATTAGCAAATTAAGTTAGTTAATCATTGAATTGAAGTCAAATAATCCATTTATTATATAGTACAAGAAAAATACGACGAACTTATCTTCTTCAATTTGCTGATTTTATATACCTTAATATGTTTTACGTTCATCCCATTCTTTGGGAATATTACTGATACTGAACTGAAAGAGATAATGTAAGAACTAGAATATTTCCCTTCATAACTAGAATATCTTGTAGTCGATGAAATTTCACCTTGTTACTGCCACCTGTCTCTTCGCTATCATGCTAATCAATTCATGAAATCAATCAGATGTTGGAATTTGAATGTGTATTTGTTTCTCTTATAACTGAATTAAATCTAGAAAGGGACCGGAAAATCGCATGGTGGGTTTACGGTTGAGAGCGGCGTTGCCACTTGATCCATCGGTCTGTGACATTACTCCGCCCACATCTCAAGCCGTTAAGTCCACTAACTTGATTCAATGCTTGAGGTCAGAGGTGAAGTCCCTACCATTGGAAGTGCGGTCAGCAAAGAATCTTATCCTACTTTCCGATACACGTGTTTGATTGCGTAAAGGTACTCTATTACAAATTTTGGTTGGGACATTTTCCGTACGAATTTGAAGTCGACCTCATTTTTTACGCAAAGCAGTATTGCCTTACACTCAAAACGCGCAGAGACGGAGAAAAGAGTCAACTAAGGTTGGTCAAATTAACCGACCCGACGGGAACCAACCGACAACATTTCGGTTTTCGGTTGATCGCGGATTTGGTTGACATCATCTATTGGATTAACAGTTTGATCAATTGGACACGAATTAAGAATTAATAGCAAAAGTTGGAGAAGATTTCGTATTCGAAGCAGGTTTATAATACATTTTTATTTTATCATCATTATATATTTTGGTATGTGCTTCATAGTTTCATTATTTCACGTTCATTTAATATTTATTTGTATTTGATAAAACTAATGAAAACATTATTCAAATTGGGACAAATTAATTTAATTTTGGGAATAAAACTGCAGTATTTCAATTCAATTGTGATTACGAAAATTATAATTACTTGTTTTGTAGAAACCAAATTAACTCTTTGCTGATTTGTAAGAAATTATGTTCTGCCCTAATTCGGTTAAAATTTGGTTCGGTTTTCCTTCGGTCAAATTCGGGTTGGGTCGAATCAGTTTTACAACCGAACCGAAACCGACTTAACCCGTCCGACCCAAAAGTGATTCGAATGGGTCGGTTCGAATTCTTTTCGGTTCGGAAGGAAACACGACCGATCCGACTCGGTGTCAACCCCTAGTGTCAACCCCAGTTGCACAGGACACCATCTTCTGACTGGGTGGAAGCAGTTACTGCACCACATGGGTCTTTGGTTGGAGCTCTTTCTAATTCAATTCTAACTCAACCATAGATAGGAAAGATAGGAACAGATCGTTACCGCTTTCAATTCACGCGCATGAACGTTTACCTGGTTAGCTTCATGTGGCAAAGGGTGACGCAGTATTTCATAACTATAGTCCATAGACTAATAAATTTAAAGATTAAAAGTTGGAAATAGCTCAGTTCACCTATAGTCCGTCCAAAGTTCAATTGATAGCTTGGGTCGTATAAAGAATTGCTGCGGTTCTAACTACCCCGACAACATCCTAATTTTCATTATCACGCTCAGTAATTTTTACCACACAGGAGAGCAGTTTCCTGCGAGGAAAATAAGTTTTTAATTGATACAATTTTTTTAAATTATAATGTTAATAAATTATAATTATATGTAATCCGAAGTATGTCAAAGAATTTCGTAGGTATACAAAGAATGTGCTCTTCGTAGTTACACTTTAATGAAATTATAAATAAATTTATATTCAAAAAAGCATTACAAATAGCGTATGACCACGTAAGATAACTTTGATAAACAATATTGTGGTCTATAGTGTATGAGTATTTAGTACGCCATTGTGGTGAGGTAGTGAGTGGTTATGAATGACAGGAGAAATGGTAGGGGGTAGTAACCGCGCACTCTTGTAGCAGACCTGATAAGTCCCTCTTGGACAAACGGAAATATAACCCCCCCCCTCCATGATGTGGGAGTATCCTCTTCATTCATTGACCACCTAAAACGTATGTAGTGTACTACAAAACAATTTTCAACAATACCATACAGGTCTCTCTCATTTGTAAATATTTACTGGTCAAAGTAGCCATGCTTCGCGCCAGAGCAGTCCAAGTGCTTCGTCCCTCCAGTAAGCTAATTGAGTATTTACTTTGTCTTCACGACTTAACTAAATGCAATTTAATTATTTTATTACTAAAAAAGTAAAAAAATAGCTCTAGCGCAGATTCTTTTTTGTCTCATTTTCTATTCCACATTGGAATAGGTGCCCAGTACAAACATAAAAAGAAACAGCTTTAGCTGTCTTCGGAATTTTTTTCTGTGGAGGCATTGTCATTAATTAGAGCATTGTTCATAGAACATGTATTATAAAATAAGATTTGAGCTTAATATTCCGTAGTAATTGGTTATTTATGTGAGTACAAAACGCTCTTCATGATTTTTATTCCTCCAAATTAGGTGTTCATTTACTTTTGCTACTTCGCTGTTGATGAATACAAAATACAAAAGATGAATCTGAAGGGTTTTGAGACAAAAGAAATTCAAATAGTCATTCGCATTTAGAGTGAATGTGACCGCAAGACAACAAGCATGCATTTCTACATCTGAACGAAACATTCAATCATTCACTATTTGTATACACGAGCATAGTATAAATAATAAAAAGAAGTTTTTATAAAAATTGGAGCAGTACTTGATTATTTTCGTGAGTTTAGACATCATGATAATTTTATGTCATGAAAACTGCGGATACTAATGGCCAAGCAGAAAAAAAGATAGGAAGAAACAACTGATTATTTTGTCTTGGTTGAATTAAATTGCTTTGTGGGCGCAACAAATTATTTTGTAGTCGATAATCCGAGCATAAACTCGCCAATGTTGATAGATAATTCCTGGCGGAGACATACTCGCTAGCGTAGCATAGAATGCAACTCGACCTCAAGAAGTGCAATTCTTTCTCCTCCGTTTCTTCCGCCGTCCCCCTTCGCCACCTCCTGCTCACCTTGTGCCCCACGCACCGGCACTCGTCACACAGACGCGGTGGCAGCGGTGGCGGAGGCGTGGTGGCGCGCGTTGCGGACACGGCTACTCAGGTAGCCACCAGCCAAAGCACTTGGCAACCTCGCGTCCCCTCTCCCCGCCACCCCTCCCCCACAGTGCACTTGGTCCAGAACAGTGATCACGTGAGCGTTCCGTTGACCCCGCGCGCCGCCGTCGCCGTCGCCGCTGCTGCGTCGTCGTCGTCGTCGACGTTGTCTTCGGCGACGGCCGACCGCCGCCGTGCGCTCGTTTGCTTGCGTGGGTGTGGAAGAGCAACTATGGACGGAGGAGCACCGACGATCACGCGCACATCTCTCTCTCTTCAGTCTTCTTCTCCCTCCTCCTCTCCATCCGCTCCACGCAGTCTTCCTCTCCATCACTCTCTTTGGCACTATCGTACGCGACTGGCCTGCTGTCTGGCGGAGGCCACCACGTTCGGAATGTCCCGTCTACCTTCTGCCGCCCGCCCTTGACGGATGCCGCCGCCGCCACGTTTCAAGGTGTTCTGCCTTGTCGCGACCCGAGTGGCGGCGATTGTGCATGTTGCTGCTCCGCACCAGAAGTCGATCGACGTCATGGTGTCCACCATTAAGAGACAGAGATACACTTGGTAGTATCAAGATTTCTCATAAGATCTTCCGTCTTTCGATCTTGTCTAAACTGTCATTTCTCTTTCACGCATGAACAGAAGTTGTAACGTTTATTTACATTATGTTGGAAAAATTTTAAATTCAAAATTAAATTTTCATTCAGAAATTCAAAACTTGTATTCAATAACGCGAAGGATCTGCGGATAAGTGTCTCCTTGTTTCTTCCCTTCCCATCTCCTTCCGTTATGTCCTGCCGGAGATCTTAAACTACACGGTTCCTGATGGTCATAGAGTCGGCAAAGGGATTAAAAATTTTGGGTACCATCAAACTCGACAAATTCTACCTGCTCTAATGGCTTGCCGCTCGCGGTGCATACTCCTGCCAACCCTTCGACCTGCCGCTAATAAATTTCATGACTCACTTTCTGGAGACTTATTTAAAGTGCTATTAATAAAATATTTTTATTTCTATTCCCATTATCTTAAATTTTTTTAATTCTACACATCATTTCAATAAAAATGAAGCCAAACACGACGTATTTTTGACATTACTGAGTTTTAAGCTTCTGCTAACATAGTATATAGAGTATTGTAATGGTGAAAAATATTCGGTCCCGAAATTTTGACGAATATATCAGTTTTGGCAGCCTATGATTCCGAGAACAATATGCGTTGAAATTCCAATTATAATTTTCTTGATGCTTTCATGAAACATACGATTGAAAGGAAAACAATTATTTTGTGTATCGCACTAGAGTAAATGCGTTGGTTCTAGATAGTGCACCTACGTTCGGCACTACGTGTTTTAGAACCAAACTCTTAGGCTTTGGAGAACATTTTGGCTCCGGTTTTATTTCTGACACAATATTTATTTCCTTCCAAGTCATGAAATGTGGTTTTTATGCAGTTTATGATACGATAAGACAGATCTTAGTAACAGCAATTTTGCGTCAAAATATTTTTTTCAACCATAAAAGTTCTTTTATCTTCATAATTAGGATGTTTTCTCATGAATTGCTAGTTTATTGTCGAACTTCGGTTGTTAGTAATGTATGTGAGGGTGTTGACTACAAGAGAGCCATTGCTTACATGCTTTCGGAGGTCGACACATAAAATTAAGAAATATAAGAACAAAATATTTATAATATAAGAATAATATATAAGAACAAATTGTATAAAAAATTCTACACCACTGATGTTTGGAAACTGTAAGTTCTAGAATTCTCAAGCAATTCTCTGAATAATAGATTTAAGTTTCCAAATCCTGTAACTATATGTTTCTTAGAGAGAAAATATCCTAATATGTGTTATATTTTATTGTTGTCAGCTATTTTGTATAAAATATATCAGATGCTTCTCTAATATTATAAAGAATTCATTCATGTTGAAATAAAATTTATTCTTTTTAGCAGCAGCTCGATAATTTTTAATTTAAAAAATTACCAGGAAAATAAAAAAGGAGGGGAAAGAACGAAGCTGCAGGCTCAGATTTCAACAATAAACTCGAACACAAATAAATTACTAAGTTTTTCTAAAACGCTCTTTCTTCAGTTTTCCGCTTATAACTTGATAACATATTTTTAGAACGAAACACTACTGTACCTAAATAATGTAATATTAAATTTCCAACAAATTATGTTCTGTCATTTTGTCGTCAGATGAACGGATAAGTCTTAAGAGCGCGATTGTACAATGGATCAAAAAACTTATTTTCTCGTATTGTGTTTATATCTTGAGAACTACTTTGTTTTTAGAGAAAACGTCCTTATACGAAAATGAAATTTATTGAACGTCTAACAAAATGTGTTTTTCAGAGTATTATTTCTGACGATCTGTTTACCCGTTTATGCGCGTTGAACTTACGTACACATCCATGTAGTAGAGTCTACGTGTACTTTTTTCCTTGCATGGTGTCTGTGGTCCATATACGGTTCGAGTTCTGGTCTTTAACTCTTGTAAATTCACAGAACTTTAAATAATGACATAGCATTTTATTGCTTCAAAGTTAAAATCCACGCAAACTGAGAATTGTTGAAAATTTTATGTTTTTTTGTTTTTTGTTTATTTCTGGTACTTCGGTCGAGGTCGAAAATTTCGGTTCATCATCAGAACTTGATCATATAACATCAAAAAATCAGAACTACCATACTTGATGCAATTATATAATATGTATCGACTCTTTGACATAGATGTGCACAAAACTTCCACGCACAGAAAAGGATAAACAGTTTGTCAGAAAAAAATCCAAGATAAGTGTTTTGACGGACGTTTAATGTACTTCATGTTCGTATGAAGACAGCGGAAAAGAGAAGGGCTGTTTTTGAAACGTGTGTTCTGGTTTGGGCCCACTGCAGGGAAACTTGGAACAATACTTTCATTTTCGAATATTTCTCGCAGAAAAGGAAAATTAAATAATTTCAGAGGTTTTAGATAACTCCACTCTTTTCGAGAAAAACACACTAAAACGTTTATTCCCTTATTACAAAAATAACATGAATTCTCACGGCGAGTAGACATTGAATTGAGCTCTTCATTAATTCGACGACGGTGAAAGATCGTGGGCTTAATGTTTATTACCAATTAGAAGATAACATATTCGGCAAAATAGTCAAATACAATTAGCAATGAAATCGCTTTAATGTACGTCTTGTCCTTTTAAAAGTTATGACTGATCAGGCTATGTACCCCAACTAGAAATATATGAACTCTTTAAGGAGAGCTATTATAACAACACTAATTTTTAACATAAATAATAATTATTGAGGTGAAGTCCACAAAATTGTGGCCCTCTCTCAATAATTATCACACATGATGGAAAATAGGATGAATACCGAATAATCAGATTTATTTTAAAACTTATAAACGAGTAAATAATTAAATTAAAGTTATCTGAAATTCATGACATGTATCGAATTTGTCTATCGCGTTTTACAAAAATTTTCCGTCACGAACTTGAATGGTATTAAATAGCAAAGTTTAGACTTATCCATAATATGTCAAATAAGTGACATATAAGTGGTTTAACCATAATAAAATCTGAAAATTATCTTAAATAATTTTATTATATCCTCCCTGAACTGAAAATTTGTAGCCGTTGGACAAAAAGCTAGGATAAGTGAAAAACAACCTCCCTTCACACTTTTCCCCAAGCACTCAAGCAGACTAAAAATCCTTTCTGACATGAGACTGAGCACTTCTCTAGGGTTCGGACTAGCAGCATAACAGAACTTATATTATGCTGGCGATTTAAAAGTTGCGGGGGACAGTTTTCGTCCAAATTAAATATTTCATAATGAACGATCCTCTCTGTGAAGAACATTTAGCAAAGGCTTCGGTATTTTTTTAAAATAATAGGTTGAGAAGATGCTATACGCGTATTGTCAACCTATTCTTGTTAACGTAGCGTGAGACGGTTCACGATACAAACGCAGGACTATTATCACTAATAAAGAAATTCACCTTCAACGGACTCACCACCGGTGCCAATACTTCCTCATTTGGGCAGGAGGAGTGGACGGGAAAAATCTAACTGCAAGCAACCGCGGGGTTAAAGCTCGACCCATGGAAAAGGATTGGGACTGACCCCGGGGTTGAGATGGACCTTTTGTTCATTGCTCATGACCGAGATGGACCGCGGGGTTGAGATGGACCGAAAAGAATGTTCATTATAGTGTTTCGAAATGGAAAATGTAGCGTGTTATTGAAGCTTATCTACATGGAGCGATGGGAGGTAGGAGTTGGTTGGTAGGTTATCGTTAGTACTTGGACCGCTTAGCTGGGTTTACCAAAACCTTGGCCCACTTGGAGGAGTTAACAGGAGTTGTTAGTAATAGAGTTATTGATTCGAGGAGAGGGTTCGCTTTTCAGTAGGCACAGCTATATGAACTGGGACAGTATTGTGAAAAGCTACAATTTTTTTCTGGCCCCACTGGAAATTGAACCCGGAATGACTGGATGAGCCGGAACGCTATCACCTGAGCCACGGAGGAGCCACGAAAATAAAAAAATGTACGGTGCATGCGCAGATCGCACCATCCTCTCCATGGTACTACAGCGAGGGTTATTCTTGTGAGCGTGACCCGATACAGTAGGCAGTCTTCAATATTGAATTCCATGGTTCGCCACACACAATCCGGTTCGTCTCATACAGCGATCGAGCCGCTTGCGTTACGATTTTTCCGGATGGGTACTTACGTTTGTTAATCGTCTAGGTGCTTTTTCTTGAGTTTGGAGTCCCAAGACTGGTTTGAACCATCTCGAGGTTTGACTAAGCAACCCCACACACACCCATAACATGATTATTCTAGGGAATTGTGGCGATGGAGATGATTGCAATGCTGATATACGAATAAGTCTTCCCTCGCATTTCGCGGGCACAACACGGTATGAAAACACTCATACGAACTGATAACCTGTGGCTTCAGAAGAGACGACCTCCACCGCCACCTGTTCTAGTAGCTACTATTGAATTTTTTATTATAAACTCCAGACTTTCAATAGCTGAGGAGAACACAAAAATTTCGTAGAAAAAAAACAGTTACCACCATAGGATTTGTCATTTCCTTCTGCAAATATGCAAATAAAATATCGGAAGGCGCTGGCTACCTCCCTCACTCACTTTTTCACCACTTCCTCACTCTGAGACGTCTTGACCCAGAGATGCTCCCTGTCACATCACCTCTCACTCATACTAACATCCACTCTTTTGGCGGCTGAAATGATTCACCTACTGGATAATCCTTATTGCATATTATTTTTTACCATGCACGTACAAAAACAATCTAATTGTAATTTTGCACCAAATTTTAAGAAAGCTGATACAAAACCATTTTCAAGCATTCTACATTGATGTTGACTACAGAAATGTAGTTAGCTCCTTACAAAATTTAAGGACAGTGATTGTTAGGAAACATTTGTTGTTTGGAATCAATTTAAAGAGAAACAAAGTTATAGAATCAATTTTCTTAAAATTTTGTGCAGAATTCAAAATTAAACTATTTAGTCTTTTAATTTCACGGCGAAGAAAGTATTTTGCAATAACAATTATCTAGTAGGTGAATCATTCCGGTCGCCAAGAGTAAGGATGTTGAGAGAATGAAGGGTGATGTGTGAGGGAGCATCTCTGGGTCAAGGCGTCTCAGAGTGAGGAAGTGGTGAAAAAGCGATGGAGGGAGGGAGGGAGGTACTCAGCCGCCTTCCGATATTTTACTAAGTTGCTTTGGAAGAAGTTCCTTATTGTAGCAATAGGGATAGTCCTTCACTCTTACGCGCCTTAGGCGGATGATCAACGAACACAAATACCCGCTCATATTTTCATCCTAACTAGTCGAGTCAACTGATTTCAATGTAATAAATCTCGCGTTATAAAAAGCTTGTTCTGATATCAAAGGACGAGACTCACAAAATAATAGTAGGAATAGCTCCTACACCTGTAAACCGGTCAAAACTTTCCGAGTGATATCTCAAGTTCACGAACAATGGGTACTTTGTCGTGTATCTCCACCGAATGAACTAATGCATAAAATTTAAAGTGGATATATGGAAAAACAATAGAAAGGAAAACATGTACCACAGATAACGTTAGATGTTACAGAGCAGAAATTTTTGGTATAACCCTTGTATCGAAACAATAAAAAGCTCACGACTTCAATGTTTATAGGTATTCTTAAAAAGAGCCATAAATATGGTATTTAAAACCCTTTAGCGCAGGTTTTCCTCTTTGAATGTATCACCAATGGTTTTGGGGATACGACATATAATTCTTTATGTAGCCAAAGGTAGTATATGATACATTTGCTTATTTCCTTGTCAAAACGTCGTAACTGATTGGATTTCGGATCAGGTTGCCCAGTGCGTATTAAGTTAAATAAATAAATCAATTAAGATAACAGTATACTAGTATTTCAAGTATACGAATCTAAGCGATAGTGTCACTCAATCATTTTATGAAAATTTCCTAGTGGGAGAACACAAATAGTGTGAAAATTTACGAAATGACAAAACGTTTTCATTGTTTTTGTTTCTTATTTGTAGATCGCAGGTAAAGAAAAGGATTTTCAAAATGGATTTGGAGAAGTAAATAAAACGAGATTTTTGTCTTGTATTTCTCTACGATTTTTTGATTAATATATTTTCATTATGATGTAACAACACTGCATCTATGGATTCCTTCCACATATATGGCAATCGAAATGTGTAAGGTTTTTAAAAATGTATCATGATATTCATACAATTGCATTTGTTTATTTTCCATTTGTTTTATAAACTGCTCTAATTCAAAGCAAACTATTTTAAACAAACTTCCATAACTAACAGCAACAATTACAATTTTAAAAAAACATGCTTCCAAAAATTATATTTCAATGAATAATTAAAGTAATTAATAAGTATATGACATCCTGAGTGAAGGTCACAATAAATATATCATTCTTAGTTCTCAACGTCGCGACTTCTGTTAAGGCATCCTCAGGCATTTGCCGCATAATTGAACCTCATCACCAACATCTTCATTCTACGATAGCAGTGGCGGCGATTAGGGGGCGGGGGAGGCAGCCGCTCCCCTACTTTTTTAAGGAAAGAAAAAGAAAATATTTTAACCATCTAAAACTGGGAATTATAAAAAAAAACACCATCCTTGATGTAGTAATCATAAATTGTTTTTCCTTTGAATTATTTCATTATTGTAGTCATACTTAGAGGAAGTATGCAGAAAATGTCACGCTAATGAAAAGTGTCAATATTTTTTGCCCCCCCCCCTTTTGATTCCCAATCGCCGCTACTGTACGAGGATGTTGTGGCTCAAGTGTTTGTAGTGATGGTTGGTGATGAGGAGGTTCAATTATGTGGCAGAGAGCCTTGAGGATGCCTTAACAGAAGTCGAAACGTTGGCAATCTAAGAAGGATGTATTTCTTGTGAACTACACTCAATTAGTCATTGATAAATGACTAATTAAGTAATTGTGAAATGAAATCATTTCCCGACGCCAAATCTATCTAAGCAAACAGTTTATCGTGAAACATTCATTGATTTGTTGACTCGTCGCAGTGACTCGAAGAAGATCCACAGAAGACCAAGGAGATCGGAGGCTGAATATCTGATAGGGACCATTGAAGAATGACAATATGAAGAAGATGAGGAATTGAAGGAGGAGTTCGTTGATCATATTTTCAGCCTCCATATTAAACAATAAGGATATTGTTGCGTTTAGACCAAGTAAAACTCAAATTTTTTGTTACGCCAACGTTTCGATATATTTCATATCTGCTTCAGGGCTAACATTTCATGTAACATGAATACACTGTTCATATCATTCCATAACTCACAATACACCTCTGAACCCACAACCACTCTTCACATCTACACACATCCTTACAACCAACGAGCAGTACCTGTGCCCGGGGAAGAATCAAACGTCTCCATATCTTCATGATACTCCCTACCAGAATCGCAGCTTTCCATAGCAACAAGTCGAGGAGTCGGAGGACGTACAGCGAACGGCGGCGTGCGGAGGCGATGACGCAGGATGCAGACACACAAGGGACTGGGCGCTTATTTTAAGTGTGACGGTGCGATGCTCCCTCTGGCGTCACCACGCGTCCGCCGCTGGCGAGAATCCAGCCTCGCTTCCTCTCAACAGCGGCCTCGGAGGCAGTCCACCTCAAGTTCACATCGGACACAAAATACATTATATTCATTCAGACTAGCGAAGGGTAGGTTGTGTGTGTGGGCAGAGGTGTACGCGAGGGAAAGCTCCGTAAGCTCAAGCCCCCTCTTCCAATCACGACTAATACAATTAATTTTCATGAAGTAAAATATTGAAAGTGGCGAAAATGGTAACCCTCCTTACAAATTGTAAATATTTTCTGTCATTCATGCAGTATAACATTTAGTATATGTTTTAATAGACTGTTAAGCTTCATTCCCCCCACTCCCAAGATTATTTAGAAGTTCAATCCCCTCCAGATTAATTGTCTAAATCACTCCAAAAAATCACTTCAAGAATGTATTGAATTTAATAAAAGTTAAATCCGTCTTGTACTTTATCAAGCCTGTAGTACTTTTTAAATAACTTATAACAATTTCTAAAACTATTTTCTTGCATGATTGTGTTGTCTTATGACTCACATTAATTTAGTTTTATGTGTACTGAACTTTGGCACGGTTGTGTACATTAATTCTGTAGCCCCATCCTGGCCCGGGTTTTGCTCCGGTTTCCCTTCGGGTAGTTTCTAAGGTAGAGGCGGATTTCTTACACAGGTTCTCTAGGCTTTGTCTAGTGGAGTGTTTACTGTAACAATAAATCGTGAATTTAGTGTTATTTCAATTCTTATGATTTTTATACTCAGAATAATCTATAGTTCAATAATAACTTGTACATGTAAACTTTTTGCGTTAAATTACAAACAAATTGACATTCTATTAGTATTACAACTCGCAGCTAACTTTTCATCTTATCTACGTACTTTTGCTGAAATTTTTGAATCTGCCTCTGCCTTAGAGCCCTTGATCGGAATTGATGGGATGGTCCCTCGCTTGCTTCCGGAGTTTGAGCTCTCGACAGATGCTCTGGACACTCATATGTACACGTACGCATGTATTCATAAATGACGGAGTGTGTCTATTATTGGATGAACTGGAACACATTTGTTTCCATTAACTCATAATCTACACTCGTTAGTTAATACAACTATTTTTGCAACTAGAATTTGAATGTATTTGATGGTTTGATAATTGTTTCAGAGTAAATTTTATACCACTTATTTTGCAGCTCGATGTTGATGTACATTTTTAATTGTTCTTTTACATTTCTTTTGTGTTGTATCTTAACGTTCGATGGAGGCAATCAACATTTAAAACTCTGGCCATGTATTACATTTGTGATTCATGGTAACGAAAATGACTGAACTAGGTGAACTACTTTCATCAACTTGCTACAATTTTCATTTTTCCACTCCTCTTCTCACCGATGTCGACACTTCGTATTGTGTGTGTACGCATTTTCCTGGTAGCTTCTATTGTTCGCACTAACGGTCCTCATCGATTTTACGAAACACTGGCGGAAAACATGCAATATGTCTGCTACAACCAATAGCACTCATTACCTGAACCTTCATCCACAACTATTTTAAGAAAGGGCTCCCGTGCGTTGCAACTAAAATATTTCCTCAGGCAACTGTTTCTGAAAACATTAAAAACCTAAGTTGTGTAATGTGAAATACGTTACACGCTCTTCTATAATTTAATCAGACGTGTTGACCCTATCATTTCAGAACTTCAATGTTATTTGAACTCTTAAAAACAGTATGAGAACTTGGGTAGGGCGTTAGTGGAGGCACACAAAAAAATTGAGAGAATCACCAACAGGAAAACTCTTTTCGTTGGTATGCGATGGATAACTTTTTAAAAAGAGTATTGCTCTTTCGTATGTAATGCAGTTTGTTTGTATAATTATGCAATTGTTATGAACAGCTTTTAGGTAAGTTATTAGAAGTGGGATCCAATGTGCCCAAATCCTTACAAAACTAACAAAAATGAAAAATCTCTCAATTATACATTTAATGGGCTTTGATCCAGCAAAGTTAGTCACTTCTATGATGGAATACGGTAGCCATGCACCAAAACACAAAATTCATTTTAACCAAAAACCATAGTTTAAGTACACCATTTTAAAATCATAGTCTCGAACAAAAATAACGAAGATGGTACAAAACAAGATAAGTGGATTAATTTCATTAAGAAAATTTCACATCATTTCATTGAGTAAAGAAACACCCCTATCTAAATCATTTTCAAAATGAAATGTGTTAAATCTAAAAATTAAAGATAACATTACAGTAAATTTAAAAAAACTTCCGCGGACGTTTATCATCATTTCTTTTCACTGATATTTGTAGTTATCACATATCTTCTCCACGTGTAGGTACAAGGCAATAATATACGCACAATTGTAAAGGAAACGTAAATTAACAAGTTAAAAAAACTTTTTGCGTATTTGAATTAAAATACCTGAGATTTTAACTCAAGCCGTTCTGCATATATCTTTCCTTGAGGATACTGGGAGAAGCAATAAGTTGCGGCTCCATCGTCAGGAGATTGAGGGAAAGTTTTTGTCAGACCGTGCCGATGCTGGCGAACCACCTCGCAGACGCATGTTGCGGTAGTGGCATTCATACTTCAAAACAGTAGTAGATATAATGCAGAAGTGTAATATATAATGTACAAATATTTATACGCACCTTGTCTGAGAATCTGCAACCTCATCAGCCGATCGCACTAATGTTGACTAGTCATCGCGTAAATTTCAAATCAGTTGGTTTTTATATTAAAGTATTTTATATATTGATAGTCTCCCCAACCATTACATTTTGTGCTGTAGCGGCGACCGTATAGTCTATAAAATATCGAAAGACGACTGACTACCTCCCTCATTCTGTGGCCACCTTCTCGTTCCAAGTTGTCTTGACAAAAATGTACTTCCTGACACATCACCTTTCACTTACACTGACGTCTTGCCCTTGGTGGTCGGAATGATTCACCTCATGGATAACTCTATTAACAAATTATTCTTAACAGTTCAAGAGAAAGACAAAAAAGTTTACTTTCGCTTTCTTCACAAAATTTTAAGAAAATTGATACCAATCAACCACCATTTTTAAGCATTCTATATCGATGTTGACAACAGCTGTGTAATCATCTTCAAAATAAAAGGACAGTCACCTACATATATTTCACAAACTAGTGGCAAAACCTGCTCTTAGGGTTGCGACGATATGTATATATCAACCGATAATATCGCTATTAAGGAAACGAAAATGTCGATATTTTTACATTGTGAATACGAGAATATAGATATTTGCGTTGCCGATACAGTATGGTCGATTTTGCGTACGAAATTACGGATATGATGGAAATTTTTAAAGATTTTAATCAATAGAAATGTGCCTTTTTATCAGAATTTTGACACGAGGTTCGGTGACTTTAATTTCACAAGGTGGCAACACTGAATTTTCTGACGTGCATGCACATCTACTTTGGTCAATCGTGGTGCGTGCCGTGACTTGCTTTAAGCATTTTTAATTCCTATAATAACCCTCATAAATATGATCTTTTTTTAAAACTGCTTATTTTTAAATAATTTAGGACTTACGACCTTAAGATGGACGAATATCATTTATTTAAGGTCGTAAGTCTTAAATTATTAATTTATTTCCATTTTATCTTCTTCTGTGGCGCTACAGCCCAGTGCGAGCCATGACCTCCTCTATTCGACACCTCCAATATTCTCGATCCTCTACCTTCCTCTTTCTTTCTCAATATTAGCAACTCCTATGCATCCTTCCAAGCTGCATCCTCCCATCTGTTTTTAGGTTTTCCCCTCGGTCTCTTCTTATGTATTCTTACTGAGAGTGCTTTCTTTGGTATTCTATGATCATACATTCTTTATGCATGTCCAGTCCATCATAGTTTTCGCAATTGTATATATTCAACTACATGATATTCCTTGAGCATGTTCCTTAATTCGCTATTGTATCTTATCCGTCAAATATCCCATTCCTGTATGGGCCCGAATATCCTTCTTAAGACTTTTCTTTCAAATATCAATAACTTTTCTTTCGAGTTTTCTCCCAGAATCGAGGTCTCGCATCCATACGCTAATACTGGTCTTATAAGGTTTTGTAGATCTTTATTTTGCTCCTTCGACCAAGTAGTTTATTCCTTAATAAAATCTGCAGTGCAAAGTAGGCTTGGTTTGCGAGAATTTGAATGGACGCTAATAGTAGGAGACTAATTAATTTTCCTAATCCACAAAATATAATGATATATCGATAAAAATATTCGATACAATCGATTATCGATATGTCTGGTGTCGATATAAATATTTTATAATTACCTTGCATTCCTAGAGACTGTTTGTATGTTACATATCGTTAATCGTTGGGGATGTGGTCGTGCGTATGGGATGCAGCGAGGACCATCGCGGCGGAAGAGCGTGAAGGGGACACAGGAATCCCTCGCTCTATTTCGGGAGGGCCTTCCGCTGCCTCTTCCGCTACGCACGTGGCGCTCGGTCGAGGGTGCGAGTGAGATCAAGGGGGAGGAGGGAGTCTTTCCGGTCGAAAAGGAAGCGACATCCAAAAGCAGCTCAACACATTATGAGCCATATTTCTCTGTGTCCCGATGTGAGACTGAAGATCATGGAGTCTTCCATTCAACCCCGGGTTTCGTGAAATTTTAAACGAACCCGAACTATATAAATTATAACACTATAAAACTAATTTTTGCAAATAATACGTAGTTTACAAAGAGTGATAAATTTTAAAATCTGTTTACCTTTCGTATTACATTATTGTAATATTGTTATATTTTAATAAAAATTCTGTTCATATGAAATTGAATTAATATGTATATTATAACAATTTTCAAAAAACTATTTTAATTTTTATTCGAGAGATAAGTTTCTTTTCATGTAAATAATTAAATTCTGGTTCCATTTTTTATTATGCCGAACTTAATACTTTTTAACGATTTTCAGGGTTGATCAACATTTTGGTTTTACAAATGTTCATCTAAAAAAAGTTATTTTCACAGAAGTATAAAAAATACCTGGTAATATGTATCAAGAGACAAGTCGAATTGTTTTGCACTCTATTACAGTCCTCGAGTAATTTGATTACTCAACTCGCCTATGCGCATGTACTCCACTGGAGGCGATTAGTGGGGGGGCAGCCCCCTCCCCCAGTTTTTCTAAGGAAATATAAAAAAAATCATTTTAACCGTCTAAAATTGGGAATTATAAAAAGGAATTACACCATCCTTGATGTGCTAATTATCAATTGTCGTTCGCTTCTGCATGTGCCATATGTACGAATATTGTGTTCACTTCAATCATACCCAATATTCGTTTATACTAAAATCATTCGAATCATCTGGTCATCTGCATCGTGAATTCAAGTAATTTTTGTTTCGAGAGTTACCAGAAATATTATGACAAGCAGCTAACAACTTTTGTTTTCATTTTGGGGGGTGCATGTCATGTTTTTAACTTGGGGCACAAGAATGTTAAATCGTCCTCTGCCTTTCTTGTTTAATATATATTTATTGTCATACGTAGTGTGTCCCTGCTATTCTGACAATAAATAACTAATTGATTGAGATTGAAAATAATTCACGTTTTTTTTAGATTTCTTCTTCGTCTTCGGTAATATGACCACCTTCTATGTTAAAATTGTCATTATAACAACAATGTTGAAATATTGTTTTCTCTTCCTTTTAAAGAATATATATTCCATTGTTGCAATTTGTTGTAGTGAATGTGAACTTCCGTACATTTCAAGAAAGTGAAGAATCGGTAACAGCGTCGACCATCCCGATACGGAAAACAGCACCACATTCCCGAGGAGTTTATCTACACCCGTCCATTTTTTTTGGAAATCCCGGTAAAAATACCTTGCAGAGCAATGTGAGTGGCTGGGTCGTCGGAGGACGTTCTATCCTTGCTTCATTTGTGCACGGATGACGCCGTCCACCGCCGCTGCTGAGTCAGCGCCCGTGGCATGAACCATGCGTGAGTCACAGGCGACGAGCACGTGGGTGCGTCGTCCGCTCCTCGTCTCCTGTCCCTCTTTCCAACAACTACCACAGCAACAACGTCCGCTGCGACCAAGGTCCACTGCTCCTATGAATTCTGTATTCTGGTTCTAGCTGAATTTACTCAGCATCGCGCGGTAAGCGATTTGAAATTCCGACCACTTCACACAATTTCATGAGTTCGATCAATTAGTACCTTCACGGAAACAGCTCTCCCTTGGAAGCGCTCCCATTATATGAACTGATATTACNCACGGAAACAGCTCTCCCTTGGAAGCGCTCCCATTATATGAACTGATATTACCGAACTGAAACTATAATAAAAAACTCTTTCATTACGAAACGGGCGAAAATTTGAAGTAGCGTTCTACCTAGTCTATTTCATCAAGTTTGATAAAAATCCATCAAATGATATAAATTTTTAAATCGGACATCGATTAATACATACAAACATCCTGGTTCTGGTTGAACGCACTCAGATCGTGCGGGGATTGAAATGTGGCCATTCCCACCAATACACACAATTTCATGTAGTTAGATCAATTAGTGTCTCCAAGGAAACAGCTCTTCCACCTACCAGTCTCCTTTGGAGTCGCCTACGCTCAATAAACAGCTTTGGAAACGCTTTATATTCGCCAAAAAAACACATTCCATTCGCGAGTGACTGGTAAAAATTTGAAATGGAGTTCTGGTCCTTCTAGACCATGACAAACCATTTAATCAAGTTTGATGTATATATCCATCAAACAATATCAATTTTTAAATCGGATACCGTTTAAAACATACAAACATTCAGATGAAAAAAATGTATTACATTCATTTTGATGGTTGTCATAAGATATGTGTGGGGACGAAGAAGGGGAAGGTTCCATACATAATTTCCTTTCGAATTATGGAAGAAAACGTAATCATAGATCGAGGGGAATTACTTTTTAATTAGAATTGTCAATTACATATTTATTAATATATATTATTGCCTTACGAACCCAATTATTTGTTTATTATTTTCTGTGTGTTCCAGAAATTTTTAATTCCTGGCTTGGAGACTGCCCCACTCAATTTAGGAGCTTCATCTGTGACTTCTCTTCCGAGTTACGAAGAATAATAGATTATGAAGAATAATTATACCCTTTTAAATTTACTTATCAACACGATGTGTCAGTAAAATTGAAGAGAAAGTAGCCAAAATCAAATGTGAAGTCCTAAACTTCATTGAGAGTCCTTCTGTAAGTAATAGGACCAACTCATAAGTCGTTAAGTTTCGCGTCCGACTGGTAGCTCATTTGATTTGCGCGCCAAAACGTTTATGGAAAGTGGCGCTAGCGAAGCGAGTTAGGAGGCTATAGGAAAGCGAATCAAAGGGTTAAGTCATAAAGGAGTCATTACCGCAACACTTGAGAATCTTATGCGGTTTAAAAAAATTAAATCCACAAATCATCCTCAACATAATGTTTTGAAATCAATAAAACGAAATTAAAATATAAAACGTTATAGTTATAGTTTAAAAAAATAATAGTTGATAAAAAACAAAAAAAATTGCCTAATAACCAACTTTTACTAGCTCTTGATGATGTTTTATATGATATTTTATAATTAATTTCTTTCTCTTTGAATTTTATTTAATCGCCTCACTTGAAGGGTTTACCCACAGATCCCATTTGGGGTTATGTGATTTCGTCCCGTCAAGTATCCAAGCATGGATATCTCCCAGGCATTAACAACATTGCGTCGTTGTTATTCGCAATCCAATGTTTTTTAATGAGGCAAAGTCGGGATGATTTTCTATTTTTAATGTGGAAGAGTGCTCCGCTTGAAATAAACTTGTGATTGTGCTCGAGTCAAGAGCTAGACATGAAACAATTATTGTTATATTTTGAGTGCATTAAATACTACAAAGTGAGATACTTGCCGTTTTATAATATTCGTAAGTTCGCGATAAACATTTAGAGTAAGTTGTTGGGGGAAAATTAAAAGATGTTTTGAAACAGCCTTATGTTTTCATATGTAATATCTCTCATAGCAACATTTAAGTCTCGCCATATACAATACGCAAATATACAACACGCAAAGACAATACACAAATGTCGCAGAAAATTTTAGTTTTCTTTTTTTGCGTAATCGGGCGGAGTAAATCACATGAATGAAATATAGAATATTAGAGCATTAAAAGGTGTGTAGGCGATATTATATTATTTCATCCTTCACCTTTTCCCTTGCGATGTAATAACATTTAAAAATGATATAAAGAAAAGAAGTTTCTTGACTCATTTATTAGAAAAGAATATCTCAGACTACTTAATTCCTAACAATTGACAGCTCTGACGCGTCTACCCATGCTGGCATAAAAAAATTCGTTGGGAATTGCATGTGAATTGCGTGATGCTCCACGGTGCATTATCATACACTATTCATCATTGTTCTGATCCTGTGTACATCGGCTAAATATGAACCTTGCGTACAACTATCAGCTGGGGGAAAGTAGTGTCTGCCATATTATCCAGGTAAATAAAATAGTCTTGCTAAATAGAAGTAAACGTTCATATTATCATAATAATAAATTTCAAAAAAGTAGTACGAACGTGGAGGATAAATAAACTAATTTACTCTCCGGAAGCAAGCAACCTATCAATTCTGATCAAGGACCCTAAGGCAAAGGCGGATTGAAAATTTTAGCACACTCCTCAGATAAGAATATAAAGTTAGCTACAACTTGTTATACTGACAAAAAAACACCAACACAAAAAATATTTGTGTTTAACACAAAAAAATATTTCACAAGTATACATATTATTATTGAACTGTATATTATTCGGAAAATTTTGTTTATCAATCGTAAGTATAAAAATAACATTAAATTCGAGATTTATTATTTTAATAGACGCCGCCTTTAGACAAGAGCCTACAGAGATTGTATAAAAAATCCGCCTCTACCCCAAGGAAAACAGGAGAAAATCTCGGGCCAGGATGGGGCCTGAGAATTCCAGTACACAACCGAGCCAAGAAACACTAAACTTAAATGATTAATTTGACACAACTCAAGCATGCAAGAAAATAGTTTTGAAACTGAGTTATTTTGAAAGTACATCAATGGCCTGATAAAACACAAGACGAATTTAACTATTATTAAAATCAATGAATTATTTTACATTGTAGAAGCACTGGTGCAGTATGTAGCTTTTAACCTCGACTTGAAGAGATTCAATTTAAGAATCTATATTTTAGGGGAGGGAATTATATCGAACTAATGATACGGCCGAACGATACATGAAAATGGCCGAATGGTGACCGAAAATATGGCTGTTATATTGTATTGGATGTTAGTTTCATTCGTTTTCTCTTGTGAGTAAATCTCACGGGATTAGCCATATCTTCTATAACAGCAAGATCTCCCTCAGACAGCCTCCCTGATCCTTTTCCTTCCCAGTCACTTCATTTGCAAGCGTCGCGTCGCGCCCGACGCGTCGCCGCCGGCGCGGTTGTCGCGTCGTAGTAGTATGCGACAGAAATAGGTTGGCGCCACCCCAAACACGCTTCGCCTTGGGTTAAATGCGGTGGCAAGCGGCGTAGGTGTAGACGGCAGGCGCACAGGGAAGGAGAGGATTCGGCGTGCCGGATGCGAATGTGGAGAGGAATCGTCTTAGAATACTTTTAAGCCCTTGCCAGAGCTATTTTAAGCCCCTCATTTAATGCCTCCTTACATCAAGCGACTTATATTTTAGAAATGGTCCGGAAAATACCCTCTTTTCTCATCAACATCTGATAAGTACATTAGTGTGTTCGAACACGTGGGATGAATGTAGTGGTTTCGAAGAATACGCCACATCTCACCATAAACATGTGATTTTTTTTAATTGAATGTCGCATATTTTAAATTGTAGCTAGTGATGTTCAATACAATCTACATTTAATTGATTCAAA
Organism: Laupala kohalensis; assembly: GCA_002313205.1. Classification (NCBI taxonomy): domain Eukaryota; kingdom Metazoa; phylum Arthropoda; class Insecta; order Orthoptera; family Trigonidiidae; genus Laupala; species Laupala kohalensis. The sequence goes on along the minus strand of NNCF01126077.1, from coordinate 117,462 downwards.
TAACCCTTTTAAAAATCATTTTAGATTTTATACATCTGTTCCAAAGATTAATTAAATTACCGTTATTAGCAAAAATTTCTCTACATTTTGGTACTTGGTACAAAGCACATGGTGTCATAAAATCGTGCAAATCAATTGCGGAATACTGTTACAAGGACAGTAGTTGATATTTTTCACAAGTAGGTGATATTTTTCATACATAGGTGATACTGAAGATATTAATTTTATAATATAAAAATGTACGTTTCGCGGAGAAAAATCGTTTGATGTAGAAGCAACTAATCATCTTTCTGTCACACGTCCTAAAATGTATCGATTAACTCAACGGGAGGAAATATGGGCACTTCTACATCAAGTGGACTTCGGTTGACTGAAGTGGTATGAAAAATACATTCAAAATAATTTTATGTATGTACTCACCCCAATTTTCTGCCCTCAAGATGTGATCTTAATTTTTTCCCAGCCATTTTTCTTTTCATTTTTTTCTGTTTTATTAAAAATCCTCAAGATTTCTCTCATTAATCTCAAACGCAAATTTCTGTTTACAAGTACTTCGAAATACGTGTATCTCATTGTAATTTTTGGACACACCAAATATATGTGGATACTTTTCTGAGCGGAAAATCAATAATTTAAGACAAAAGACATTACTTTTTTAAGTGTCAATATCTCAAAAAATGCCCTTAACTTTTTTTCGGCCCTAAAATTGAAGAAATAGATTTTCATAAAAACGCATAGTTTTAAAAATTGTAGTATTCAGCAGTGTTAGATAAACACTAGTGAGTTCAAGGTGAACTGTCACACATCTTCTCCTAAGCCATAAGGATTCTCACATCAACACTCCTGTAACATAGTGATGAATCAGTTTTCCTGTTGTGACCAGTCGATTCTTGCACGAGAACGCTTTGGGGTGACTGATTCTAGCTAGATTTCAGTAATCCGTGAACAGTTTAACAAGTTGTTTTCACAATAAGAAAATGAGTAAATATTTAATCAGTGAAGTTAAATGTTCTTTTTTTTTGCATAATATACTTTAATATTTTATTATCATTCAATTTTGTTTCAAAATAACATTTATTTCGATTTCCAAAACCGTATAATAATTACTGAATGTATCGTCGAAGTAGATTTCAGTCACATTTTTTAATATAATAACCATAAAAGTGTGACTTGAATCTATCTTTTTGTTGTTGTTTGACAACCAGACGTAACCACTATCATATTCGAGGTAGACGCAATATTGTAGTGTCCTGTGCCAGTTTATTTCTGTAGTGTCCTGTGCCAGAAATTTCCCGAAGATTCTATAGACTTCTGTTCTAATCGACTAAACATGTGTTCAATGCCATCGATATCGTCTCCAATTTGACATGCGACCCACGCCTATGGTGCTTGGGGAGTCATCCCCACATGTAGCAACTAGCACTCAAATGACAACGGACATGTCTCTATTAATTTAAAAGACACCAAAAACTATGGATTCGACACATCACCTTTCCATCATGACATCACATCGGTCGTTTCAAATTATTTTACCACATCACATTTTCTCACTCCACCACTAGGGTGATGTCTTCCGCCTACGCATGCTGAACTTGGACTTACCGTAAAAGCCACTACTCAACACAGCGAACCCCCTCCCCTTAAGGTGCAAGGGAAGTCTAACTCCCAGTCTTTTTTTCGGGTAGTAAATTATAGGTATACTAAGTTTGCAACCCAGATATAAAATTTATTATATATTAATTAATTTCGTATAGATTAGTATAATTTACTANTATATATATATATATATATATATATATATATATATATATATATACATACACACACACATCCTTTATACATGTCAGCCTTATTCGTTATGTTACAGATTATTAAAACATGCCACAACAGTTCTCCGGGGTCGTACTGGAGTAAGGGATTACAATTATGGGTAGAAAACCTTCATATATTGGAGCACACGCTCATAATTTTCGATGCTTTCCCTCTGTCCTCGGATGAAAAAAAAATTCAATAAATTAGATTTAATCGCTCACGGGACATTACGGATTTATGTCTGTATTTTCACTCGCATCCTCAGAATAAATCAGTACACTATTAGTGTCATACGTAATCTACGAAGATTTCAAGTATCTTGAAATAATGATTATATGACCGATACTAGCCATTGTTAACACAAGTTTCTACAATCCAGTTTAAAATTCACTGTTTGAGATATTTTCTAGCAAGCGGTGAAGGTATAAGCAATGAGTTGCAAGCTGAGGGCTTAACCGGCCAGCTAATTGGTGAGTCGGTGACTACAAGGACAGGTGCGCGTCACTGCTTTCATTATACCCCTCTCCCCTCCCTCGATCACCCTGTGTTTTGAACCCCGGTGGCCGTTACCTTACGAAAGATATCATCCAATTGTTACAGTGAATTCGAATTTCTTTCTCCATGGCAGGATGATCCAAGTGAGTTTTTAATGCTCAATAATATTACACAATACTGAAGATGGCCTGATACTGTCCAGAGTCGTGAGGTAATAATGAATAGTTCATGAACTGTATAAATCGGATATATCAGTGTCAACCATTTATACTTTCTGTTTATGTAGTATTTGTAAATGGGAAATGTAGCGTGCTATTTTATCTTCAAGGGCCATGAGGTAGGAGGTGGGTGGTAGGGTTTATTATTAGTAGGTGAGTTGGTTAGCTGGGTTTACCAACAACTTAGCGGCGCAAGTGGCAGTATTAGTAGGAGTATTTAGTAATAGTAAGAGTTAGTGATACTAGGAGTAGTATAGGGGGTGCATAAAATAAGGAGGGTTTTCGTTTCAATTATCACAGCTTTATGAGAACTGGGACATTGAAGTTATTAGCTACAATTTTTATCTGCCCCCACCGGGAATTGAACCCGAAGTGATACAGTGGCGAGCAAGCGTGCTAGCCCTGCGCCACCAGAGAGGATGTTATTTCATTGATCATTATTTAAGTGAACTCAGAGATTCTGCTGCGATGAAAAGGAAACGTGAACGCTTTGAGAAGGCTGTCTCTTGGTGCAATGAACACACAAAATGCAATTTCAAAACAAAATATTCCGCGTACGTTACTGGCAGAGGAGTTTGTCTTAAATGAGGCTAAGGTTTTTGGGACGTTTGGAGAAATGGAATCTGGAGTCTTGGATAGCATAGTGTACAAAAATGCATATTTAAGGTAATTTTCGATACAGTAAGATAATAGAATAAGATTGTTTGACGGCTATAATCTTCGGAATAGAAATAATGAAAACACATATTGGGGCTCAGAGTTATGTAATGTCTCTTGCTTTCCTTCTGAATCTGTCACTCGCCAGCAATGAAGTAGCACACATGAAGATGGTGAGACAAAACTCAGTGTTTCATTTACATTTTAAGTGAATTTTGNTCAGAGTTATGTAATGTCTCTTGCTTTCCTTCTGAATCTGTCACTCGCCAGCAATGAAGTAGCACACATGAAGATGGTGAGACAAAACGCAGTGTTTCATTTACATTTTAAGTGAATTTTGTATAAAATAGTCTTCTAAATTGTGATATGAAGTGAATTTATTATAATTTTTATTCAAAATTATACTGTTTACTGAAAACTGATCAGGGGCCTGTTTCACAAAAGAACAAGTGCTATACTTGTAATAACAAGTAGTTAGTGACAATCGTTTCACAAAGATTTCGCTAGTTTGTCAGCAACAAGTACTTATCGGTAACAAGTGTAGTGTCTTCAAACTTGTCGGTAAAGAGTATTGGCGGACAGTTTGATTCTGCGTTACGTAATGTCAAATTTGGTATTTATAAAACATTCATTATTACACTTTTTTGGAGACATAGCTCAAGAAGTGATATTTTTTAAAAGTATTATTAAAAATATTTCAAGCTTATCAACAATGACTTTCCAAACTGCATAATAATAACTGAGCTAAAATACTGACGAATATATAAATTAAAATATATAGTAAAATACGGTTCTTTTCTTATAACAAGTTTTTGTAATACGTCCCTTTCTCTTCCAGCTTTACAGAGGTCATTCTAAAGCATTCGTTAAATTCGTACACCGACACAAATGTAAAGTTCACTCTTTCCCTGAATGTTTTCCTATGTCGTTGTTGGACACGAATGAATAGCTCATCTTTATCTTCCGAGGAATAATTCGACCACATCATATTGATAAAATAACACTTGTACCACAGTTAACCTGCGTTTGTAGCTAGGTAAGAAATAATGGTTGGTACCAAGTGTATTTTACAATTGTCAATAACCTAACAATGTTAATGGGTTACAAGTAAATCACTTGTAAAATTGTAATAATTCACTTGTAATTACAGGTTTACCTTTGTGAAACGCTAATAACTGGATATTTTTACAAACTTGTGAAAATTTACTTGTCACTTACAAACTTGTACTTTTGTGAAACAGTTCTTAAATATCAAGAAAATAAATCAAACAGAAATTATCATTCTCGAAATACTCTGACCTTGATCCTGAAAAGCAACTATATCGGAGAAGCATCAAGATGATTCCGTCGCTCGACGCAAACGCAGAGAGAAGTGAAAGTAGCGCATCGCATGTGAACAATACGTTTCACGTTGGTTTCGGTCAGCGCCATCTCCCAGACTTTCTCTCGACTCTTCTTGCGAGTTGACTGAGGTCACCGACTCATGAGGATTTCGCGAAGAAGGAGTTCATGAAGACGATTATTATGGTACAATTTGGATACTAACAAAGTAAAAATTCGTTCATATACACAATAACTTACAAAGGTGAGAACTTGGAGGGTGTTTCGCTCCAGACTTCATACTATACAGGTCTCCAAATGAGTCACCAAAAATAACTAAATTTGAATTAAAATATTCTTTCATTTCATTATATCATTTTTATTTATGCACATAAATAAATATTCATAAAATACGAGAAAATAATTGTTGTGAGAAAATCGACAATGAATCCAGAAAGGTGTAAGTTCTACATAGGTGAAACCTGGTATGAATTAATACGACTTATCTCGTAAAACGAGTAATCTGACATACGAAAATGAATGTTTGAATGTTTGCAAGTATATCTGGTATGCAAATCTATAACATTCGATGTATCTTTATGAAACTTCCTGAAATTGTCTGAAACGATCGAAGCGCGATATTTTAAATTTTGATTTCTTGTCGTACGGTAAGGTTAAGGTCATGAGACCTGTTCTTCCACCTAACCGTGACTTGGGAGAGGGAATTGGGAAGGAGACATGTTGGATTGCTGAGGAACTTATGGTACTGAACGAAGATGTGTCTGGAGTAGGTGAGCGAAACCCCAGCTGAAAATCTCACCTAGTTCGGAATCCCGCTCAGCGATAGATAGTATAGTGGAGGGAAAAAGGCTTCACATCTCTCGCGAACGAAAGCTTTTTGTGTGTGTGTGTGTGTGTGTGTGAAAGCATTGTGTAGGTGGTGACAGTTAATTGAGAGTAGTCAGCATTAAGGTTAAGGGGTAGGTAATAGGATGTTTCTGTGCGGAGGATATCTATTTATAATCTATGCGACTTTGTATGAAGCGGCTGAGAAGAGACCAGTTAAAACCACCGCTGGATGACATCAGCAAGTAAACCTCTATATTTGTTTCCACACACACAAAAAGAATAAAAACATAAAAAACAAAAATGCTCAGTGGAAACATTTTTAAATTGTATTTTACAATTTTGAAACATATTTAAATTGTATCAGAAGAAATTTATCAAACTGGATTTTACATAATAATATCAACATTCTGAAACGGATAAATCTCTGACGTGAGCCTGTATGTAAACAACACACAAAACTGTCTCTATTGCTATCGACGTACTTTCAGGTTCCAATATGAAATCATTTGCATGAGTAGATTTTTCATAGCACAAAGGACGTCATTACATGCGAATGACGTTACATTTTCGTTATCGCATCTGACTTCATGTAATTAACCTGGCACTATCAAGTGGTTTTATAGGGTTATTTCACGTGAGTTCCAATTTGTTACCAATATAGCAGATGCTACGTGACACGCTAACGACCTAAATGCCATAGAATGTTAGATCCTAAAAATACACCCTTATAATTATTTTATATAAATAGTTAACTATATGCGTATTTGGGGCAGCGATAACATGTAAATATTTTTCCACTACATATGATTGTCTTTATGTTACGAAATATTATTTTTGACTTTTTTTGTTGATGACTTATTAATTTGATGTAAAATTACAGAGAGAATATGACATAAAAATGTATTAAAATTACCTATTTGCTGATTGTCTTTTTAATAAATTATATAATTGGGTTATGCGGTTATAAATTAAATGTAGTAAATACCGTAAATGAAGTAATATGTTTAAATACAGTAAATGTTAATAAAGTGAAGTTTGGTGAAATTATTGTCTATAACTTATAACCGCATAACTCAATCATATAATTTAATAAAAATATATTGCCAAAGAAATTGAGAATGATAGCTTCTTGTGAAGCAAAGAATTAATATAAACAATGAAACGAATTTACGAATGAAATTACGAAACAAAATATTGACTCTGAAATTCGATTACGACGAGAATTCAGGAACTTTATAAATATTGATAAAATTAGTAATTTATCAAACAATTCATGAATATTAAGTGCACTTTAATTAAGTGTTGGAAGCAGTCATTGATATTCTTGAAACACATTCACTTGAAAACATACTCGTAGCTAACGTCTTTGGGAGAAGATAAAAGTTGAGAAATTTCGTGAAATAGTATTCATGTTACATCTATATTTAAGTTCTCTGACAGAAGTAATTTGTTTATTGTACTTGCATCGCAGACTTAAATCAAGGGGGCACCATGATTTAATGTGTTGAGTGAATAAAGTTGTTCGTTTAACTTGTGTTTTGAACGAATATTCAGGGATCTGGATCCAACATCATTAAGAAATACCAATCATTTAAAGATAAGCGGAATTATACAAAAAATCCAACAATCTGAATTAATAGGTGACCGTACCAATTCATACAATTCGAATGAGAGGAAATGTGGATGTATGGATCCGCAGCTCAGGAGTATTAAGGGGGAAAACTGCAAGACAGAAAAAACATGTCTCTTATAAATGAAATTAAAAGTATTATTTCAGATGTATGCCTGTAATTTCATTTGGTACTGTAAACGAGTACCAAATACAAATATTGTGCGTGCCATATACAAGTTACATTAAAAATGTCTGATACGAGTATTGTGTAATATGCATATAAGGTACTGTACGATAATGACATTTAATATTATGGTAGATTGGATGTATTATTGTACTCGCTCTATTTCACGTGAAACTTCTCCACGGGAGAAAGTGACTTGGAAGAAGTAACTCGATTCAACTTTTTACGTTGTATATACATGTTTCTTCTCCAAAATCGATTCAGAAAATTGAGAATTGGAATACTTTGATTTCTACAGTACACTAATATCCAAAATAAAGAGAAGGTAAATAGAAGTAAAATGAGGTAAAGAATAACGTCACAAAAATCTTATCATGCTTTTAGACGCATCTCATTGAATCAAAACACTAATTCTGATCAGGTAGTTGTGCGGAGGCTTGTTACACAAGCAGGGACTACGTGTCCGGACTTGTGCTTGTCATTTATCTTGTTTGTTTTTATTCAGGAGCATGAGACAATCTACTTTTGGATCCTCACCAAATTGTGTTACTTGCATCTGGAGTACCCGTGTTAAGAATAATGAATTCCTATTACTGCATTAAAGACTGAACAACGAGATTGTTATTAATCAACACTTACTGGAGACAACGGAAATATCGAAATATCAGATAAACATTTAATAAAACTCGATTAGTTCCTAGAGGAAAACTTTAATTGACGAAACATTTTCGTCTCCACCAAGTACGAAGATGGGATATGCGTTCCATGATGATTTATTCCGTGTTCGACTTTCTTCTGTCGTGCGTCGGTGTAGTCCTACGTAGCTAGCAGGGGAGTCAGAAACAAAAACAAAAATAAGAAATGAGAGTAAATGATATCCGTGATAAAGGAAGAATAAGATTGAATGGAAATATTCAGTCAATGAAAATAATCAGTCTATTCCTAACTCTGTAAAGGGGAGTGTTTTCTCTCTCTTTCCTCTTCACGTTTGCACCAGAAGATGAGCCAAATCTCAGGTTGAAACGTTTGAGTTCGTTACGTGCGATGTAGGTGTATATAGAGACAGTGTTAGACTTGTTTGTCTACCGAGCAGTTGCGAACACACACACACACAATTTTGGGAACAAGAGGGGTGAGTGGGGTAGTAACAGTCGATTTAGTTGTCTACTTTTCTACAATGAGTAGCGAAGAAAGTAACTACGTCAATTAGACGGTTAAAAATTTATTGGTTGACTAATATTGACACATTCTTTATTAAAACTTGTTATTCGTGATAGACATTTGTGTTTTTGGCTCAGACATAGGGGAAATTGAGCCGAGACCCAACCCCTTCCTGTATAAGCTAATGTATTTTAAAGGGGTAACACCATGTAGCTGTTGTTCTTTTACTTGTCACCTCACCAATCGATAAGAAAAGGATCAGACAACAGTTTATACTACACCGCAGCAAGCGATCAGAGAAAAAAATATAATAAGAAACATATGGCGAAATTACGTCACACAAACATTTACTATATTCAGTGTACCGCCCAATACGATGAAATAGTATTCAGAAAATACGATCAGTAGCGTTCCAGTATCCAAAGAGGTGGGAGTCACTTTGAGAACATCATAATCAAGCCACACAAGAACCTTTGCATTAAATTACGTAAAAGCATGAAATGGAAATTACACTTAAATATTAAGTTCAATTATTAATTATTTAATTGTTGTAATAAAACTAAATTGTCTTTAAGTTCTAATTATTATGTATTAATTTTATGATTATTACAAGTTCAATATTTTTTGGCGACCCATTTGGAAGCCTCTAACAGAATAAGGCCCCGTCGAGGTACGCTACATATTATTATTACTTTTGTTTTCATTTATATATATTTCATAGATCATCAGATCGCCCCCCCCCCGTATACAACTAAGTTATTACAGGGTTTCTTTACTATAGTCTAGCTGCCTACTGAAAAGTTACCAAATTCGGGAGAACTACCAACCTACTCAATTGATTCCTCCTATGTCGTACATCACTCGACTTAATGATATTTTCATCTTATACGTTGTATTCACTACCACCAAACTTGACGAAATAACTCTAGGAGAACCTGTCCTTAAAATACTCTTTTTTATCCTTTGTAGTGTAACACAAAATTAACATTCCTATTTATAAAATACATTGCGTAAATTATCTAAGAAATCTTCATTTATTAATCTACTTTCAACGAAATTCATTTTACGGTAGTCTCTTTGTTGTTTCAATAGTGTTGGTACACACGTAAGGTATTTGTAAGTGCTACCAAACGATGATTTTAATATCACAGGCAGTCCGTCTTAACGAGTTTGGGGGTTTTGTTCCAAAATATTAGTGGTAGCTGCCCTGAAACACTACTCGAGTCCGACATCTTTGTTTTTTAGTGCCCAAACTCTCGACAACTTCAGTATATAATCATTCCCTTAATACGCTATAATGACATCGTTCGAAATATGGATTTTAAAAAAATGTTCAAATAATTTATTATTATATTTGTAATTTATAATGTTCAAAGTTTTTTATTGTATGCATTGTTCATTACGTCTAGTAATTATCAACAATAAAATGTTTTTGCTAAAAAAAACAAAAAATGCTACAGTAAGATTATCAAAAGAAAATAACTCATACTGCTCCTAGTGTCAGCTAGCGAACCCCTCAGGTGCTGTTTCGGTGCAGTGCCAAGGCCAATATTCCAAGAATAGCTGATGGCACGGGATCTTCGACTGCAGATCCCCGCCCGCTCTGGGGAAGTCGCATCGGATCCCACACCCCAGACAGAATGGCCACACGCTTCCCTTCCAATTCGCGATTCGTTTCGGCATTGCACGTCATCCAAACAAGCGATTCTCTTCGCCTCATCAATGGGAACAGCGTGACTTCCGAGAAGTCTGACGTTTGCACCTCGTATGCATTGCTTATTGAATTGATGTGGTTCAGGACATGAGACCTGCTCTTCCACCATTTTACACATACATAAATGCACGATGAGATTAAGGAAACAACAAATTTACATGGTAATATTAAAAATTGATAATACTAAAACATGTTACATTCTGAGATTACAGGAATGGCATTTGAATTAAAATATCTAAATATGTTACACTTAGAAACATAATATTAGGGAAATACAATATGAAATTGAAGTATAACATCCTACAGATACACTACCAACATAGTGAAATAAAAATCATGCTCAACAAATGTGTTACTCCTAATATTTTTTACTGTTCGTCAAATTTGTGGCTATAAAAATAATATATCGGCTAATATAAATGCTGAGTGTAAATATCTGAAATCCACTCGATTTAGTGGCAGATCCAGGTTTACTGCAGGGGAGAAAAAAATTAAATAATACAATTCTTTTTTTTCACAAGTTAAATAAAAGAATACTAAAAATTTGCTCACTTAGTTACAATATTAAAATATTGAGTTTAAATTAATCAAAAGCTAGGAAATATTTACTGTAACTGTTACGTATTACTATTCGATATTTTGATTCTCATCAAGAAATTCT
>NNCF01126077.1:80681-106246 GCA_002313205.1 Laupala kohalensis | reverse complement strand
CAATAAACTAATTTACTCTCCGGAAGCAAGCAAGGGACCATCCCATCAATTCCGATCAAGGGCCCTAAGGCAGAGGCGGATTCAAAAATTTCAGCAAAAATTCCTAGATAAGATAAAAAGTTAGCTGCGAGTTATAATACTAATAGAATGTCAATATGTTTGTATTTTAACGCAAAAAATTTACATGTACAAATTATTATCGAACTATAGATTATTCTGAGTATAGTGTTTAAAAATCATAAGAATTGAAATAACACTAAATTTGCGATTTATTGTTACTACTGTACAATAGACAAGCCTAGAGAACCCGTATAAGAAATCCGCCTCTACCCGAAGGAAAACCGGAGAAAAAGTCGGGCCAGGATGGCGCTACAGAGTTAAAGAAAAGTAGCGCGTATTGAGAGGCAGCGCAGGGACAGCACTGACGCAGCGCAAAAAGGTACCGCCTGAACATTGTGGACCTGTCACAAGAGCTGTGTCACACGCTCATGCTGCGCAAGGGTGTCCTGCCTCGTCGTGTGCTGCGTTGCTTGTGCGACTGCGTCTCAACGTGCGCCCCGGGACGTGTCGTGAGACAGTTTGGTCTCATCACTTTGGCTTACAGAGCGGCTTTTAGAGCGTTACTTTGCCATACAGTGCGAACTTAACGTTTTAATTGAACAAGATTAAATTTCAATAACAAACTTTAATTTAACGTTTTACATATTTCAATGCAATCCGATGATTGTTCTCGAGATCTTTTTTTACTGGAGCTTAAGTTCACGTAAATTTTTCCTTGGAACTATGCAGACAGGAGGACCTGTTGCAAATTAATTCATTCCCAAGGAAGTGCAGGAAATTTTTCGAACCGTTCACAGATTCGCCATTTGTCAAAACTCAAGACCACAAAGCAAGAACGAACAAGTAAATGTGAAAAGCCAGCTAAACCTGAATGATGCATTGATTTTTCGAGAAGCCGCGACTGTTATATTATTTCATATTATTGCGCAACATCACATAACATTTACCATTATACCAGAAGAAAGCATGGAAGATGAATTTAAACATAGCCGCATCCTTTTGCGGCTGTTTCCGCCACGGGATGTATGAAGACCTTGGTGTTGCGGAAGCCTTTCGTCATTTCCTTCATTCCTTTCGCCGCCACTGCCTCTCATTAGCAACAAAAGCTGTTTTCTATTGGTAAACCATCCTCCTTCTCAGATCCTTTGTAGCTTCTCAAGGTAAACGCTCCGACATCCATGTACGTAAAATTTCCTATAATTGGAATAAAACTCCATAGAAATTTATTTATTTTTTTAATTACAAGAGTTTATAAGGGTACGAGATTAATGAAAATAACTAAATAAATCGTCTTCGTCCTATTTCAACCGATTTTTTAATACCATTCAGTAATTTAAGCTAAATTGTATGCGCCCAATGAAAATTACGTTACAAAGATTTTATGTGGATAAAATAAAGTTATTTGAATAGAATTTAATATAATAACTGGTTGAATTCGGGAGAATAATTCGNAATATTAAGAGAACTAAAATGTTTCAAATTAAATGCCCGCAACAGTATTCTTGAACATTCACCTACATGTTAGAAGCTATCCTAGACTTTGATGAACACAATATTACCAAACGTAACGCTCATACAGTTTTTCAAAAGCGCAGGTTTGTAATGTTAATGCAGATTTCTTTCCGTTCTTTCCATGGATTGTTCTGACGTCTCTCGAAGTTCTCTCTCCTTTTTTTCAGGATTATGAAGCTCCTTAATATATACTTGCAAATCACGACATCCATCAAAGCATTGTGACGTTTAATAATAAAAAAGGGTAATGAGTTTGTTTGTATGTGATCTCCCTTCTAATGTTCTCTAGCTGTAGAATAAAATCATGAGTAGCGCTGCCTGGGAGATCGTTTATAAACATATAACAATTTAAATCCAATATCATATCAATTATCTATTGTATATCATATGATAAAAGGTACATATGATAGAAGGTTCACAGTGAAACTAACAGATTATGACGACCCCTCTCTCAAAATAATGATAACTTAATCTTGATAGCAATTAGTTAGTTTCAAAAAGTTAACTTTTCGAAATAATTGTAAGGTATAGCGATTTTCAATGTCATTTTATAAATTAAAACTCAATAAACATCCCAGATCATTCTTAATACATCCATCGGACAATTTACAACTGGTCAGATAGGGAAGTCCGCGGCTAGTTGGTATATGGTTTACTTTGGCATATAATATTACTCAAAGAATTTCTATTACTCAAAGAAATTGTTTATGGTGACATGACCAATCATTTGATTATATTTCTGTAAGTTTTCTATTAGAATATTGTGTGATACACACTCCCGATTATATTATCGAGGAGAAATTCCTGTTGTTGATGCCGGCGATTATAGGTAATATTGTTTTATGTTTGAAATGCTACGAATTATTTTGTTTTACGAGTACAATAAATGCCACACGTGCGGATGATAATGTCAATATCAATCTGCCTCTTCATACTACGCATGCTGACGTGTATATCTAATAAGATAATTCACGCCAGCGTACAGTATCTGGAAAAACCTGCGAGGAACAAGACAAATCAACGTCTTCTCTGTATCAAAATTTTGCACGTGACGTAGTATTCTTTGACGTCTTTACACGGTCGAAGTATTCTTTAAAGATCTGCGTTCAATCTGCGTGGATTTTACGTAACTCCTTTTTGACCTTGGTACCTCCTCACCCACGTCGATAACTACGGATTCAAGGTTTCATCGCCGTCGCCACGTTCTTCCGAGCTTTCAAGCGATTTTCACGCTCCTTCTTTATCTTTCACGGTAAAACGCAACTCTTTGTTTTAGATGTATAAGGTTTGATCTTTTTCTCTAATATCTAGATGATCGAGCAAGTCACATTCATTCAACACTCGAGTTCTGTTATCGGATAAAATTAATACGTATGGAATATTAAGTTCACTGAATCATGATGGATTGATATTTTACACATACGGGTCATTCACAACAGGCCCGTCGACGTGGAGGGGCAGCCGGTGTTCCAGACCAGGGGCCCAGGACCCAAAGGAAGCCCGGCGCGGCAGGTCTTACTGTATAATTTTTGTCCACGTTTAAAATTTATTCTGTACATTTTTTTTTCGATGATGTAATATGTAAATGACCTGATAAACATAAAACGTACGTCCCTACACAAACAATCACGAAATGCTTATTTACCGCATGATGTATCTGTGATACATCACTGATATTGATCTCTGTTTTAATAATCGGCAATGACTTTGTAAACGTCCATTTAGCAAACAAAGCTTCTAGTGTGCGGACTCAATGTCTGTCGAACACGTTATTCATCGGATGTCAAAGCATAAAACACTTGATTGTTCTCATTAATCATGAAAATAACAACAATCAAAATTAACACTGCAATCGACCTGGTCCAAGACAAAGTACTAAGGAGTCGACATGGTTCAAGACAAAATACCAAAGTTTACAGCATATGTTACTCGTTGCTGTGTGAGTCTCCACTTTTAAAAGGCACTTGTACGAATCTGTTACCCGTATTACGTACATATTTCCGCTGAAATGATCTTCTTTTAAAATAATAGGTCTTAATAAATATTTTTGAGGCATAATAAATAGATGTTAATATTAGGTGAAATATAATTAGGTATGCATAAATTGTTTTTTATAAGTCCTAATATTTAGTGGTTAAAATGACATGTAGTTTGTATCTGAAAATGAGATGGTCGCCGTCCCAGCTCCTGTGAGTTTCCTTGCAATGACAACGATATGCGTTTCGTATGAAGATAGATTGTCAATAACAATGTTCTGGATATGACCTTATTCCATTAGACATATTTTTTTCAGTATTTACAATTAGTAGTCAAAACATTTTACATACATAGTCAACTTTCGTTGCTATAGACATTAATATTCAAACCACTATAAAAAAAGTTAATATCACAAAATGTCTCATGGTTGGAGACATCATTAGATGTACCCGTAACAACTAATTGTTTTGACTCCCTTTTACATCGAGAGAAGAAAGGTAGAATCAATCAAAGAATTGACATCACAATGATGCTACAGATAACGAAGTCAGTAAGCGTATTGTTTTCACCCAATGAATGATCAACACAGAGTAAAAGGTTGTTTAAAACTTGTCACAATTCAATTTTTTTTAAATGCCAATAAGATAAAGACTTTTTATTTGTGGTTGCTATTAATATAACTGAAATACCAGAAATCATGTTTTTATCAGTTCCGGTACGGATAGGGATTCTTGAATACTTTTATAAGTATGTTTAAGAACGTTCCAAGTGAAGAAAAATAATGGACTTTGGTCACTGTTAATTACAGTTCATAACACAACTGGAAAAGACACTAAGGATGTCATACAATAAGAATAAAAATAAATACGTATGTATTTAATTAAAATATCCATCATTCAGTTGAAATTGTTCTTAAAACATTAGAAATTCTGATCGGCCGAACATCTCTCGGTACAAAATTAAATTCGTAACTATTTGTAATACGTCGCAACAGGGTAACTTATGTGTTACGAGAAACAGTCAAAAGAACTGAGAGGGGAAAATCAGCCCGAAGGAAGGAGAAGACAGTTTTATTTGCTGGTAAGGTCATGTTTTTGGAGACGTACTTGGAATAATTTTAATGTAAAAGGAAGAAATGTGAACTTATTGCAGCGTTTGAGTGATGAAATCAAGAAAAAAAACTGCCACTTTGGTGAAAAAGAATTTGTTGTGACATTAAGACAATGCACCAGTTCACACATCCGTTACCGCGGTACCCACAATCAATTCGTTGACGATCGAATTGCTTCCTCACGCACCCTACTCGCCAGATTTAGCCCCCTCGGATTATTTTCTCTTTCCAAACTTTAAAAGAGTCGGTGGTAAAAGATTTACCAATAATGAAGAGGTGGAGTTTGCTGTTTGTGTTTATTCTGTGGAGTTCAACTGTTCTTACTATAAACATGGGATCGAAACTTTTGAACATCGCTGAGAAAAGATTATCAACCTGAAAGGAGGTTGAGAAATAAAGGTTTTTTTTAAAATTTTTATTCTTTGGTAGGTCGGGTACTTCTGGGACTACTCTCGTAACTGATCACACCATGGTGTGACTTTTTTGTTACTCAAAGATTATTCAAGGTTTAACTGACGTTCGTTTTTTATGTAATGAACCCAAAATAATTTACAAATCTATTTTTTATTTATTACTTCAATTTTTATTTTCCTTTTTAAATAAATAAAATAAATTTGATATTTCTGCTAATTATTTTGAAGTTTGAAGATTTTCTCAAACGATTTCAAGACTACCGAAAACTGGCTGTTTGTTCCTTCTCTTTGAAATATAAAAATAGCTTTAGAAACAACGCAATTGTTTTGATACAAGTATACTGACATTGTTTTAAACCAAACAAGAGAAACCTATGTCCCAAGTTAAATCATTATATCATAAGTGTAAAGTAATGTTACCGCATTCGTATTATGGGACTCTGAGCATATCTTGAACTTGGGGTTTTATCGTGGTGGTTTACAGTTACAATTTGTCTCGCCATATGCTGAGAGAACTTTCATGTGGTTTTTCCGCTTGTTCGGGTAATGTTGGGGTAGAAGTTGGAGCTTGCTTCTTCCTTTGTTCTTAGTGCAGGTGTAGCGAATTACAAGTTCATACACATTACGACTCCTTATGGCCTTGTAGCACGCGACAGTTAAGAGACTTTCTGGTCCTCTAAAAACATGTCGTGGGTGTCGCTTACAGCAGTGGTTTCAAAAGCCGCGCTCAACGGTGAGTGTAATGAGAAGAAAATTAAAAGGATGTAACATGATATATTTAACATCTCTAGTTAAATGTTTGTCATAAATAACATTTACCTTACATGTCCAATCATAAATAAAGAACTGACACAAGGGTGACGAAATAATACTTTTTGATTCCATTACTGACCTAAATCTTCTGCCACTATACCCTCACTATTTTGGCTCATCCTCTGTGCATCTGTGTGTTCATAGTGTGGGAACTATATTCGGTAGACAATTCTGAAACGTATTTCTCGTTTTAAATGGAAAAATTAAAATTCATCAAAATTTGATATTTTAGGGAAAGGAGGGCGATAAATCAACTTTATCATTCATATTAAAGCAGTTCGTTGCCTTTTTCTTACTGTTCACCGAATATTTTCGTAACCTTTAATTTATTAGTTTATATTAAATTTACCCTTGTTTAACTTGCTTGCTCTCAGAGGCCGGGGCCCTATGCAATCGTACCCTTCCTCAAGTCGAGTTCCAGTGGTAACCAGTATGTGTTATGTCAGAAAGAGTTCCATAAAAACCTCACTTCCTTGACGAAAATGCTCTAAAAATTAATCGATAGTTTCGGAACCCACAGCTTTAATTTAGTAAGTAATATGCTTCTTATGAGACGAAAGAGATTCAATGTTTTGCCCTTTCCTAGGAGAAACTGGGTCAAGATAATTTTTTCCCATTTGTGGCTGTACGTATTATAATATTTAAACTATGTCTCAAATTATCTCCTTTATATTTTCAAAAGAACATTTCTTGTCTTCCTGCTTTTTATGTGGGGGATTAGTCAGAAATTCATTTTGCTAGAGAACTGAAGGTTTGAAATTCTATTTCTTCCCCTAGCGTTACGTGCATTCCTTTGTTATTGTCATTCTTCGGATATACTATTACACACGTTCTTCTCCATAGAAGGGAGATTCCCAAAAAATATGCTCCCGTGTTTCTTCTCCCTCACCGCACATGCACATGCTGTCATCTGGAACAGTGGCGAATTTAGACCGGGGCGGCTAACTGGGGGGAAGGAGGATCTAGGGAACATTTCTGTTTCAAAATCATTGTCTTACAAAACAAATTTTATAAATATTATCTCTTAAATAAAATACATCAATGCACCAAACACATAATTAAGAATATTAAATAGGAAACAAATTATTGTTTGTTTAAAGTGGCTAAGTATGCCTTCATCTTTTGAGAGTTCAGGCCCAATTGGCGGGGTGGGTGAGGATTATAGCCCCTTTAGCCCCTTCCATAGATCCGCCACTGATCTGTAATTATATGGAATCTTCTCAGGTGGTTTCTTGATTCGTAATAAACTCAGCCACAATATCCTTGGTTAAACCATTTGCGATTCTTAAGTGTATTTCTCACACGTTTTCCTTCCTTTTGTTAATACATTCCAACGCACTTGCCATTTCTCTATTATTTTTCCCTTCCATCCCTTTAGTTTCATATGTTATTGTCTACCCATCGATTTCTGTCTTTCCAGATCGTCGCATCAATATACGCAATATTAATTTCTGCAAACTGAGATCTGATGGTAAAACAACTACTAGCACATTCAATGTTTCTCTCGAAACTGTTCGATTGTTCCGCCACATTTTTGGAGAAATAATCTCTGTAATCGTTCCAATTTGTCACATTTTGTAAAAATATCCATGCCAAAGTTTCACAATATGGCTTGGGTCTACTTCGCTGGACAACTCATTGGCATGCCAATTGCAAAGGTCATTGGCTTCTAAAATCAAGGCAGTGGTGTCCACAAGATGCCAACTATTCTTACAGTCATTGGAGGCCAATTATTGGCTTAAGTTTTGGCATCGTGAAGACGCAGATAATATGGGACAATTTGAAAGGCACATAATTCAATAATGTGCAATGAACGAAGAAACAAAGCACACGAAAACAGTCATGAAAAAAGATGTTAAGAAAAAAGACAATGTAGCAACACTTGTACGGTTGAATCGAGGGTGGCATGAACAAAGAAGAGAAGCCTTCGGTTACATCCAGCGAATCAACTTAACCTTCCACTCTAAAATGAAACTAAAGTCCGACTTTTTCCGCCTCGCGTCCGTGTTGTCGCGGAGGCTGTAGAAACACGGCAGATGGGCGCAGAGGCGGCGGGCGGCGTGTGGCAGCTGCGCGACCGGCACGCGCCTGCACCTGCCACTGCACCTGACGTCCCTTTCTGTCCGTCGTACCACGCTTTCGTTCCCCGTCCCGTCCGCCGCCGCAGCCACGGGACCCCGCTTCTTCCCCACACCGTAACCTGCTCAACGAGCGAGGGAGACATACCTCGAGAACGAGAGGTCCCCCGCGGGTAGTGCGTATGCTTAACCCTTGAGGAACTCCATGAGAGCGCCACCGGTTTATTGTTACTGCACACGTCAGGCCTTCTTATTCACAAGCCTCTACCTAGCATTCGCCAACACATTAACATTATTATGCATGTATTTCTTCCGTGTTCATGAATGAGACAATTACAGCGACGGAGATATGTGATAATTACAGTCAGATGAAAATGGTGACGAGTTGGTAATCGAATCGAAATGATGTATAAACAAAAATATTAAAATCATTGATTTTGCAATTGTACTATGTATTCAATTATTCTTCGGAATGGAACTTAATCATTTAGTTTCTCTTCGGTATATTCATCAGCGTTTCTTTAATAATTTTAATGAAAGTAATTATTGAAATAATTAAACGCATGTTTATAAAGTAAATGTCTATCATATTATAAAATATTAAAGTATTTTTTCACCAATAATAGTAGGATGAAGAACGAATTCCACACGAGGATTATAGTATCAATGTAAAAGGGATCTCATGATCTCAACCGCGATATCGATGTCTTAGATATTTATGAAGATTTGTAAACAGAAACAAAGTTTTGTTCCAACTTACAACCGAAGCGAATAGTACAATCTTATCAAAAACGTTTTAACATAAGTGTTTCGAGGT
Organism: Laupala kohalensis; assembly: GCA_002313205.1. Lineage (NCBI taxonomy): Eukaryota > Metazoa > Arthropoda > Insecta > Orthoptera > Trigonidiidae > Laupala > Laupala kohalensis. The sequence goes on along the minus strand of NNCF01126077.1, from coordinate 97,465 downwards.
GATTCCAAGAAATGAGAGATATTGTATGACGTCACACAGTTGCCAATATCGGGAATCACAAACAGGAAATTCGACGTATCATTCACCAACATCTTATACAGAATCAGCTTTTCACAAATACTGAAGGAACATCATATTCTGTTGTATTAAACAGTATCCTCTGTTTTTATCAGTATAAGATCGTTATTTGTAAATCATGCAAATATACTCATTATACAAGAAATATTTGTTTTGGCTAAATTCAGGGGTATAACATGATTTTTGACTTCTCACACTGGACGACACGGCGGATGAATTTGAAAGTTTAGACGTTTGGTGAAAAACAATCGTTTGTAATTTATTTTAAAAAAATCGACTGATCATGACGTTCACAAAATTAAAATTCTTCATTCAACATGGTTTTTAGGAGGTTACTTCAAATAATAATTGCATGTATGAAACTAATAACTTTAATGAACAATATTTACAAATATATTTATTTATAAGTTGCTTACAAAATTTACAAAAACAACAACGTAGTGACGTTTAGATTCGTGAGTGGGAGTGGACCAATGACTATTATAGATGTATCTGTCATTTTAATTTAAATGAATTGTTCAATAAACTTGATAACATTTTACTCGTAATTGAAGAAAATCTTGGAAATAATTTTGATGGGAAAGTCAACTAAACAGAGAATAAAAACATTTAACATAATCAACGATAAAAAATATGATAATTTTTGAGGCGATGGTCAAGAATAATCGATGTTGTTAATGTTACAGTAAAGAAAAATGGATAACTTTCCGAACTAATCAGTAATTTCAAGAACACATTAATGGCTTTGTAGTATAAGCATCATTGCATGCTAAAATTGTTTTCTATGTGTACTGCATTTCACGAACATCGGAACTGAATTTCATAGATGAACAGTATCTGAGGAAAGCATTTACGAAAATTATAATCAAAGAATATAATCGACACATATTTAGAAGAAGAATTCAATAATTTGTAATAAACAGACAATTTTAATTGTTTCTATACTCTTGTAAATTATCAATATTGAACATACTTTGCATTTTTATTTCAATAGCCCTTAATAAAATTTCTAATAATTTCATCATTACTTTTTCCGTCTTCCGTGCCACAGATATTCCAAATAATTCACTTTTATTAGTACAGATTTTCCGGCAGTAGTAAGGAGTAAAACTGCGAATAAACGAAACGTCGGCTGATTCCATGTTAGTCAGTCTATCGCTGTGTCATCACATCATGTAATGGCGCAACTGCCTGGCGAAATCTCCGTTTATCAGCCACGCGAGACTCATCTTGAGTGATCCCATTGTTTGCTCTGTGATAAGCACTGGTGATATTAGGGTTTGCTTTGAAAAGAAAGGAAATGACGCCAATTACATTTCTTCCTTTTAAATAGACTCTTCCAGAATATCTTCCAGTATAGTACACCAATCCTAAATAATTTACACGAATGTTATTTTAGAGTAAACTAAGGTATTATAAAATTATTTTATTTTATGTATTTTAACGCTTCACAGCAGACATGGACAGAATGTGAAGTACATGTCTCTTTCTCCGATAATTAGAATCGTGAGTACCATTTACATGATTTATTATTGTGCACTAGCTTGTAATACTCGTAAATTAATCTTCTCCATTCATGCTACTTCTCTCACATATTGAACAAAAGAGTAAACTATTTAAAGACAATTATTAATGTATTTTTAAATCGATTTGGTAATAGATTATTTTTAAAATATTTCAATTCTTTTGATTTTTAAGCATTTAACTCAGAATAATCTATAGTTCGATAATAACTTACATGTAATTTTTTGCTTAAAATTACAAACATATTGACATTCTATTGGTATTATAACTCGCAGCTAACTTTTTATCTTATCTAGGAATTTTTGCTGAATTTTTTGAATCCGCCTCTGCCTTAGGGCCCTTGATCGGAATTGATGGGATGGTCCCTTGCTTGCTTCCGGAGAGTAAATTAGTTTTTTTTCCCTCCACGTGGTCATACGCAGTTTGTACTGTTTTTTGACAATAAATTTATTTATTTATTTATTTGATTACAAGAGAACTGTTGTGGTTAACTAGGATATCGATGTACCCTACCACAAGTGGCGGATCTATGGGGGGAGGCGGCTAAGTGGGCTGTAGAACCCCCCCCCCCCATTAGACCTGAACTTTCAACAAATAATATTGAAATTGATAAAATGTATCTTCATCCTTTAATATGTGTCATTTTAAACAATAAATTGATTTGGTCACTATTTAATGAATATTTTATTATCTATTTGATGAATTGATAAACTCCAAAATCACTATAATAATCATAATAATATTTATAATATTATTTGTACAATTTAACCCCCTCCCTTAATTCTGATCTAGATTCGCTACTGCCTACCACAAACTGGTACAAAATTCAAAACCTTTCTCTTACGTGATGACATCCTGATTACTCTTCCTTCTGCTGTCATCCATTGGAATCTGGACTGTCCAGGTGACGCCGCGTCGATATCTATAAAACTGATGTGTCGATGATCTTACGTTGGTCGTCAGTATTCATTATTTCGTTGCGGCATCACCAGGACAACTAATATTTTCAGATGATTCAAATTATACTAGAACCACTCATAATAACTAACGGCGGAAATTATCAAGCGGAAATTATCACATAAAAATAAATACAAAATTAAATTATTAAATAATCGGCTTGGTTGACGACGTCAAAGTAATGCCAAACGCTTTTCTGACAGCGAATACCCGAATAATTAATCTTACAACTCTTCGCGTTAAGCCGTAACAACCGCTAGTCCTTAAATTTTGAAAACTTATTTTTAATAGAACGAAATTACTTTCTTTAGAGGTCACTTGAGGGTGAGAAGTCTATAACGAATAATTTAAATTGAACTTCGGTAAAATATTGATTTGGTGCACTAACTGCAGGTAAATAATATCTTGCGCTTTGAACGACGAGGGTGAATTGATTCTTCTCATCCTCCATCTCCATAATTTTCAGATATAATAAATAATATTCAAACATTCGTGACAAACATAATATCTAATGGAGACACAATCCGCCAGCCTCAGTCGTGCAGTTGAGTCCCGTGCAAAACGGAAATAAAGCCAACGGCGTGTCGAGAAGTGAGCTGCGAACGGAGAGGAACACCTGACCGGAAGTGACGTTCCTTGGCAACCAAGCCGCCCCACCGACACCATCGTCGCCACGTCGTGTGTTGACGCTGGACGACGACGTCAGCAGTGACGCCCACAGATACTCATTTCCAGCATCCCACGTGCTCTAAATCCGCCTTAGGATCATTTACACTGTTCTTAAAAAATCAACTTTCGAAATTTGGAAAGGGTCCCCTCCCAATTTGTTTTAAGTCTTAATATAAGACTTCCATCAAAATTTAATTTTAAAGAAAATATACTTGAAGCGTCGCTATCAAGCATTAAAATTTCAAAAATTTAAAGCTTTGTAGCGTACCCTGAAGTATTTTTTTAAACATAAAATTTTGATGGAAGTCTTATTTTCAGACAAAATAAAATAGCAGGGTGCTCCATCCTAATTTCAAAGGTCGATTTTTTCAAAGAAACTCCCTAATCTATGATACATCACGCCGATGTGCGAGGACCAATGTCAATATTTATAATCGATCAATATGTTAAAATTATTTGTCAATAGAATGATATATTCGAGGGAGTCGACAGGGTTGGTTTTGAGCGCAACCCTCTCCCCACGCCTCCCACACATCTTTCAAGGGTCCGTTCATACATTACGATACGCATCCTGGGTGGTGAAGTTTTTGATATCGTCACAATGCGTTGTGATAGGGTAGTTTTGATGTTACGTAACGTTACGTGGTTTGTTTAATAGGGCGTCTTGAACCTGGATGTTTGTCACATTAATCCATGTATTTATGAGAATACATACTAATGTGGAACGAACAACAAAATCAGTGTATCAGAACGTAGTCCCAACATTTTCAGAAAAGCAACAAAGAAAGAGAGAAAGAGAGAGAGAGAGAGAGAGAGAGAGGGAGGTAGGGATAGAGTTACGGAATTATTGGGGTCGGGGTTTGGGGTTAAAAATATCGTTACAGGTGCAATTCATACGAGAAAAGAGTTGTATAATAAGGGTAAATTTTGCGTTTCGTAATTTATACACGGTCCCTTACAATAACCAATTGCATTCATATAATATTAAATATATATTTCAATCGTATAAATAACGGGGTAGTAGATGTTATGGTCGAGAACAGAATTTTTAACTCGGGACTACGTTTGGACCAGTCACTCCGGGTTCAATTTCTGGTGGGGTCAGAAAAAACGTGTAGTTTTTCACTTCACTGTCCCAGTTCACACAACTGTGACGATTGAAAAGCGAACCGTCCTTCTTCTATCCATCTAATATTCTTAGTACCACTAACTCTTACTATTTCTAACCACTCCTACTAACACCACGTGGGCCAAGTAAACCCAGCTAACCAGACCATTCACTAACGATAGCCCTACCACCCTACATATTTTAAACAACCCATATTTTAAAAATACAAATAAAAAACTAACTATAGTAGATAAAAGATAAGCAAGCATGAAGAAAAAGGAACAAAAGGAGAGACAACAGTGCTTCAGGAAAAGAATTATTCGGAACTCTCGAGAAAAAAACAGTCACCAACTGACACCTCAAAAGATAATGCAGATAAGCTATTTCTTTCGTCGCAGAGTAAACACCTAAGTTCGATACCCGATCAGATGAAATTATTTGTGAAATCACATATACTGGCTGTCATATGTTCTGCTTAAGCTTAAACCTAAACAACACAATGTTTTTCCTCAACATCACAGAACGATCCACAATAGCATCAGACACCATCAGAATATCGCTCACATAATGTTGAATAAATCGAAAATTCACAGGAAAAAGATAAATCATTTATTCAACGAAAATCGCAAACTTATGTCTGGAAGAAACATTTTCTAACCACAGAGATTTATATAATTATGTATTCGAAATTATTATAAACTTTGACCTTAAAATGATTTTGGGTCCTTCTCATAGCTGGACAGAAAAGCGTTAATCTCTTAATTGTTTATTAACGAATTTAACATTTTGTTCACCTTTCTAACTTTTAAGTTAATTTATAAAACCATTAAGGCACTTATTGACTTCCGTTAACATTAAGTCCGTTAATTTTTTAAGCATTGTTCCCACGGTGGTCAGAAATTTATCTCATATCGTCTGAACCGACGATCTGTTATTGCTCAAGGTCATCGAGACTGGCCGTCCTTTCCAGCGAAAAATCAGAAAATGCGAGACATCTTTCTCAATGAATGTCTAGAACTCAATACTGCAGTAAGGTCAGAGATTCCCACGCTGTGTGTTGTAGGAAGCACCTGAAATTGGATATCAGCAGTCTTTATGGGCACAACGGATGACGCGAAGTCAGAGGTGTCCCCCCACTAAACCCTATGACGCGGATCCACCCCCCCCCCAAACCGCACCACCTCCGTTTTGACTCACTTCCAAATTATATTCCAAAAATGTAGAAATATTTTACAAGTTTATCTCTCTTATTTACTCTTACTCCATTTTTAAAAATGTGTGCAAAACCAATGCACATTCTTTCTCACACACTTTTAAGACTCTTATCTATATCGTACGCGAACTAACTTTACGAAGAAAAAAGTAATCGTTTTCACGCATCCTATATTGATGTTGACAACAGCAGTTTTATCTTCTGCGTATAAAATAAAGGGAAAGTGATTGCTTGAAAATGGCTATTATTTGGTTCAATTTCTCATGAAGTTTTGTGCAGAATCCAAAATAAATCTAATTTCTTTGTCTTTTACATGTACGGTAAAAAAATAATTTGCGTAAGTAATATCAAGTAGGTGAATTATTCTCAACGCGAAGGGTAAGAATGTTAGAGTGGGTGAAAGATGATGTGTCAGAGAGCATCTCTTGGTCAAGGCATTTGGGACGAAGAAGGGGTGACTGTGATGGAGGTAGCCAACCGCCTTCCGACATTTTACAGACTATAGATTTCTAAAGCTGATACCTCCCTCGGCTTGGTACATCTTCACTACTAAAAAGTTTTGAACTCTCTTGATATAGTGTATAAATAAGATCCATGGGAAAAAAATAATTATGGCAATAAGTTGAGATATATTTTTCTCCTACTTCTATACCAAATTTAAAAGAAAAAAATTGAGCTGCTTGTAATAAAAGTTTCAAAATATACTTTAAGACAAAGGGTACATGACATGAATATCAAAAATTAAAACATTTCAGGGCTCATTCATAAACAACTGCTCAAAATACGAAATATGAATGAAATTGACTTACCTATTTAGCTAGTATCGGTGCACACAGATGGAAAGACAGACAGGCGTCGAATTAAAAAATCCTTTCGGTATAAGGGTCTCTAAAAATTCCTTCAAAATCTTTTTTTTTCATGGTTACAATACTGTCTCTAGTCCGCGTATACGAGAAAGTAAGAATGTCCATCACCTATGTCCATGTTACTCATCATGGATAAATTTAAATGAGATTAAAATATAATTCATAATTAGGTTTCAAATTATTTTCAGCTGTTAAAAATTAGGAACGTAGCAGAATAGAGTTCGAATTTTTAAAATTTTAAAGAACCATGCTCAGATTCCATATATATTCAGATTCATATGCGCTAAACTCAGATTTTGAAGTTCCTTACGTTTCATCGGATTATTTCACTGAATAAACACCTCAGATACATGTCTCCTACTTCACATGTAAAGTATAAAAGGAAAGAGGATAAAGCAATTACAATACAATTTGTCACTCGATTTTAAGAAACACGCAAATTGTAGAACGGCAAAACAGGAAAAAAGACGAGATACAAAATTCAGCTCCAACCTTGATCACGCACAGTAAACTTATGCACTGAAGGCAAAACAGTGAATCTTCAGAGCAACGCTGTTTTCTAGATTGGTGAGTAATGTTGAGTAATCTTACAATTGCATGATAGAGAGGCAGGTATCTTTTCTCACTTCTTCCTTCACGCGAATGCGATGAGTCTTCTGGTCTTTTGATAGACATGAAATGATCCCCCGACCCGTATCCCACGCTCGCGTCTCCTTATTCAGCGGTCTAGATCTCTACTCGGCATGACTTTTTACTGTTTATTCATCAGTTTCGAAAATGAGCTGAATTTATATATCATGTTAAGATGTCTGTAAAATTAAAATACTAATACACTGTTATGATTTTTATTTTAGTATATGGTATTTTTAAAAGTATTTTTATTGTTTAACTATTAAATATTCCAAACTTCCAAAATAAGTCAAAAAAAAAAAAAAAAAAAAAAAACTTTTTTTTTCAATGCCGCAGGTTGCTCTACGTCAAAATCTACGGAGTTAACGAAACCAAATAGAAAAAATAATAACTTATATTTTGTTGTTGATCTTAATGTATTTGCATTCAGTAGTTTGTTGCATATCATATGTCCATGGAGGGAAAATGCACCTTATGCAAGGGATTACATTATCTTGCTGCTTTGAATAGAAAAAACAAGAAACACACCATAAATATAACTATTAATTGTATTTACCTTCTCTCAGCCTTCACTATCCGTGGCTATTTGACTGGTATAACATTTAAAATAAATTTTAACGGGTAACATCAACTTCCGTCAAAATATCAACAGCAAACTATCTCTTTTATGAAGTCAACTTTTGGAGTAACGGACAAACGCTTAACGAAGTAAAATTTCAGATTTAATTGCACATCTCTGATCATTTTCATCGTAAGTCATTGTTTGTGTTTTCTCAACTCCCTCCGTCTTTCTCCGTGTCACACTGTTAATATATCTTTACTCCTCCCTTTCCAATGTGACGTCCCTAATTTCATGGTTAGGAGAGTGTAAAAGTTTGCTGAATTTTTTCACTTTCCAATAAGTATTTTTAGTGTTAAATTTATTTAAATACGACGAGAATAAATAATCACAGCGTAAATCGTGACATCTCATTTGAAAAACAGACTTAAATAGAAATCATTTAACGTTGATTAAAATCCCTATACTTTTTTTCATTGAGTCATATTTGAATACGAGAAAGAAAAGAAGATGAGTATATTGGTTTCATCTCCACAAGACAAAATTGCCTATTCACTCATCTAGATAATACGAATAATTAATAACAAAATAATAAAAGTAATAAAAATAAGTCTTATCGATCACAAAAGATTTTGATAGTTTAAGTACGTTTCACAACAACATAAAATGATAAAGGTTTTCAAATGCACTCGTTTTGCTAACGCTTTGATGAAAAGGAAGTATCTTAATATAGACTTACAAGCGCTAACAAGCTAACTGAAGAGCTTAGTGTCATATCGAGCCAAGATAGTTGAATTCATGCTCCAACCCATTCACGGTCAAGGTCATCGGCCTACGAACTCACTTGAATGCATGAGCGCGGTGCACAAGCCGCAGCAGGTGGCGCTGGAGGTGGCCAGTGGTGGCACGGATTCTACGCTGAAAGACGACGACCGCTAAGCGGTTTACTACAGTCAAATATTTATTCGCTGGTTCCTGAGTCGATGAATGGCTGGGTGGCGGGCGCGTGGCGTTACTTGCCGCGCCGGGGGCTGTTGGCGAGTAGATGGCCGGGGTCGGCAAGTGAAAAAGCTGGACGAGTGCCTACTGGCATTGGCGTGGTCGCGATGGGGAGAGGGAAAGAGGAGTAGTAGAAACAGAACACGATCCACGACCAAACCAAACAAGAGAGGGCGAGTGGGAACTGGCTGTGGTTACATCTTCACTACACACATTGTTAAGAGCGGGATAGAAAACGCATTCTTTCTTAGAGGTGGCAGGTTTTCCTTATTAACTCAAGATCAATATCGGTCGGGTTCTTTTTATTGTTCAAAGTTGTATCGGGAGGGAAGAATATGTAGTCTGTTTATAAATATTTTGGCCAGAANTTAATATGAATTAATTACACACACACACACATATATACATATATATATATATATATATATATATATATATATATATATATATATATATATATATATATATATATATATATATATATTCGTCCATTATCTGCTGGAAACTAATACATTATCGAAATTAATTGGGGATTGAGATAATTCAAACATGCGAAAATTCGGATGATGCAATCTGCAGCTTGAGTTTTCTTTAGAAAACAAACGTAAGTAAAAAATTGACTTATTGGTGAAACTCAGTATTTGTTTAAATGTGTGACCTACTGTATGACAAATTATGTATGTGCCATAAACGAGTCAATATCAATAATGATAATTATATTAATAATAATAATAATTCGATCCCTGGATGTTATTTTCTCTATGGATTTTTTTTCATAGTATATAGTTTTTCTGGAAAATGAATCGGAAAATTCGGAATTCTTATACCTGGGCTTCGGACAGTCTGATTTGTACTGTACTAAATATAATACTAAATTCCCCATTGAAACAACTGAAACCCTATATTTTTGCTCTTCGTACCAAACGCTAAACACTGTTCTTTAAACACACGATTAGTAAATACTTCACTTCAAGAAAAGGGTAAAATCTCTAGAGCGTTTCCGCCCCTGAAAATGAAATTGAAATGATTCTCCGAGAACCCTGAACTGAACGCGACCGAATGGTTTGACGATGGGGGGAGAGGGCAAAGTAGAGAGCAGTGCATTCCACGCTCCGCCACCTGTCGCCACCACCCCCATCGCCTTCTTCTCCCCCTCCCCTAACCTCCCCAACACACTGTTCAACGAGGCGCTGCAGACGACTCCGCCGGCGTCGGAATCCGCTGGTGCGGCAATTCTACTAACACACACACTGCTCCTGGTTTTATGCAGCGCACACCGCGCAGTGCGAAGTAATTGAGCAACAAAATCTCCTTCAACCTTTTCAGTGGAATGATTTCTCTAATATATCTTTGAAATAACGTCAATTTCATGAGGAAGAGAAAATATAAATTGTAACACTGAATATTAAATTATAAAGTTACCAAGTAAATAAGATTATATAAAGTTACCAAGTAAATAAGATTTGCTTTTTTTAGGTGGGGGAGGGGAGGGAATTATATGGTAATATATAGTATTTTAAAGGCTATGCAAGAAATGTTAACTGTAACTAAACAAATCATTTGATATTGTTGACATAAACAAATATCTTAATTTGAGCTAATGTAAAATGTTTTATTGGTATACTACGTAAGTATAAAAATCCTTATCCTATTCTTACGCTCATATCTCCGTGGAAGGTGTCTGTTAACACATATAACGTCACTTATAGCTAACAGAGATGAATAACATGGTATTCTACAATTGTTTTCATAATATTTTGAGAAATGGGAAGAGCTAACGCTATTTCTTTGGCCGGGTCATTGAACGATCCAGGACCTAATTTTCGTTCCCATATTAATCCTGTTTCTCCTTTTTCGTATGTTCCCATCATACTTCAAGCATAAACGCGCTATGTAGTTAAATGAAAAGCAGCTCAAGATGATAATATCCATCAAAATTTTATTAACTACATTCTAATTAAACAAATTCGTATTCTTTCCCGAGGAAGATGGCTACCGCTAAGCAAAAGGCGTTTGTGAGGGCGCTACGCCAAAAATATGTAATTATTACATTGTTTATCAATTAGCAAAACCACACAAATATTAAACTGTGTACATTAAATATTGTTATGTCACAAGATGTGCAAATACGATCACGGTTATAAGTAAGGTGTTAAGAGAATAGATCAAGTAGAGAGTTTTAAAGTAAAGGAAGCCAGCAATACTGAAGAAGTGTAATCGTCTCGTGTCCTTGCGTAGGCGCGCGGGTGCCTGACAGAAGCGGACGCATGCTCGGGATTCCAAAGCAGATGCGTCACGGTGGAACGACCAAATAAAACGTTCCTCATCCTGTGTTCTGTTTCACGGCCTGCTTTCTGCGTGCTTACTTATGGACACGTTAACTTTATAGGCTCATCACACTTGTATCATTCAGGATTTACTCACGGTTTAACAGGAATTGGCGAAATAAATTTGATTTTAAATAGTTGACACATTTACCGTAATATTTTATACGATCTTTTAAGTAGAATACGTTTTTATCTTTTTTCATAAAATTGTTACTGCTATTTCGGTCATTGTCAGGTGCATACATATAAATTAATAATTATCTCGACAACAAAATAAACACTAAGAAGCTAAATATACACACAAGTAATTAAAGAAGAAATAACACATAGTTAGATAGGGTAGTTAACATAAACAATAATTTTCTGTTATCTATATTATTTATATAAGTACATTTTCTTGACGACATGAATAGCGGTCAAAATGTCCAAATCGAAATAGTTAACTTAGGTCATATAAAATATCACGATATAGTAGGTGAAAATATTGACAATATTAAAATATTTATGATGTGAATTTTTGAGATCTTCATAATTATTCACTTCAGAATTCACACAGTAAAAATACAAGTATGATGTAGAGCGACAATTTTGATTTTCAATCAATTAATAAAAATAATCAATATTCTTATTTTTTTCTTTACATTTACCCATATATACATTCAATGACAAACATTTTCTTAGTATGATATAATAGCTAAAAGCTATTTTGGATAATAAAGGCTTGAAAACATGGATATATTTCATCTGGCCCGAAGAATATTGCTTCTGTAATTTATTTAATTCACATCATTGAACATGAAGAAAGAATCGCAGACCAAGGAGAAAACGTAATAAGGGTGAGTGTGATAACGAATGAATGATGTACAACCAACGTCCAATTCATGATATATTCGAAATCAATTTCGTTCCAGAAATATCGTGGTAGCTTCTTGAAATCTGTAACCGACACCACAACTTCTATCTTTATTTAGACGGATGTAAAACCAAGCAATTGTTACAGAGATGACTTAAATTAAAACAAACAAAAAAACATTAATGTACTTCCAATTTTACAAAATATACAACGTGAATAAAAATCAACCTCATGATTTAATAGCAATAAAAAATAATTTTACTCGGACGTCTAAAACTTTAGAATCACTATTTGTTTACTTGTTATTCTCACTCCATTCCCCCTAACATCGAGTTATTTACGAAAGTTAGTATCACAATGGCACTTTAACTGGATCATGTGCGGTGTGAAAACATTCGCGCCGATGCGCCGATGAGTGATACACCACCGACGTGGTGTCCGTGGGAGGTGGAGAGGGGTGATACGAGTCGTAGTGGGAGAGGGGGGTGCAAGAGAGAGAGAGAGAGAGTGAGGAGGGAGGGAGAGATAGGAAGACAGAGAAAAGGGAAAGAGAATAGGATGGGAGAGAGAAAGGAGAGAAAAAGAGAAGGGGAGAAAGAAGGATGGAGTGAGAGAGAGGGGGGAGAGTGAGAGCAGGGGGAAAGAGAGGGAAAGAATGGCAGAGAGAATGGGAAGAAAAAGGGGGACAGACAGAGATGGAGGGAAGGAGGGGGTTTCTTTCGGAGTCGGTCAACAACGCTTCTCCGACGCGTCAGGGCTATCGTGAACTCACTTTCTCGTGAGGGGTAATGAGCCGCGGCCTCCACTACGTGTGCGAAGAATCACTCTGCAAGAATGGGTGTGCCACTCAATGATAGGACGTGAATGGATTCCGACTTCTTTATAAATAGTCTTCTTAAGCGCTTACGTTGATAGCTCTCCAGATCCCATAGTGGGAACCCCAATCAACAGGGCTATCGCCAGAGGGTGGTGCAAACAACAGAGAACAACTCTATTATTAGACACTAGTTTGAATACAACGACTTAGCAGAGTTCTTCTGTTCTAAGTTCAAGGTTGGGAGGGACGAAAAATAGGCTGCTGAATAAACGTTCTCGTTTTAAAGTTCTACTTTAAAATCGTTGGTTGAGTTGCATTCAGGAATTTGTTCAGGGAAAACAAAATATGGTTGGAAACATAGAAAATGTACTACTGAATTACTTCATTCAAGAAATAACTACAGTATTAATAATAGAATGTGAAAATACTGTCGATATTCCACAAACCTTTGAAATGAAAGATATTTGTTTAATTAGTAATACTACACTGTTCAGTGCATATTGCAGAGGCTCTTTAGCACACGCGAAAATTCATAATTATACTAATTACTTCTCTCCATAATTTAAAAATTTAATTCATGCTAAATATATTTGTGGGAAATATTGTGTTCAAAACTGCTGATTCGTAATATTTCTATGATCCATGAAATTATTTACGCGGTTCTGTTTGTTGAGACTAAAAATGTAAGACTTACAACACCGCACGGTTTCCAAAAATATCTTCTGGAAAATGTTTTCGAATATTTTTTGTGAGTCTCGAACGTTTGTCTTAAAAAATCTATCTTAAACAAAGAACAAAATCTTAGGAAACAACCAAACGCAAGAAAAAATTACATGAGTGACGTCATAATTTGCCATCCTCCCCCCAAAAAAACTTTAATTCGTTATTATAATTTATTCTTTTTTCTTAAAATATGGTTATGTGGAAGAGCGGGCCAAATGGCCCGAACCTCGCCACAAGATATGAAATTAATAATAATAATAAAATAAAGGACTAAATGAAATATAACCAAAATGGTTGTTCATAGAGTAAGAGAAGGGTTCCTGTGACGGCGGGATACCACGTGATACATTAATACAAATAATAATAATACAAATAATAATAATAATAATAATAATAATAATAATATCACATCAATTCTCTAAGAGAAGCCTGATAAAATATTTCAGTAAGAATAAATATCAAATACATTTTTGTACACTAATTGTAATGGTTAGATTAAAATCAATGGTCGAGAAAACTGTAAGCCATGATATTCATGCAAATGAACTATTAGTCTACCTAGGTAATGTAGTTAGTTCCATAAAATGAAACCGCGTAAATCAGTGGGAAGCGATGAATCTATAAAAACTGTTGTTTTTGAGCGGGTTGATGAAGAGGAATATTTTTCTGTTTTAACAAACCAGATATTTGTACAACGGAGAAAAGTTCCGTGTATTGGTATCAATACCATTAGGGTATCCGAACGACTCTAGCCGAGGGACGAGACCTAATAATCTGCAAACGAATCTGTTGAACAGTGGTGCACCTGCAACGAACCTTTAGATGATGAGTGTTCATATTTTGAAAAGCCAGCACGTAAGTATTTTTCATGAATCCTTTTGTACAGTTCACAAAAAAATTGAAAACATTTTTGCTGGATATCAATGGCGAATTGAGAAAGAATGTTGGAACAGTATCATAAAATTTGTATGCTATTCTCCGGGTACTCAGCTAGTCTATAATAATTTAAGGTACGTATAACATTATTACAATAATTACTCCATTTATCAAATACATTCGGAATGAAACACATAATAATACATATATTGAAAAATGAAACATCTCTCCTTCCCTAATGGGTGGAAGAACAGACCTCATGGCCTGAACTTCGCCAAAAGACAAAATAAATGAATTTAATCATGTTCTAGTTATCTCATATTGAAATCATGCATCCATATTCCTAAGAAGTACTTCTAGCCAGTCGCGGATCTATGGGGGAGCTAAGGAGGCTATAGCCCACCCCCTATTGGTCCTGAACTCTCAACAGATAAAGGCATACTTTGCTACTTAAAACAATTAACAAATTTGGTTACTATTTAATATTGTTAATCGTTGATTATTTATTTGATTGGTCTATGTATTTTATTTTATTTAATATTTATAAAATTTTTGTTGTAAAACCATGATTTTCAAAGAGACATGCTCCTCAGTTCCCTACCCGGATNGCCCCCCCCTCCCGACTACGGTCTACATCCGCCACTGCGTCTAGCATAAGTTAGATCTGGCAAATAACACAGAATCTTGCGTTCGCCACTGAACACATATCAATAGATGCAACGCCGATCAAGTAGCCCAAGAGTGATACATGCGGTGGCGTACAGCAGACCGGAAGTTGCAAGTCAAGTTGCGTAACGCGGGTATCAAGGAGAAGGCTTCAATGGCGACGGCGTCGGCGACGGCGACGGAGAGCTCGTGTTCCAAGGCCAGCCATCACAGCGCAGTGGTTTCCTGCACCTTTGTTCTCCGTGAAAATTCACTTTCTTCTAAATTATGGAATGTTTCTCTATTGATCGGTTAGTTCCAGAAAAATAAAGCATAAGATTTTTCTTCGTACGAAAAACCCAATCATGGCGATAAAATTATTGCCATCCACCTTCAAATTGAATTAAATTTGTACAAAATATGAGAGACTAGTATTGATTTTCCCAGACAATCAAACGCAGACGATTCAGTTTTGCGGATGGTTGATTATAAAATTTTTAGGATTAATCGATTAATTTCAATGTACGATTAATTGTTCTAAATTAAACGGTCAATGCAACAATAGATATTTATCAAAGTAATTTTAATTTATTACAAACTATTGACGAGTTGCAAAAGTAATTTTGACAGTTTCAAGGCATGTGGGAGGTTATTGACATTATTTCTTACAAATACAATCTCTATTGAAATTTGGAAATATCATTGAATGTTTTGTTTCGGATTAATTCCGTGGAGAGTGTATACTATAAACTTGTCGATACCACAAAGATTTTCCCAACAATATTCTCAAGTATCATCCACAAATTTTCTTTCTTTGTTTTTTAATTTTCAAATTATCATGATTGTATTACTCAATTCAATACTTCATCACCCCTGAGCAATGATCAATGACAACCCTGAGAAATTAAAAACCTATTACGGCGCAGGTTAGAGCTCGTTTTCGTTGTATTTTTTCATCTTTTTCAAGTCCCATTACAATAATGATTATTTGAAAGATATAATATTTGTTGAAATTATAATTGTGCAGTACCGGAATCACCAAGTATTGGAATTATAATTTTTAATAGATCCATAAATAGTTTTGACTGAATGGTAACGTTGAGAGTTGCGATTTCAAAATTCAAAAATATGCAAACTGTACATGCAAACTTCATAAAATCCATCCCATAAGTAGACCCGCAAGAAAACCTACAAAGGGGATCCCTTTCTGGGATTGACAAGAAATTCCACCAATTGACAAGTTTCCGCGTGGGAATTGTAACACCACTAGTGGTAACAGACAACAAATGAAGCGACATGGCTCAATATCGTTTATCAAATCTGTATTTCGTGATTCATTCCTCACGCTACATCGTACTTCAACACGCAAGCAATTGCAGCAGTTGGCTCAACAAGACGCACGACGATAGTGCTCTGCTAAGGCTCTGACGTAACTAAGAGATTATGTTCCGTGCGGTAAGAAAATTTACAAAAATTAGGATATTCTTGCGTTTCAGTCAAGTAAATAATTTTTTTTGTTACATTAACGTTTCAACATATATTTTATATCTGCATCAAGGCTACATAATGATCAATAAAGGATATTTTCATTATTAATTTGTACAATAAACTACAGAACACTCAGACAACACCAGAAAAATCTATAAAACGTGATACATAACTAACAATTCTAACACATGATTATACTATTCATATCATATCCCATACCACTCACAACACAAATCCTGCAAAAATCCTCCTCCAAAACCCACAACTATTCTACTACAATTCTTCACATCTACTCACATCCTTCACGTCATCTTCACATCACAATAAACAAACAATACCTAATTTAACTCAGATATAACTAGTTAAGTGTTTATATATTTCACCAATTTATATATATATATATATATATATATATATATATATATATATATATATATATATATATATATATA
>NNCF01126077.1:5134-79991 GCA_002313205.1 Laupala kohalensis | reverse complement strand
ACCCGTTTTATTAATAGTGGAAATAAAATACATTGATGGAACTATTTATTTTGTTTTCAGTTGAGTGCTTGCTTTTGCATAGTTCCTTTGAAATAAGCTTCTGCGCTACGTGTAAAAAACCTTTACTCTATGGGACGAAATGCAGTGGAAAGGATAAGTATAGTTACAAGTAATGTAAATCCAGATGATGTTAACTAGACAGGGTTCTAGACATTGTAAATCAAATGAAAAAAAAATTTAACGAGTTGAATTTTACAAAGTCTAGTCAAATTCCTGTGGGTGCTGGTGGGGGGAGAGGTGCCAGATGCCCCGAATTCAAGTCTGGGGGCGCAGATCGAGATGCTGCTCTCTATTTGCACGTACGTAGAGATGAACTCGCTACGTAACTCAAAACTCTGAAGTATAAGTTGATATTTCTCAATATGTAAGAGATGAAATCCACTCGTAATGAATGAAATTTGACACGGACGAATTTAGAGTGTATATCTCATTTCTAAGAATAAACTTTTTGAAAAAATCCAGTTTTCCCGTACCAAACGCAAAAGAAAGACTAAACAAATATTTTCTGGCTTATCTATTACATAAATGACGCTAAGTAAGCAAGATTACGCTATTTATTTTATAATGTGCTTTAAAATACAAATATATTTCGAATTACCATCAGTTCTTAGGCTACTTATAAGAATTTGACGCGTGTAAGTATTGGAAAGAGGGAGAATATATGTAAACATGTGGTAGCCCAATATTTTTCTGTAGATAGTAAAATAGCAGATCGGAACTTACAAAAAAATGTTCAATTATTTATCTGAGATAAGCGGATTTTGTCAAGAAATTTATGGGAAGTCTGGAGTCAATCGAAATAAACCGTTTACTTGAATTTCGCAGAAATAAATTTATTGTCAAAAAGCAGTTCTAACTGCGTATGACCACGTGGAGGACAATAAACTAATTTACTTTCCGGCAGCCAGCAAGGAACCATCGCATCAATTCCCATCAAGGGCCCTAAGGCAGAGGCAGATTGAACATATCAACACACTCTTAAGATAAGAATAAAAATAGTTCTGTACGTGTTATAATATTAATAGAATACGAACAAATGTGTATTTAATAAAATACAATTAGTTATTCAGAAGTACGCTGTATAAAAGAGTCTGTATAAGAAAATCTGTTCCTACCCGAAGGAAAACCGCAGAAAAACCCAGGTCAGGATGGACAGAATTAATGTACACAACCGTGCCAAGGTTGAGTATATATAGAACTAAACTTTTATGAATAATAAGACAACACAAGCATGTAGGAAAATAGTTTTGAAATCTTGTACATTTAAACTCTCGTATCATTTTTTCATTCTTTAACGGTGCATGTGAACTATTCGCACAAGTAAACATATATTTCATACTTTGTCGCATTATGCAATCATAAGTTCGAGGAATGGGATTTACATGGACCGGCACCAGTCTTCCGAATTCGAAAGTAAAATTGTTTCCGTCGGGTCCCAATGTTTGTGGAGCGAGATTCGGTTCGATGCGTGCACTGCAGGAGTCACAACCGATGCCACCCCTCTTCGTCCTCGCCACCCCCTCCCTCTTCATCCCTTTGCGGAGTCGCACGAAGCGCAGCGTTACAAGAACCGCGATGCCTCATTCCGTCCGCCTCCACCCCCGCTGCCACCGCCACCCCGATCGATGAGAGACCGGCTCGGCGCGTTGGCGCCGCCACTCCCGCGTTGCCACCATCACCCCCGAGTCCTGCCGCCCCCGTCCTTGGGACTGCCTGTCGCCGGAGCGTGGATGTCAGTTCCCCCGGGAGACCATCATGACCGCGAATGTCACTCTGCTCACACCATGACCTGAGTCAAAATATTGTGGCGCATTGTGATTCTATTAGTAATTTTGGTTACATTAGTTAACTACCCTAACGGAACATGAAGTGGTAGCACACTATCTGTCATTACTAAACAAAATAAAATATTTTGCAATACTGATCCGAATTTGTACAGAGTGAGCTTGTGGGGTATTTTTTAACTGAGCTAGTGTGGTTTCTAAATAAAATGTTTCCAATTGGCGACCCTTCATGACGCCACATGCGACCTGCAGGCAATTGTTATTGCGGCGCACGAAAGCTTTTAGAACAACAAAGAAATATTTTTTTGAAAGTTATGAAACAAATATTTTATAGCTCGTTCATAATATTTTTTATTTCCCTACGGCAAAAATGAAAAAAAAATGAAGTTGACAGAATTAATGGTGAACTATTATGCAAAGCGTCGCATCCCACAATGTAGGACCCGCAGGACCCAGGGACCAGGTAACAGCAGATCACTTATCTCCCTCCCCTTTTCTTTTGTTAGTTTCAAATGAAAGGTTAATTTTTGTTCTGGTTGCTATTTTTAATACTGATTCAAATAAACTTACGTCGTTGAATATTCTTCATCAAAACTAAAGTTTTCTTTGTACAGAATTGTTTGTTTATATTCCATTTTACTCCTTATTATGTATTATTCAAATAGATTTTTAAGTAATAAATTGATTAAGTCTTTGTTTAAATGAAACTATCCCTATTATTTCATACTTGTCCCTCCCTTCTACTTGCAGAATTCTATGAAAATTAGCCTAATATTTAAGCGTGGCCCGTAATCATACCCAAGGTCTCCTGTTCGGTCCTCCAGCCCTTATAAATTGGAAACCCGAGACCTAAATGATGTGATCCATAGGATGTGATCCCTGACAAGTGGGGTTTTCTCTCGCTCCTTTCTGTATTGAACTGTGAGGTTTTCGGACTCAGGTTTCCAGGGCGAGGTTTAATCTATTGATTCATACCAATTGTCAAACTCACTTTCGTTCGACAATTGGAGACACGATCTATCCACTAAACGTCAGGACAAGACATTCACACAAAGAGTAGAGTTCTCATTTGTTTGGTGCGAGGTTATGGCTAATGTCGCACGCCCTGAAAATGAATATCATCTAAAGGTGTGTTGGCCCTTCGAATTTCACGTAATTCGTCTACTTCTTTCTCGTTTATTAGTCTCCTTCAATATATTACTCTTCGATAGTTCTTGACCAGGGAGGGGGAAGGGGCAACTTTCTAGGGGTCGATGTAGATTATTCTCATTGCCTAATATATCTCAATAGACGTGGACGCAATTGGTACTGAGACAGTATCCCGGAGAACAATCATTACAGCCTCTCATACTTTATTTTCTATTATAGATTAGGAATTAATAAATAGACAGTACTGAAACAGTCCACTCCAATTAAAAGAAGCAAAAAAATATATTAAGGTTTATGGTTTCCTAGGTACCCTCTAGTTAAGCTTGATCACTTCAGAAAATCTGGTTTAGACTGTTTCCAAAAATCATACTGCACAATCTACACATTTTATGCTATCTCTCGCATACATTGAAACTCAATATAATATTTTTGTGTATAATACACGCCGTATTATTAATTACGATTGAGGAATGTCCACTTAACGCTTCTCGTAAAACAAGGATGAAAATTCACTGCTGTTTCAACGAGAGATTTTCTTCGTAATATATTGATTAAACGAGAGCAACGAGGTTAAAGCTTGCATGACTCACAAGAGCATCTAATTATCGTCGACTCCTATGTGACTATATTCTTCGTCCTTTTTCCTCCTACAATGCAGGAGAGAAATTCCTGTACAAAAATTAACATGTTTCAGGTTTTTTTTACGTTTTTCCCTTAACCACAATACTTGTTTACTCAAATCTAATCCATTCGTAGTTAAATGTTTTCCTGAAATATATTTATGTACTGGAAATATATAATATATTTATAATAATACATAATACGATCATCCCTTGTCCGAAAATTATCTTCTTCTTAATATATATACCTATGTTGTCTAGAGGTTCAACTAAAAGAAAACCTTTGATATCTCGTAGAACCACATTCGTCAAACCTTTGATATCTCGTAGATCCAATTTTTTTTGTTTCGCCGAGAAAATGAGTATTGAATGTTGTTAGTTTTTACCAAAGGAAGTATCTCTTAAAGGACACTCCTAAAATATTACTTTTGTGTCCAAGAGACGAGAGATTCTAGCCTCGTTGTGGAAAAGAGCTATAGGGAATTCGTCACTTATTAACAAGAGGGTCACTTAAGCTGGACGAAATTCACTACTTATCTTTTCCATTTCTTATTCATTTTCCAACAAAATAAATGTGACAAATAAAAAAAAAATTCAAAGATTCTTGAATTATAGGAATTATAATAGTTCCATCCCGCGGGGGAAAACGAACGTGAAAGTGGGTGCTACAGTTCATAGTTTCTAGAATCTTGAAGAACTAGAAAAAACTCTTCTTTTACCAAACCACTATTTTTTTCTCTCGTGGCTATACCTGTTATAGGACAGACTTAGAAGACTTCCTATGTGCACATAGTCATTCACGAAGAATATCTTGCCGGTCTGATGAACCAGTTGCCTTCCCCATTTCTCATCGTCGGAGACTTCAATGACCATAATCCGATATGGGGTTCTTCGCACAACTGCCGAAAGGGTGATAAAATAGAAAAACTGTTAGATAGCCGAGAGATAGCGCTCCTCAACACGGGTCACTCCACACACTTCTGTACAACTTCCCGATTTTTCTCTGTGCTCGATTTAGTCATCTGCAGTTCCTCTCTTTCCCAATCTTGGACTGGACAGTTCTTGACGATCTGTATGGGAGTGACCACTACCAGATTATTATACAAATAAACGTTTTTTGCCCCTCGGTTTGTCGCCTCTCTCAGTGGATATTGAAAACACCGGACTAGGACGAGTTTACACGGAACATCAATCTTTGCAATGAGCCTTTCACCGATGTGGATGCTATGGCATCCCATTCAACCAACGCGGTTATCGACGCCGCCAATGTTGCCATCCCTAAATCATCGTGTAATCCAAGGCATTGCCCAGTTCTATGGTGGAATTCGTATTGCCCAAAGGCGGTCAGAGCTAGAAAGAAAGCTTTAGCGCGGCTTAACAAGTATCCCACTGTTGAAAATCTCATTGAGTCTAAAAGATGCAGAGCCAGAGCAAAACGTACTCTTCGAGAAAGTAAGTCGTCCTCGTGGAAGGTTTACATTCCATCTCTTAAAAAACCGTACTCCATCATCAGTCGTATGGCAGAAAGTTCGCAAGATTCAAGGTACGTGGCCCCCTTTTTTCATCCCCGGTCTAAATGTAAATGGACAGCTTCAAACTTCACCTGAAGTTAACGCTGAGGAAATTGCATTGCACTACGAAAGAGTCTCTAACTCCTCCGGTTTTTCTCCATTGTTTCTTCAAAGAAAACTCGCGCGGAAAAGTGTTGCTTGGATTTCTCCAGTTGCAGAGAAGGGAAATAAAACATTTCTTTCTCAATGACGGAGCTGACCTCTGCCTTTGCGTCTTCAAAGATACAGCCCCTGGTCCTGATCAAATACATAACGCGATGCTGAAACATCTTCCAGAGATAAGCATAAAATTCCTTCTGAAGTTATTTAACTTTATTTGGAATGAGCATACCGTCCCTGCTCAATGGCGTGAAGCCATAATTATTCCACTTCAGAAGTAGGGAAAAGATTGTTCTAATTCGTCGTACTTTCGACAGGTTTCTCTGACAAGCTGCGTTTGCAAATTGTTAGAAAGAATGATCAATTGTCGCCTTCTTTGGTCTCTGGAATCGCGAAATCTTCTGACCAATATCCAATGTGGTTTCAGAAAACAGCGGTCAACGATAGACCACCTTGTTGTGTTGTCATCCACCATCTCATCAGCGTTTATATTGAGGGAACACTTTGTAGCCATCTTTTTTGACCTGGAAAAAGCTTATGACACAACCTGAATCCTACGCACATTGCACTCGTGGGGATTCCGAGACTGTCTTCCTCTGTTCCTGGTGAGCGTCCTATCTCAACGCTCTTTCCGCATTGGCCTCGGTACTCATTTATAATATAATCATCCTTTGGAAAACTGTGTCCCACAGGGCTCAATCTTGAGCGTCACTCTATTTGCCATAACCATAAATAGCATTGCGTCAGTGGTTCGAGATCCGGTACATGCGTCTCTCTTCGTTGACGACTTCGCCATCTATCGTTCATCTAGCAGCATCTCTGTCATCGAGTGGCAACTGCAATTGGTTTTAAACAGTTTACACGAGTGGGGCATGTCTACCGGCTTTAATTTTTCTGTATCCAAGTCATGCTGTCGGATATACAATCTCCACAATAATCCAGATCTTTTTCTTGGGACTCAACGTCTTCCTTTCGTTGACTCCGCAAAATTCCTGGGTCTCACATTCGACCACACACTAACTTGGCGCAATCACATCCGAAAACTACACTCCCGATGTAATTCTTCCCTGAACCTCCTTCGCTACTTAATCGCATCATCATGGGACACACATCGCACTTACCTTCTTCGCCTGTACAGAAGTCTCGTTCGGTCTATATTAGATTATGGCAATATTGTGTACGCCTCCGCTTCATCATCGACACTCAGACCCCTTAACAGTATCCATCGTGCAGGATTTCGCATTGCAACTGGTGTTTTCCGCACTTATCGCATAGAATGCTTACTAGTAGACGCTGGCGAACCATCTCTTAACAGAAGACGTGATATTTTACTTGGATCTTACGGAGTGAAACTGATGGAAGTTTCAGATTACCCTATGCGTCATCACATCCATTCCCCCAAATTTTGTTCATCTTACGATGCAAGACCTTCGTTACCCCGTCCAGCGTGTGTCCGTTTTAAATAGCTGCTGGAGGAAAACGGCATCATACTACCCCCTCCAGTGAAATACCCACTCTCTCTCACACCCCCTTGGTCATTCATGCAACCAACCATCGACATTCGCCTGTCTCAGCTTTCATAGTAGGACACTCGTGCTGCTGTATACCAGCAGCACTTCGGAGAACTGAAAACATTATATTTAGATCATATGTTCATATACACTGACGGCTCAGCAATGAATGATTCCGTTGGTGCTGCTTTCCACTGCCATAGGGCCACCCGTTCTTTTCGCCTCCATTCCTTTTGCAGCGTGTACACTGCTGAAAAATATGTAATACTTGAGGCGCTGAAGTTCATTCAGCTATATTTAATACGGCGTGTGGTTCTATGCAGTGACTCTATTAGTGCTATGCGTGTCTTCACTGTACACTTCTCACATTCTTACACTGACTATTCAGAATCTAATAAGCCACCTAGTAGTCCAAAATTTTGAAATAGTCCTTTGTTTGGTTGGGTATTATGGGTAACGAAGAAACTGATGAGGCAGCGAAGCAGGGAACTCAAGACAGCCCTTGACATTTCAACCGTTCCTACATCAGATTCAAAGTTAGCCATAAGATCGTCTATTCGGCTGCTTGTACGATAAAATGCTTGTACAATCTTAACTATTAGTCCAAATTCTACGATTTAAAGGCAGTTTTCATTCTTCTTAAATCCACAAAAGACAGAATGCGTTCAATAGGATTAGAACTCATTTTTTCCCACATAAATGACTCTCTTTAGTTGAAGTATTTTTACGCGTCTATTTTCAAAAACTGTTTTCAAGAATTTAGGTTAACTTTTGTAGATAGACGTATACTGTCGCGGACTTATTTGTGGAACTCTTTGAGGCGAACAATGTTGAGATTTATAGTTGTCACCTACCTCTAACTGTTTAGACAGCATAGGCGAATATACGTCTCCGAACATTGATTTTTCCCCTGACTTAATTGTCTATTACCATGAATGCCTATTACTTGTGTTACAGGTAACAAAACATATATTAAAAGAGCATATCTATGAATTAAAAAAAGAATTACGTGAATCTGATGAATTATATAGGAACGCATAAAGGATAAACAAACAAACATTATTTGTTTTAAAATCCAAATTCATAACTAATACTTCTCAATCATTTCAACTTAAAATATACTCCGAATAACCGAGAAATCCCAGCCTACTAGTAAGTTCTTCGCATCGGTTTCCGAGTGTAGGTCGAGGAAAGTTTTAGCGGAGTAAGTCGGAATTGATGTCATACGGACACTAATTGGGTCTATGGTTTTCCTGGTCCCAAACCACTCTCAAGACAGCACCTTAGAAAAAATGACGTCATGCAATCCTATAACACACTACGCATGTTCTTAAAATTTAACATTTTTACTTTCACCTACAAAATAAAATGTAATGGATGAAAAATTTGATTCTCAAGACTTGAGAAAAGTTTCAGACCAACCTCGCCATGCTTTAGATGTGTTAAATTAATACAGCAAAACAAATGAGTAAACTAAACCCGTTGAACTACTTTCGTAACCACAAATAGTAATCTACTGGGAAGAAGTAACTAAAATTAATTTTTATAAATTCTACGGGAAGTAAATCGAATCTCCGGGTACTCATCATGCAGAACCAATTACACTATTTCATCTCCCTGAAGATACACGGGAAGAAAACGTATACTAAATTTAATTCGTTTGCAGTATATGAGAATGAGAAATATATTTTGAAGCTATATTTCAAATAATGGAGACCGGTTCACACAATAACAAAATATATAACTATAAAACGGTTCTCAACAATAGTATCGCTGGTCTGCTTTACATTATTTTCACACGTCTCACTATATGAGAATGTCAGTACGAATTCTTTGAAGATGCATTACAATATATAATCGTAAAATACACATCGTCACTTACCTTAATTTTGGTTTACTGAACAAAAATTAGCAAAATAATAGACAATGACAAAGAGCTCTCAAGTTTCTTTGCCGCGAGTAGTAACTACGACTTTCACTTCTCTGAGTAATCAAAAATTAGTCACAAAGAAATAAAATTTGTAGACTTATAGCCTAACGATGCTGACGACGTTGGCGAACAATTGACTGAATATTGTATAATAATATTATATATTATTCAATCAAATAAACAATTGATTGAATATTATACTTGTATTTATTTATTATGACGACAATCAACGTGCTGCCAACATCGCAGTACAATAGTCTTTTAATACACGTTTTCATTACAGATTTACGCCTGTCATATTTATGCAGGATCAAAAAATAATAATAATTTGCCAAGTGATGAATAAGCATCTATGAAATCGTCGTATAATAAGTTTCGAATGTTTTAAAAATATTGCTTAGTATAACGGCTAAGGAATATTGATTTATTTTCTCTTTTTTTAATTGAGCGGGGTTCGAGTCATAAAGCCAGCTCATCTACAAAACGTCTTTTTTTTAGGGTACGAATATGGGAAAAAGAGATATTGGATTGATGAGGAGGGAATTTCCTGCTGAAAATCTCACTACTTCGACCGAGCGGGGAATCGATGTTGCCGTCTCCCGTTGGAAGCAAACACACAAATTCCATCAGTATTTTAGTTTAATTTATGTAGATGTACCCTTTGGTAAACGGTGGTATTCAGGCACGCGTGTCCTTGAGTCGGATGTTGAAGCTATATAACTAGGGGATGAGCAACAGGAATCGATAAAAACGGTGTGCTACTTTAAAAAGATTGTCCTGAAATGTGTCGCCCGAGTATTAATTCTTGGTTCACTTCAGCTTTAAATTTGGAAAGAAAATAAGTTACAATCACTCTTCGTTATAGAGATTAGTTGTGAATCTTTTTTTCTAGGTTCTGACACGCTACACCTCAACACCCATTCTAAACTAGAACAACTATAGTAGTGTAAGATACTATGGGTCATTCACATTACACAATTTTAGGTCTTTTTTAAACCATCCGTTGCCCCTTTGTGTCACAGTATCTTGATCCCTCCTTTTTCAATGTGACGTAAAAATAATTATTAATTTTGGGGAGAGTTAATAAGGAATCAGTTGACCACTTAAAATCATCTGTTGAGTTACATTTTCAGTGGTGATTTTTTTAAACATATGATCTAATCATGCCACTCTTTGTAAACGTAAGAGGTTGATGGATTAAAAAGCTTCTCAGGAAATTTGGTTTATTACAATTTAACATTAACACATGTGGAATTAGTTCCTACATTTAATCTCTCCCTATGAATGTTGGAACATAGATTGCCACCTATGACTATACATAGTTTATCTATGTCAAAAGAACCACCTCCTCAAAAATAGCATCTTTTGTACCTCTTTTACCTCCTTTTAGCACATTTTCCCTTCCTTTTTCGTACGAAATTTTCACTCAAAAATCCTAAACCTGGTCATTAAATTCATTCGCGTAGGTGTACAAAACGGAATAGCGGTGCCATTCGCAAACGCGTTTCACCGATCGAGATCAGTCAAATGGTTATATAGAAGGGTGGGAGATAAGGGACCGGAACAAACGAAGGATCCTCCGCTTCTTCCTCTTTCTGCTGCCGCCGCTTCTGTGACCGCGCCGCGCCGCAGGCCACTTCCGCCCGCGTGACCTGAGCAACGGACGGCGCACGGACGGACGGTCGGACACCCGCGCGCGCTGTGGCGAGGCCCGCCATAACCCAGTGACACAGTAACGCTCCTTCTCCTCCTCCTCGTGTTTCCTCTCCCATCCCCTCCCTCCCCCTCCTAACCCTTGGGTAGGCGTCGCGCCAGGTGAGGAGGCATTGGCGCCGGAGCCGCCGTCGCCCTACTTGCTTCGCGGCAGACACTTTGCACTGCTCCTACTCACAATCACGTGTATCACCATTGATTCCGCAATGTTCTGAAATGCAGCGAATTTTGAGACGGAGAAATGAGAATTCATTCAACCAATGTCGTCACTATCCCAGGTTTCCATACACGTGCTTGGAGAGAACCATTTACTATTGATGCATATACTGGATTGCGGGTCCGTTGCAGAGATTTTTTTAGTCCAAGATTTTTTTCTTTCATTTTGATTTAGTTTCTCTGCCATAAGACCATTACCTGGGGTTTATCTTCTGTTTACTAAATTAATTTCCTCTTTCGTTTTATCTCTATGTTCTATTTCTATTTTGTTCCACCTTTCTTCTATTCCCAATCGCCTTCCACATCTTCCCACAACAACCGTATTCTCTCCCCTCATTTTCTTCGTTACTTGCTATACTCGAGCTAATGTATTCCACACACAATAGCTTTGCCATGTGTTTGGCTTTTCACATTCAGCCTTCATCTGCGTGACGTGTTCCGATGTTGTGTTTACAGGGTCTGAGCGGGAAAAAGTGTGCTAAAACAATTCACTGCAAGCGGTCCGACGCTATAGAGTTCTTGCCCACTTAGCCCCTGTATCCTGTATGTAATATCTTAAGCAACCCGTAATTCATCGGTGTACGAGTTCGGAATCACAAAGCAGGGCACCGCATGTTCAATAAGTATAGTTCGTTGCACTTTACCGATACATTGTATATTTCATGTCTTAATTTATGATGTAGAGAAGTCCAGACCACCTGATTTGGGAGAGGAATTGGGAAGGAGAGATTTTGGATTGCTGAGGAATAAAAGGTACCGACAGACATTGGTCTGAAGTAGGTGATGGAAATCCCAGCTGAAAATCTCACCGAGATAGATCGAGCGGAGAAACGAATCCGCAATCTTCAGCTCAGCAGTGTGTAAGGAGTCAAGATGAGCGAAAGAATATGAAATTTAGAGAAAATTACGAGAAAAAGTGATTCCTCGTATTGACGAAATTTATGGAACATTATTTATTGTACATGGGAATTTTCATGATTATCTTGCTAAAATAGGAAACGATATACGAATAAGACCAAATGGGTGTATATGTCGCAGATGAGGAAACTAAGAAACATATACAACCATGTGATTTATTGAAATAAAATATGTTGAGGAAAAAGGAATAGATAAAAGAATACTGGATGTAAAGGCTTTATATCTTCATATAAGGCGGTTCCAGACATTCATTATTCGGAGAATCCCAAGCGACCGTTCACCGAATACTTAATAGTGTGGATGGGTTGCTTGCTCCTTGTCGCGTCACGAATACCGGTGCTCGCCCTACCCGCTGCGTGTCGGTCTTTTGGGCACATCAAAGGATGGCGAACAGTGACAAGCATTGACGAGTAATGCTCGCAATTTGGGATTCGCCGAATGGCGAATTTCTGAAGCCGCCTTAAATGAAGATACAAAATTTTGAAGTACACATGCAAGAGCTCAGAGCAAACGAGAATATAGATATCATCAAATGTGAACCTGGTAATGCCATTTTCTCAGACCAGGTGATCTTTAGTACTAGGATCAAAAATTAATATGAAATACACCCACTCCATCACTAATACAAAACATCATTAGAAAATAATTTCTACTTTTTGGAGAAAGTAAACTGCAATTAAACGCAGTAATTGAGTAATAATAATTTTAAAATTGTTTACAGCATTCCAATGATTAATGTTACTAGAAGAGATAATAATAATAATAATAACAATAATAATAAAAATTCTAGGAACTAACACGCAAATGCCGACGTTATAGAATTGTTGACTGAGGGAGATCTCTTACCAGTTGAGTGTATTAAATTCCCCCGCAGTCTTTTGGAACATACATCACAACTGAAGATGATTGGTTCCATGCAACCCTGAAACATAAAGAAAACAATAAATTATAGTAAAAAAAGTAGTCATTAGCTCTAAAATAGGTAGAATTTGCTCGAAAAAATTAATTTCTGAAATATGGGTGCTACACTCTGGAATGATTTCAACAATACTATCATTATTTATTAAAAGAATTTTTATCGCGGATTAAGACTGTAGCATAACAGCTCATCACGAATGTTACTTGTTAATATGATGAGTTCTGCGATCGGATCTCATAAAAAACGAATCGTTATTTGTTCACAATTTGCTCGATTGAAATCACGTCAGCTTTTGTAGTTTTAATACATTTTTCCATCAAAACTGAAGGTAAGCTCCGGATAACAATAACAATAATCTACTCTCGTTCTATTTTCATGGGTGAAAATTATAGTTTGACCGCAGTGCTGCTTAAGCATCGGGAGAAATTATACGAAGTCTCTCGTCGTGAGGCTGTATACCTGGAGTTGAGGTACGTTCACGTAAGTGATGCAAATTCGTACAGAAGCATCCATATTTGAATGGGGAGTAATTCCTATAGTAATAAATCTTGGACGAAAAATAAACCACAAACGCAATACACTGTATCAAAGCAGGATTCAAATCCACGAGAGAAAGTTTGCCAAGGAGAAATTACCACACACGCTCTATGTTTGCGTTTACTTCTGCGATCTGGTGGACGTTTGTGGAAAGACACATTCACACGAGAAGTTGAAGAATTAGGTATTGAGATGCAATTTTATACAAAGAACTCCAATACATACCCCAATACTAGGTACCGACGACCAATATTCGTTGTTAAATGAATAAGATTTACGCATCGTTAAATGTGAAAAGACCGCTACTCTACGATTTAACGCTTAATAGGGATATTAAAACATCGACAAGGAAGCTCTTATAATAATCTTTGTTTTTGTTTGAATGATACCGAAGCAGTACAACTATTTAAAAAATTCAATTTGTAAATTTTGAGAAAAATTAATACTTGTTTTGTGCATTTCTTAACATAAAATACTAATTTGTAAAAAAATTGTAATACTTTTTCAAGAAAGTAAATATGTATTCTAGTCATTTCTATACTATTCCTCCTCATTTTATAAATGTGGAGAGGTTATAAAAATTATCTGTTCATAGACGTAATATTTTAGAAAATAATATCTCTGTTATCCCACGTGGTAACGAATGATCATATAATTAGGATTGATCAGCAAGTAGGAATTAAAATTAGAATAATCACACCTCAACATAATCGGAAAATATCGAAATTTAAAGTGCTGATCTCCTCTCATCACTACATAATGTCTCAAAATGAGAAAAAGAGTCCCGTTATGATCACATTGCCATTACATTTATGAACTCTGGGGATCATGAACAAGTGTTAAGTAAAATGAGAATAACGATTTCATATTGCTTTACCCATAATCAAATTGTTCCATTTCCAATAATGTGGATGTGAGGAAGAGAGGCAACATGACTTGAACCTCCGAACATGAAAATAATTCTAAATAAATAAATAAATAAATAATGGATAGTAAATACACCAATGAAGTCATCACGAATTTATTTCCAAAGAAAAAATTGTGTTCGAAATACTGTGAATTTCGTGAAGGTGTATTAGAGTGGGGATTTTTCACATGATAGTTTAGTCCATCTCAAAATCATGTACAAAAAATAGAATATACAATTAGCTAGCATAAATGGAAATATATAGAATATACAAGGAATTTTAGAAAGAGAATATGTGGCATAGTTCATAATAAATTGTTTCTAAATTTTACTAAAAATTATCAATAAAAAAATTAAATCCAATGAAATATTAAATAGATTATGTTTTGTAAAATATACACACAAAGCATTCATGTCACATCATAAAACAGCACGCCCAGAATGAATTAATAATAATAATAACAAAAGTTTTGAAAGTGAATGCGATTGGATGAGGAGGGAGAGAGGTCGAAGAAAGAAACAAATGAGGAGCAGACGACGCAAGTAACAAATGAGAGCTACCGCCAGTGCTCCGCCAATCGCCTGTCGCTTGATACCAAGCAGCGGTGGCGCGGTGGTGACGGGACTCAACGAACCAAGGTCTCGGGACTAGGACAACATCCACTCCACGAAGTTGCGCAGTGCACGAAATTGTAGATACCAGGGGCGGATACATTGGGGGACGGTAATCCATTCCCGTTACGAGATTCGAAGCACATTCATGGCAAGAATGTAGTGTAAACATTCGCCTACGTACGAAAATTATATCAATATTTTGTACTTCATTGAATACACTCGATTACAATTACCCAATAGATTTTGATAAATAAATAAATTATATCTTAAGTTTGTGCAAAAAATGTAGTGTTTTGATTAATGAATTGTATTATAAAGGACGTAAAAAATTGAATTTACAATATATCATTAGATCTTTTTTAATGGGGTCAATTAATTTTATGTTGTTACTGAGTAATATACATGTATAATTACTTTAGAGCAGAATAGTTTTTCGAACCTTACGTCGCATCATAATGGTGAAAATTTTCTTGCAAATACAAATTTAATTTAGGCGAATCATTTAACATCGACATAACTGGAGAAATTTCGGACCAAGAGTATTTTCGCCACCACATAGTAACCAAAGCGAACATACAAGTATGAACGTGAAAAAGAACCCCACTTTAATGATATTATTAACAATACTTTTATATATTGTGGGAATCTTAACCAAGTTTATGTACAAGGTAGAATAAAAATTTCACAATGTCTTATCTAAAGTCAACGTCTCCTTTCTTGTATTGCAATAGTGTGTTTAGACGAGAGAGAACAACATGGATAGGTCCCCTCTTAAAGAATGAAGTCATGAAATAAATAATTCTGGAAATTTAACCTTACTGAATTTCGGGTCTCTCATAAATATTCTTACCACAAAGAGAATAAAATTATTTATGGATAACACAGCAACATCCATACGCTACCACCAATGACAATATCCATTCCCAATGAACAAATAATATCCGCATAGGAATATTAAGAAAAACTCGTAAATTTTCGTTCGTACCAAGGGGCATTTTTTTAATATAGCACTCTCTTTGAGAGAGTTTCATACAATTTTACTAAGTTTCATAAATATCCATTACGGAATAGATTTGCAAAACGAATACCTTTGAAAAATCCAAACTATTTTTAAGTATCAGATTTTCCTGCATATATAACGTAACGTAGATAATATGTTTTCCAAACTACAACTTTAAACTAATTATTTATATACAGTACAAGAATGTAAAAACGAGCGGAACTTCTCTCTACTTAGTACCTGATTGATTAGATCAGATATCGACTTCAATCTACGTCAGCGACTAGTATCTATCTACTAATTGAAGTGGTACCTCCGAATGCCATAAAAGATTAACGTACACAAACACTGTTCACAGAAGCAAACAACAAGCGACTGAAGCCAGGGAGATAACAAGGTACGAAAGTACGTGACGTCATAATTTTATGGCGTTTCTTAATGACGTCACAGCGAGTATTGCTCGGGGGCAACTACGAACAGGTTGGCGAATCTTGAGGCGGTTAAAGAGACTCGTCGTGGAGCGCGAGAATAACAGAACATTGCAGGGGAGTCAGGAAAGTGAGACGGAAAGTGGTCAATGTGAAAGAAAACCAGAGGACTTCGAAGAAATTTTTACCTCAAAAAACTTTTCTGAAACATTCTTTTCGAAACAGTACTGCAATAAATGTTTACATTTTTTAAACAAACACATTTAATTCATTCATTGCAATCATGAAATAATAGAATTTATTTAGTTTATTAGCGGTAATAATTCCATAAACTCAAGTTTGTTTCCCCTTTCACACACACACCATCAACAACAACAACGTTTGGAGCCGTCCATGGATCGATGAGACAGTAGACTGTGCCAAGAAAGTTCTGTGTTGCAGAAAGGTACTAGAAACGGAGTTACATAAGATACAACGGAGTTACAAAGGTATCAGAAATTGAGTTACTTCGGGGGAGTCGATGACTACACAATAGATTTTTTTCCTTGGGGTTTTAGAGCTCGCCAACGTCAATGTCACTAGAGCCCTTTCTACACAATAGAGCATACGTTTTAGGTATATCAATTAAATATAAAAAACCAGGTAAATCAATTTTTCTTTCGTACACACCATAAAAAAAATGCAACTATAACTTAAATATTTCCAGTATAGCATAAAACTCTCCCAATCACCTAATGTTGCACCAAAGGTGGGTTCCAGTATCTCGTGTAAGGTGTGGAATTTGTTAAAAGCATTTTAACCATTATTAGATATGTCATCTCACAGCTTTAAAAATGTCAACTCTCTCTAAACATGCAATATTTATCGTTTACGATTGTAAATTTACCTAGATACAAGTAGGATACAAATCTGTAGCTAAATTACATGATCACGTGGGATATAAAGAAATATTATTGTACTTTCATTCTTTCTTCATTGTTCGAGAAGGCCTAACTTAATTTAACATTTTTCTACTACACAAAAACTTCATATTGCAACGAAAAAAGAGCAAAGTTCAATTTCTTTTAATACCACAGCCGATAATATTCTCCCTCTATAATCAAGATTCCGAAAAAGGGGTGTTAACTGTACCCCTGATTAGCGTCAGCACGGGTATGAGGCTGAGAAATCTTGTCACCTTTAGTACTTATGGAATGACAAGTCGATTTCATCAAACTGCCTAAGATTATGGCAATAATGTAATAATATTACAGTATTAAACGCTACAAAATGAACAGAAGGTAACTGATTCTGACTAGAATGCTGGGAAATGAAAATATCGACTGCAATAAGCAATACAGAAACCACAATTTTAACTCACGTAACACATTTCAAAAACTTTTTTCTTTGAAATTATATGTAATATTATCATCAATTCTATGGCAGAAAATATTTCGCTTCCTCGTAGTTTCAGTTTTTAAAAAAAAATTTCGTTTTCTTTTTACACAAAAAAAGTTTTTTAGTTTAAAACAAGTACTTTATTTTCAAGTCAATATTAAATATAATTATCCCCTATTACGCAGTAATTTACTACCGACAGTGTTCTTGTGCTTATGTTCTTACTCTAAAGCGTGTGAACTGACCGTATGGAAGGAATTGCAACTTCATTCATTCATTCATTCATTAGTTTTCATCTTCTAATAATACCATCCCCATACATCATGTTTCTATTGCGTCAAGATGAACTTATAAACATAACATTTTTACATCTTGCCTTACTCACGTAATATATGAAAAAAGTGAGGAGGAGGAAGAAGAAGAAGAAGAAGAAGAGACTTTGTGGTACTAAAATATGACGAAGTCCTTAAAACGCAATGACCTTGAATATTTTTACTACAGGAAATCCCTTTGTTTTTAAAGTTCCACCCATTGCGGTCCGGCACCACCGTGTGGAGTACCGTTAAGAGCTTCTTGCGTCGTTGCTCCATTGTTCGCCGCGGCTGCGACGTAGTGGCGGGAAAGCGGCTCGTGTCGTGCCACGGCAGTTGCGTCACGCTTCATTCTTGACGTCAGGCGGCGCGCGCGGCGAGTACAGAGAGCTCGTTCGCTTGCTCGCTCTCTTCTCCCGTGGAAACGAGGATTCTCTTCCAACTCAAGAAAAGGAACGTTCTAATACGACTCTACACACAACTTGAATGAAGTACTCCAAATTATATGAATTATCAAATGAACATTAAACGAAAAGAAAAACAATCATTTCTATGTTAGTTTAGACCCGTAACCAATTTTTTTTTGTGGGAGGGGGGATTTTCTGGTGTACTCGAACTGAGTGAAATAGTGTAATCCTGAAAAAATTCCAGAAGGATATTATTAACACGTATCGAACTATTTTTATTCTTACCTTAGTAGTATGCTGAAATGTTAAATCCGTTTCCGCCTCGGGACCAATGATCGGAATTGATTGGATGGTCCCTTGCTTGTTTGCGGAGAGTAAATTAGTTTATTGTCCACCACGTAGTCATACGTACTTAGTGACTGCTTTTTAGACATTAAATTTATTTATATATTTATTCCCACACACAAATTGAGCGAATTGCTTTTCAAGTGAAAAATTTATTACCGGCTGCTAAATGTTCGGAGACACCGGGTGGAGTCCTGCGGACACTGTCTTCATTGCTTTTCCTCTTGAAGGATTTGCCTAACCCCCATCCTCCAGAAAAAAAAAACTTTTTGTTTTTGTCATTGTTCATTTCTTCGATTTTGCGAACGAAGACCACGCTGAGACGGAAATGTTTGCCTTTTACAAGGAGAATTATTATTGAGGTTAGTTTGTCTGTTAAAACGAACAAATTCAAAATCACCATTTAATTGTTTTTTAAATTACCTAAATTTAACTTTGTAAAAAATCGTCTCTTAAGGCCCAACCTAATAAACAATTATGTTTATTTAATATATTACGATATGACACAATATGAAAGCAACATTCTTTCAAAAGATAGTTCATGGGTCTGGACATACCTTGCAATATAAGAAATCGAGTACTTTTTGGACCGATTTTCTATCACTAAGGAGAACTTGTTTGCAACCCACGTTCAGTGACTATTAAGCCCAAAGCTGCGAATTCATTTTCGGTGTAAGTTGTGTTTTAATAAGAATTATATGTTCAAAAATCGAATAATGCACTTCCAGCATATTTGAAAAAAAAATCCATTATAATGTCGAAGCACGCTGCAAGAGTAATATGAGAGAAATGAGCGACAATATTGACTTCGAGACACTTCGTATTTCAACATTTTGATTTTACGTTTCTACCTCTAGTGCATATCTAATAGTATAAATTAACTTTAAGTTTTAAGCACAAAGGAACTAGATTTTTAAAAAAAAAACGCATCATTTTACCCTACAGGTTTCACTGTTAGTGAAACTACAAGAAATCGCTACTTTCCGTGGTTTGTTATTTCTAAATGGTGAAATGATTCGGTAAGACTATGGATATGGAAAGCGTACTCCTACTTTCACTCAAGCAGTATTGCAATCAATGAACAAGAATTATATTTCTCACTTACAGAAAGAGGTAAGAGATTGCCTGCACATCGTCGAGTCCACCCTCCAACCCCACCAAATTCCGTATGAACATAAAATGATAGGAAACTATATGCAACACAAATTATGGTACATAGTAAACAAGAAATACAATGTTTCAAGTGTTAGAAATATTTAAATTATAACTAAATAGAAGTATTTTTTGTGAAATGTAAAAACATATCACACTACAGTATACACGTTTTCATTCACTCACGCATTTCAAACATCACAGTCATTGCCAGATATTACTATATATATTACTACAATCTTCATTAATATTGCTAGTTATGGAACGTTTCAGTGTACAGATCATAAGAATCATTCCCATCCCAAGCATATTTTCTTATCCTTCATTTCGTAAAGAGGGACTTTTTTTAACAAAGGTGGAATTAACAGACGATAGATGGGACTAATGGATCAAAAGCAGTAATTATTCAAAGTCTTTCCCTAACTGAAATAAAGAGGCGATTCACTGTCAAAGATTCACCAAACCAATAATAATGAAAGTTTATATTCCACTGTAAAAGATAAAAATTGATAAGTATTTACTGTAATCAAAATTATTCAGCGAATGGGAGACATTGAAAATACGAAGTCACCAAATTACGTTTGTAGCTTTAATCCGATGAAACTCCATCTAGAGTCTGCATTCATGAGAGTAATATCAAAGGCGGAATCTCGAAATGGTGGGGTTGGGAAGAAAGGAGGAAGTTTTCTCTCCAAACACTGAAGGAAAATTCATGAGGTATAGTCTATTAGAGAGGAGCTTTGAGTATCTGAGTACTGTTAAAACGTTTTAAATGAACCGTGAAATGTTTTTTTTGTGCAATAAAATACGCGTAATATATTTAATTATTCTCGATTTTAAAATGGACGGAAATAGTAGAATTAAATACGCATAAATTATTTGGAGTTTAATGAGAATGTCCCTGGGAGATGAAAGAATTATGTCCGCGTTGTTCCTTGCCTGCGAACGTAGGTATTATTTTTTTCATCTCAATTCAGTAGGGAAACGTAAGTAGGAAACTGCTAACTAACCAATTTTAAGAAAGTCTGTTCTTAACACCACTCATCCTGTTGACGTAGCCAGCATTCCCGGAGCGGAAGTCGAATAGTTGTCGCTTGGTGTGGTAGAACGATTACGTCAGCACAGTGATATCCCCGGACTTTCGTAACTTGGGGCATCACACAGTCACGAGCAAGGAGCAAGGTCGCTTCTTCAAACAACTGAGAAAAACAAAGCGCACAAGGGTCTTCAACAGGATCGGGGGAGTGTGAGTATGTGGGTGCGAATACATAAGCCCGATGCTTTAAACTAACCGACACATCGTGTTTTCTGCATCCAATTATAACATACACGGTTTGTATTTAGTCTAGTAAACAATAAAATTCAACAATGGACGAGTTTACGATGAATACATCCCAACGAGGTGAAAAAATACTAGTGTTTTTCGAAGGAAGGAAACTTTTTAGTACATAATCGAGAGCAATGGAGATCCAAGCCCCTTTCCAAGATCCAAGCACAAGGGTCATACGCGCCTCCTAATAAATAGAAAAGGAAATTATATTACCTCAAAAAAATCAGTATGCCCATTCAAGGCAACATGACGAACTAATAAAATCTATGTAAAATGACGACTTCATTGGTCAAACTTGACTTTCTTTGCTATTATAGATTCCCACCATGGTAACATGAGCATTGGGCTACGATATTTCACTGTTAAACTCGCACTCTAACTATTTTCCAAGTCATTTATCTAAATAGAAAATTGCCTCGATAAAACTTCAATAGAAAGATAATCGAAAAAGAGTAAATCATAAATATGTGAAAATTAATAATTTGTAATTGTAATAATAGTAGTACAATCAATTAATGATGGAAATAACTCTCATTGGTGTTCTTATAAAATGTGTAATAATAACATTGTACGATTCATGAATGAAGGGAAAAAAATTTCTTTTTCCCAGCCAAAATCAAATCCTGGATCCGCCCCCGGTCAAGATGGCAGTGGTTCTAAATGGAAGAGAAAATAGTAGATAGTAGTGACGGAATGAAGGAATTTGATAGAATAATAGTGTACTGTTTACCATAAGAACTGAATAGTACTCGAAGATATTAGGTATATGAAAACGTTAGAGTAGACACAAATACTTGAGCTTGGGTGTATGCGGTCTTTCCTAAACGCAATAATCTTGTAGAATATGGCAATTAAATATTTTTGCCTTAAAAAATCAAAATCGTTACATGCATTAATATGGTACATAACACGTTTACGAACAATAATGAATATTTCTACAAGAGATTCTTAAAAGCGTTATTAATACATGCGTCACGTATACGTGACAGGAAATGGACTTCGTTTATGTGATAAGAAGTGATGAGAAGTTATATGAGCCATTATGAGACACACAAGCTCGCGTAAGACCATATATCAGGTTGATATTTTGTTATACGAAAAATACTTTAACAGACTGAAAAATAGGCGAATCTCAGGTCTTTTTTACATAAAACTCCTAATTTACTTTCATTTTGTACAATGATCCTCCCCGGACGAGTAAAATGTTGAATTTGTTTATTCTTCAAAAATGAAGGAAACTGTCGATATTATTTTCTAAACAACTCACTTCAATAGTAACAGAACATACGTGGTATCCCATTTTAACTATGACGAATGTTTCAATAAAAACTGGAAATGTTGGAGAGTTAATATAGGTGTTTAATTGACCAAGTCCTCGAGAATTAGCCCGTTAAAAACGTTGATATTTTCTTACACTTGCATAAAAACATGCGTAAAAACACAAGGCGAAATTAAAAAAAAACACTTTTACCTACGCCATTGATCTCTGCTCGATGTCACGATATACCATTGGTCCCAGTTTTGGCTTTCTTCACGACACTACTTACGACACACGTGCCGTCACGAACCAATGACTTGACTGTCCTCTATACTCCAACAGGTCACGGAGAAACTAAAATCCCTTAAACTGTGTCGCAGTAACTAGTATGAAGGGTAAGAACTCTGATGACTTTGGAAAACTGTGTAAAGTATATTTACTCTACATGCATTCGTCATTTAGAAATAAATATTTTTGGTCCCAATGTTATTAAAAATCTCAACTCGTTAAAAAAATGCATGTGTTTATTAACATTTAATACAATAGTTTTCTAAGTGTTCAAAATAGGTCAAAAATAAATACAGGAATAATACAAAAATACTTTCTAATTTGTCATATAAAGGATAAATTGGTATTACCAATTTTAACTCATGTGTAATACACGAATGTTGTCAGCATGTACACGTAAGGAGTAAACACCCTGAGGTCATACCCCGTATCCTACGTACGCCATGGGCTGTGTCTTTCTGCCCTCTTTTGCTTGTGTCTTTCTGCCCCCTTTAGCCCATAGAACTACAACAAATTTCACAAGTTTCAACTTACGCGCAAGAAAAAACTTTTTGTTTTACTTTACCCTGGACATCAGATTGACGGGACCTCATTAAAATTCGCAACTCCATCCCTTGTCAAGGAGTCTTCGCAACGAAAATAATGCGTCACGATGTACATGTATACTCTTCAAATGGACTCAATTCTACTCTGTTTCTCTACCATTATTTAACAATATGGACAGCCTTACACTATTATGTCAGACCGTTAACATCGTAGCAAATAACTATTCAGAAATAATGTCAAAATTAAACGATGTAACTTTTGAACGTGTATACATATGCTGTAATAGTTTTGAGATAAGCTTTGAACTTGAAATCTCTATTGCTCGCGAAAAAATGCAGTACTTGACTTGTGTATCATTGCAAGGTTCTGTCTATTTCTGCCAGTAGGCCATCTAAATGTCCACTCCTTATTCATCCATTCGACTTAGGTCTGCGGTGGGTGAAGAATAGACCGGCTGAAAACATCCGCAAATTAGTTTATTTTCATTGTATTATTTGTAAACACGAAATGTAGCGTGCTCTCAAGCTTATGTACATGGGACGATACGACGTGGTAGATGGGGGGTAGGCCTATTTTTAGTAGGTGGGTCGGTTCGCTGGGTTTACCAACAACTTGGTCCTCGTAGAGATGTTAGTAGTAGTAGTAGTAGTAGTAGTAGAAGAAGTAGTAAGTAATAGTATGAGTTAGAGATACTGGGAATAGTAGTAGGTGAATAGACAAAGGAGGGTTGGTTTTTCAGTATTCACAGCAATATGAACTGGGACATTGAAGTGAAAAGCTACGATCTTTTTTTTTCTGGTGCCGCCGAGAACTCAGTAACTCAGTGACTCAGTGGCAAGCAAGCATGCCAGCCCTGAGCTACCAGAGGTGAAACATGTGGTTGAGTGAGGGATCAACATATGATCTTCCGTTGAGCAGAAAGATGGGACTGAAGAAGATACTTCTACACCAGATGCATCAAGCTTCAAGATAATCAAGAATTTCAAATTTACAGTAGCAGAGAGGACAGCAGTGGAGGACGGAACGTCGAAATTGCGAATGTGCTTCAGCCCAAAGGGTCGCAAATAAGAAAATATTAGAGACCACAATTAACAGGAGCCGAGACCCAATCTCACATATTTTAAACNAGACCCAATCTAAACATATTACAGAAGAGAGAACAAAAAAGCAAGTACTACCTATAAAAAATACGTGTATTACGAAAAGCGCAGAACTGTTCACAGCACTAGCAACTCACCTTGAATAATTCACTTCTTTCAAATATGGGTATCATATTGTTTACAATTATCTAGAGGACAAATGTAAAGTTGTAGCCTGGGTGGTTGGTGATGTTTTGAGGAACATCACGTACAAGGTAAGAAGTCGTAGTATAACTCCTGGATATTGTTATATCCAATAACAGTGAAATGCCCCTTAATATAATTATTACCATTTGAAACTATTTTTCGCAGACATTTTTATACATTTTCTAGCATATTAATTAATTTCTGATTTAAAATACATCATTCATATATTTAAGAATAAAGTTTATTGGTTCATCTAGATTAAACATTCCGTCAACAAAAATATATATCAATCTAGCAGAGTCCCCGCGTCTTTGCCCATGAGAATATTGTAATTACTCAGCAAATTTATTGTTTTGTCACATTTCCGTTGATATCCAATGAGAGTGTAAGCTAGTAATGGTGGTTTTATAATATTGATGTTTCCCCAATTCCTTATTAACACTGTGTAATAGAAAAAGAGTTTTTAGAAAACATAAATTTCCCATTTTGCCCCATTTCACATTCTTAGGAGTGAATTTTCGTTAAATGCTTTTATAGCGGTTATTTTCAATAATTTTTCGTGTCACGTCTTCGCAACCTCTACCTCTAGGGGCGTCGTGCACCTCATGTTGTCTGAAGGGAACATATTCTCATTCGAAATACGATTATTCATCTCAGAATACACAAAAACCATGGACTCGAGCCTAATATAGATATTTTTACGTCTCGCCCTTCCCATCTCCAGCTCTGATACTGTGTCCCTACGTGATCTCAACTTGAACTTAACGGAATTGGTAGTTCAAACATCTCATCAACCCTAAATCTGATGCAATTTTCATTTTTCTACATTTCAAAATTAGTTTTCAATTACTTTTACACATGAACCCATCCTCCCCCAAGGGGTGCAGTGGCGTAATACTTCCTTGAGAACTGAATTTAGACTTACACGATATCGGGATTTCACTATCAACCCGGCGACGCCAAAAACTGCAGACATCAATGGAATCTGTCATGTTCGATAACTTTTTCATGGCATCCCCTTCACAAGGGGAGCTGGGATTTATATGGGCTGATTGTGAACTTCGGCGTCTATGGAAATGTCTCTACTAATTTCAACGACCTCGATCTCAACAGCACTGAAAAGTATGATTTCGAATATAATATCGGATTTTTACCGTCACCCTCTTACCACCCCCTCGTAGGGATGACAGGGATGATTTACTATCCACAGTGTTTGTTGTCAGATAGTCAGTCATCTATGTATCAAGTTTGGTTGAAATTTCTCGTGGGACTCCAGTTATGGTGGGATACATATGCCATTTCACCTCCTTAAGGATGGATTTTTGGAAAATCTATTCTTAGCAGCTGTCTTCATCCTAAAAGGAATCCATCTGCCACATTTCAAGATTGTAAGCTTTGTAGAATCTGAGATTTTGCGATTGGTCAGTAATGATATTTCGCTTTTATATGTGTAGATTGTGGAATAGCCAGAACAAAAATATTGTGAGGATGAACGCCTCATATTATCTAGGGAAGATGAACAGAACCCTAACAGGCCATATATTAAATTATTGTAAATTATGTTTTACTTATAGTATAAATCCCGACGAACTAGTATAGTACACATATCGCAAAAATTATTGGTAGACTTGTTATTTCCACGGGCACCAGTTTTCTATGATTTGTATATTTCCCAATTAAAAGTACATCATTCGTAATTGGTGTTTGGAGTTGGGGTGGGAGTGGGGAAACTGGCTTAAATAAAGAAAGAAGCTGTTGCCCGGTACCCACTTGTATTAATTTTGTCAACTCTGTGGTAGAATTATTTGGAAGAAAATTTTATGTAAGTCAGAAAACTTGTCCAGAAGGACGTTTTTTTTAAATTATGCATTCATATCACTCTGTGACAATTCTCCACTACCGAGCACAATGTGATATTAGAAGAGTTATGACAGTGTTTTATTTCCTCCGAGCCTGTTCCCTCGCACTTGGCAAAGTTTTTTTGTAAACATTGATGTTTACATGATTGCTTTTTTTTGTTCGGTTATATTATTGTGTTCTATAACGACTATAACGATACTTTTTCATAATTCGTGACAAGGTCAATATATATATATATATATATAAAATTTTAAAATGTCATGGTAATTCTTCTATTATTGTGCTTTCAATGGCTTAACCATCATCATCAGGGTATATATGATGGTTGTAATTAAAATACAAACACAAAATAAATGAATTAAATAAAACTGAATTATAGAAAATTTAGAGATTATAAAACATTTTTTTTTTAGAATTAAAAAATACACATTTACATACAAAAGAGTATTTTCCTATATATACCTTATTATGGTCTACGGACGTGCATTTTATTTTATATCGGACTACGGCAAACATTCGGAAACATTCTGTTATGCCGGATTAGGCCTAAGTATCGATACTTTCTTTGTACCCCCTAAAATCAGTTTGTGAATATCTCGAACTCTGAATACTTCTTGAGCCAGTAGTTCTAAATTGTCTGTTGAGTTGACAGTAAGTTGGTTGACTGAAGCTAGTGTAAGAGTTGTTCCAGCGGGGATGTGTTCCATCTGTCAACAACAAGCAGGTGGGAGTCGTGAATTACCACAAGCTTGAATGTCATTGTTCCTAGAGTACTGACAGGTTCAATCAGTGGTTAGCATCTGCTGTTTCTATACCTTCGTAACAAATAACTTTCAGTTTCTGGAGTTTCTACAAAATTGTCTTCCTAGCATTCATGTTCTCGTATCGACCAATGAACCCATCAATATTTTCTAGTTGGTAACCTAATTAACGTACAGTAAAAATTCAATCGCCTGAAGCCTAAGAATCTGAATCTTCTGGAGAAGGAATACACGAGTTCTACAAAAAAATGTACATGTATATATAAGAGTACCTATCTTTATAAAATTCAATCTACCATACAGATTTTACTTGTCTAAACCGGAAAAATCGTACTAACTTGAACTAAACAAAATCAAAATTTAGAAATCAAAATGTTTAAGAAATTACATACGTGAGAAGCCGAAACCAAAAACACGAAAATGGATTTCGATTTAGATTGGCAATTCTCACAATTCAAATGTGATGAGACACAAAATGTTGAACGTATATGTCGACTCCGAAAGGTAATTTGTGTAACGAAAAATGTACACAAAATGTATTGGTTGGTTCTCACAAAATGGGAGTCGGGTCATTCCTCCTCCAGATTCGACCAAACTCGATCAAACGACCTTTAACAGTATGACATCGTTCGACATCAAATTCATCGTGAACATGTATTTTTGTGGCTATCGTAGTCATGGTCATTAGGTCTAGCCGTGTTGAACTGCTATCTGAGGACAATGCATTCGAATGAGATATGCCGCTTCAGTGGACAATTCAATAGGGAATGCAATTCGGTGGACCTGACAGGTGATTTGTTGATGTGATTGTTGTCCAAACGCTAGTGTAGCAGGTACTGGTCGATATCAAAGATTTCATGAGTTGAAGCATGACAAGATGGTATCTAGAATGTTTTTTTTTATTATGGTCTTGTAAAATATGATATTTATACATACCAAAATAAATCGAACATGTAATTTGCATTGCGAGGAATGATGGTAGATGCCATTCGTCACATAAAAAATCATCAGAATCTACCTAAATGTCGGTATCAACCCAACAAAATATCATAATATTCCGGTTGATATACTTTACGATGAAATGTAAGACAATCATTTATTTATACAGTTGGAAATAGCACACGAAATTCGTGTATGACAGTGACGAGTTGTTGTCCCTATTTATATATCTGGAC
This sequence comes from Laupala kohalensis, assembly GCA_002313205.1. NCBI lineage: Eukaryota > Metazoa > Arthropoda > Insecta > Orthoptera > Trigonidiidae > Laupala > Laupala kohalensis. The sequence goes on along the minus strand of NNCF01126077.1, from coordinate 51,918 downwards.
ACAAAAGGGTTAATCCGATCGCCGTTAATTAAAAATTGTTAACTTCCTTAACTTTTAAGTTAATAAAAGTGTTAAGGGTTTCAGAAATTAACTCCCGTTAAATTTATCTTCCGTTAACTATAATTCGTTACATACAAACGATAATTCGCCATAATACATCAAATTAACGAGATAAAATTCTTTCGGACAGGTTTCGTCTCAATATACTCCACTGCGCGACGTCACGAAGCGGTGTTCACTAGCCCCGTGCACATCCCCCTTTATTGGACTTCAGACAAGATTAGGAACCTCGAGGAAAGAAATCCTCAACATTTAAAAGTAGTATTGCGTGTGATTCATTTCTAATTGATTTTCCAATAGTATGCAATAGAAACCAATGCAGCAAATCAAATGAAACTTTTTGATAACTTAAAAATCTAAATTAACCAGTTCGTGCTTTGACTAATAAAGAAGAAAGAAATTAATTTCAGGTGAAATCATTGTCATTCTGCATCAAAATCCTGTGTGTCCTTAACACTTTTACTAAAACGTATCACAAATTTAGAAAATATTCTGCAAATTACACATTATTCTGTAGTTAGTGTTGAATTCAGAGCTCTGGCTGTTCTTTCTGTCAGAAGTCGAATCGTAACTTCGAATAAGTTACAAATCGTGAATCTGATAAAAACATTTCTTCACAAAATTCACATCACTTTGTAGTAGTTGTTATAATTCTGAATCATGATTTTTGTTCTATTTTGTTCCGTTTGCTAGCAAATCGTCTTCGTTCTTCCAGGATGTCGGTTGCGGCATCACATCGTATACAGCCAGCCACAATATGAAGCGAATTCGTTGTCGATATCACCGCGTGGATTGGGAGTAGCGGGCGGTGCGGCTCGGCAGCGGCAGGTGTATCAACGAACGACAGGTGTGGCTGTAGGCAGACCAGCGCCAGGTGCACCGGCGGGNGTATAAGAGACAGCTCCTCAGGACACCCGGCGGCCTTTTAAGGCTTTAAGACAACCAAATTTTAAAAGCGTGCTTTTTCAGGTTCATAAGATCGTCATTGGGACAACGCGACGGATTTTCGTTGTAGGAAGCGTAATAACGAATCACAGAATCAGTCCATGTATCTGATCTCGAAGGGACCAAGGAGCGCTAAAAGCCTATCGGAAAGGGGAATTCAGATAAATGATGTATTGTGTTTCGAAAATTACTCATTAAAGAACGTAGATATGAAAATAATTTTTCGTACCATCAAAATATCTGAGTATTAACACGCATCTAGAATAAATAAGTTACAAATTATTATTAGCTGAAAAACAATTTTAAGTTTACTTTAATATCTTAATGAAGTGATACAAGTCAAAATATAAACAAAGAGGTATAAATGCCTTAAACGTAAATCTATATGCTTTATGTTAAATGATATACCCCGAAAAATTTGTACTGCCCATTGGAGGCATTATTCCTTCATATTTAAAATAAAACGCATTGTGAACTAGTTTTACTCGATGTGGAAACGTAGAAATTTATGTATACGCTAAAGTTAAACCCGAAGTGATTCACCTCTGATCGATTGATCGCAGAGATTATTTTACATAGAGAAGAAAACGAAAAATGACTGTTAAGTGTTTTCAAGATTTAATAAAAACAATTAATAATTGTAATTAAATTAATTTCAATTAATAATTTTAACAATTAATTAATAATTAATATTATTAAATTAATAATATATAGTACACAATTAAGTAAACGATAAAAATGCAGCTCATATAATTGATATAATAAATATGATTGGAATTTGACGAAGAAACTCTTCATAATGTTTTTGAAACATCTTTTTAGAAAGGTGGAACATCTAGTTATGCTCCTTATCCAGCATAAGAAGAAATATGAAACAAAGATTTTGAGAAATATTTGTATTTATTTACAATAGGATTAAATATTTTTTCTCTAACCTACAGAGTCGTTGCATATTTTCAGTGTTTTATTGTGTTTGTAAATGGGAAATGTAGCGTGCTATTGAAGCTTATCTACATGGAGCCATAGGGGGTAGGAATTCGGTGGAAGGTTATTGTTAGTAGGTGGGCTGGTTAGCTGGGTTTACCAACAACTTGACCCAAGTGGAAAGGTTAGTAGAATTAGTTATAATGGTTAGAGTTATTGATACTAGGAAGAAAGGTGCGGTGCAGTTGCGCCCATGGTCAAAAACTGTCTAAGAGGATTATGAGGGTCTCGCGGGATGTTGGTGTCGAGTTGCGCCCCCTGGTTGGCTCCTGAGTTAATTTTTTTGTCTTCGTAGTTGTAACATCACACCTCAACCCTGATGCGATGCTAGTATTTTTTGGTAGAAGCGGGATCCACATAAATACCACAATCCCTATGGTAGTTTTTGTCGCTGCCACCAGCCCAGTTTCCCAGGCAATCAAACACACGTGTAATAACAATAAATAATGATTTAATACAAATTAACTAGACATTTGAATTTACAACAGAGACAAACTCCCAAAATCATTAATACATCTAATAATCTGTTATTACACAAGTAATGCTGTCGGAAAGCATTAATTACTCTTGGATAAATTTAGTTGAAGACAACTAAATTGTAAAATCCCTCAGGTTATCTGAACCTTCCAAATAATAAGTTGTTTTCCCCAACAACTAACTGATACAAGTTACGACCCTTGCAACTAGTAATGACTTCATTAAGACTACCGCAGCAGCCTAACGAACATCTGGTCTCCAAGACCTAGTCTAGCCCCGTCACATCTCAGTGCAGGCGAACTCTCCTCCCACGTAAGACCCTCTGAGGATTTTAACTCCTCCCAATATATACAGTACAAGAAGTCACGTGATCAGCAAATAACCACGCCTTCGCCACCACCGTGCAAACACTCCTTTTGGGTCACCCCTTCGGCTTCTAGGAACGCAGAGACTGCGCCGTAGAGGACGAACCGCCATGGGCGTCACCTAGGCGCTTCACAAGCACCCTTTTCCAAGGTACCTCATTGTTCTTCACTCACGTCCGTCTTAAAATTCTGCTTTTCTGAGGTACACCGAAATTCCAGTGGGTCAACGTCGCAGGTCGCATTCTCCGAATACACTTGTACCTTCCTTAAAAGTGAAAGGTGTTCGTTCAAACAATACCTCAATAACTGAAGAGGCTTAGGGTGGGTCTTAAGTTCGTCGCACTTCCGTCTTAGCGTCGACCGGCCACTTATTGAAAGTATCTTAACAGCATCCGGCTTGGAAAATGCAAAGAAATATTAATATTTCACAAATTGATGGAATGTCTTGGCGCCGACGTTACAGTAGTTAAGCGTGGGGTGTACAGTCTTTTGTCATCCCAAGAGCTATAGCAAGAGCAGTATAATATGTTTATTTAATTTTTTTTTTTTTTCAAAAGTTGAAAAACAGATTTATATTCATTTAGAATGCAACATTAGAAAGTTACTGTTTGAATTTTTTGTTTCAGTCAGATAAACACTTTCGTTAACATAAAAAACACACCGTTAGAAGTGATATTGTTACATTATAGAGAATAATTTGGTTGTTTGGAATTATCCATCCTACATTACTAGATGAAAATATTCTATTATCATACTAAATATAAAATATACTACGTAAAAATAAAGAAATAAATTATTTAATTTTTCAAGCTTGAAATAACCGAACCTCGCTATAAAACACGACAAAAATATAAAATAAAAATATAAGTTTGTTGATGAGAATCAAAATATCACGTTACAAATAAATAAATATGACCCGTAAGTTTTATCTCTCGGGCAACATTTTACCAAACCCCACCCTGCACCGGCCAGATCGATCGAAAGTGTGTAGAAGGCCCATGAGCTAAAATAAGTTGGACTGCGCTGGTGTAAATTATAACACAGATCATAAAAATAAAACCAAAAACATCAGTTTGAGCCAAATATTTCAAATAAATCAGTGTGACAAGTATTTTTCTAAAATAAAATTCACTGACTTTTCCATTCTTTTATACTTTTTCAGCCTCTGACCAAATTTTCAATGCATTTCTCATAGAGAAAAATTAACATTAAAAACTTTATTTAGAAAATTAGTCACATTTGCCAAAATGTTATACACTTAACAAACAAGTACTTAGACGTCATGAATTAATTAAAATTACCTTTATGATTAAAATAACAAATTGTATTTTAAACTTCGAAAGTATGTATTACTGCCAGTGTGTATGCATAGATTAATCAATAAGTATTTTACGATTTATCGCAATGTGGTCGAATTTGGACTCTTTCTTCATGAAATTTGAAGCAGATTCCAATAGATTGTTCATAACAAAAATAATTGACAAACATTAAAAAATGGAATGACTTACTGAGCGTCTTGCAATGACTCAGTGAAAAGCTATTGTCTGCCAACACTTATCTGCGCTAGCGGAGGAAAAAGAATGAGAAAAGGTTTAGGTGTGCAACACCACAGGACACTTCGAGCAACCAACGTGCGTATTTCGACCCTATTAGCGAGTATAATCCTTGCATTCCACTTTTTAGGCGCGCAACTCGGTCGTTCCGTAAGAGGAAATGGATAGAGGAAGGAGGGTTCGCTTTTCAGCAGTCACAGCTATATGAACTGGGACATAAATGTGAAAAGGTACAAATATTTTTTTCGCCCACGGGAAATTGAACTCGGGATAACTCGGGAAAAGAGCAAGAATGCTACCACCCGAGCCACCAGAGGGACTTATATTTTCAGTTGCCACAGATTTGACCTGACCTCGAAGGAGACATTTTGCCGCATCCAGTTTGTACGTAGTTCAAGACGTGACAAACGCCCTATATTTTTCTAAATCTATAGTTCATAAATTCGATTTTCGACTGATCTCATGAAATACATTAAGCAAGTGGTTCTCAATGCTTCTTTTCTTCTTACATTTTAACGGTACCCTAAAATGGCGAAGCTGATTCAATGATAACGTCAAAAATACTCTTAAAATAAAGTTCTCATTCTCTAAGAATAACCTCTACAACTACCTTGCATACCTCCTTATCGCATTATCCTCCTAGAACACACCTTCCTTCCACAAGGTCACTCATGTATTTTTTTTCTCACGATACGAGTTTTTAGAGAAAACGATATCTTAAGTAATGTATGTATATCACGTTCGAGGAAATTAAATCCTTCCATATCGCACAGTACACGGATTTCAATCGCTTTGAGACAAAAATAACATTCCTTGTTCAGAACGCAGTCTGTAGGCTAAGAATAAAACAAAGAAAGAGCGAAGTGGTTTATGTCCACGCTATAACGACAGCTAAAGCAGGCGTGTTTCGGAGTTATTTTAGTCCCCTGCGTTCGGGTGCCTCTGTTGAGAAGGGCGAAGGCCACTAGTAGTGTTGATTTTCTTCGTCGCACGCTGAGCCACGGAACGGTAGTGAAACTCATTGAATACCGAGGTTAGGAATAATTTGGTGGAGATTTAACTAGCAATGAGATCAGAGGTGGGAGGGTGTCCCATTTTTTTCATATATTAAGACTTGGTCCCGAGTTTTGAAGAGTCTGGCCCGGGATTTCTCTGTTTTCCTTCGGGTAAATGCGTATTTTATGTACAGGCTCTCTTGGTTCTTGTCGAGGGGCGGCGTCTATTGAAATAAAAAATCTCGAATTTAGAGTTAATTTAATGGCTACAATTTATAAACAATATTTTCCAAATGCGTGTATAGTAATACGTATTTGTGAAATAACTTTGTTTTATTAAATACAATTTTTTTAACATACCGTTAATATTATAATACGTACTGAAGTACTGTTATTCTCATCTTCGGAGTGTGCTGAAATGTTAAATCCACCTCTACCTTTAGGGCTCTTGATTGGAATTGATGGGATGGTCCGTTGATTGATTCCGGAGAATAAATTAATTTAATGTCCTCCACGTGGTCATACGGAATTTGTAACTGCTTTTTTGACAATAAATGTGTTTATATATTAACTACAGGATTTCAGAGGTGAATCCAGAATTTTCTTCAGCATGTGGGGGTAGGTATTGAGAATGTTTTTCCCACAAATGGGCTAATGGTCGATATGTACAGTACCTAGAGAAAACACTTCAATTTAAGTTGAAGTATAGAAAAAGTCTTTTAAAAGTAAAAAAAATAGACATTAAATATTTCACAGTCAGAATTGTAAGATAATTTATTCAAATATTTTTTTCAATATCAGTACCAAAGAATAAACATCCATTACGGATTCCCCACCTGTATTCAAAATATAGGGTGTGGCAAATCACCATATCCCGTCCTCAATCACATTTCAGGAGCACCCACATGGAGACTTTAAACCTAACCCAATCTTAGTATATAAAATTAATATTTTATTTGTATGATATCTGTTTTCGACATACATTATACTCCAATAACAGCACAGACGATGTGGACAAATGAATGTGTCTCACGATGGTTATACATGGTTATTGAGAAGGGTGGTATTATGCAGATGAGTGAGATTACAGAATCCAAGTACAAATTATTAGCCCTAATGAAGACACAATTTACCAAACCGTTAGCAGAATTTGGAGTTTTTCTACAGAATAGCCTTAACGCATCTCGTAAATTTGAAGGTTGATAACGAGACGAACGATAATTAGTTATATTATTTCATGCTTCTTTTGTGGTGTAGTGAGGTTCAGGTAATAAGGTCTACTCTTCCACCTAAGCAGATGGTGAAAGAATCGTGAAAGGGAGATATTGGGTTACCAGGGTACTGATTATCAAAACGAAATTCAGACTTGTGTTCATTCACACGAGAAAATCTAGGAGAGTAGAAATTATTTTTATGAAAATTTCGTCCTTTGTTTTATAAGGATTAAACGATAGTTCGATGAGACTTTTCGCGAAAGATTCTAAGAACCTTTACGCCGAAATTTTAAAGGGGAAAAAAGTCTCTGAAAAATGTTGATGGATTTATCTAGAAATGTCACTGCATATATCATGAGTATCGGAGAAAGCTCCCTTAGAATCTAATCCTTAGTAAAATCTAATCCTATCTTCAGGACCACGTCTTTTCCTCAACAGACAATTCAAGAAAGGAAGGCAAAATCGCATGGGATTTTGGTGGACTTTATCACTAATTAAATCCGTGTAAGGTGAGGTCGAAGAACACTTTATACTGTGTATATAAATAGGAAGCAACATAGCCAATGACCAAGTTCACATATTTCCGGTCACAAACTAAAATCAGCTTCTTTACATACAGAGTAGAATGGGACAAAGGTTCGCTTTCTAGTTTTTAACGCACACGAGGCTTGAAAATGGTTGATGAGTTCAAATTTGACAGGGTGTACTTCTTTTTACCATCTATAAAAAAAATTATTATCCCATCGATGCTTTAGTTTGCGATTTTCCAAAATATTGGTTTCTTTTTTATTCTTTTGGAAAGATATGCATCAATCAAATATTGTAGTTAAAACAATATTGTAGTTAAAAAATCTTTCTAACCCTTCTCAACCAATAAATTGTACCGGAGACGCATACATTTACATCTTAGTCTATTATCCCTTTTGGAAACGCGATAAATCAACACCATTTCCCACCATAACCTCATTTTTATTTCATTTCTCATCAAGACTTGTCACAAAGCGCGGTGCCCGAAAGTTCACTGACTATCTCTTCATTAACATTGTTATTACCGCTTTTTTTCTCAGATATATCTATTTTAACGCTTTTGGAACTAATTCTAGTAGTCGTTAACTTTCTCGGCTCACACATATTTCTGTGAATTCTTGGTCCTTAAAGAAGAACATGATAAATGATGCTACTCCCCGATAAAAAGTGTCACTTTAAGAAAAGTATTGAAAGAGAAAAAGAGATAAAGATCTTTACTAATTGGGTCCAGCAGGACCTCAACATCTTGTGATGAAGTAGAGTGTCATTTGTGTGTGTTTGAACAAGAGTTAGTGCGCAAATTAACTTCTGAGAATAAAATATGCAAAGAATAAAAAATTAAACTTGAAATGTGTCACATAGCTCTCTAGAGTAAAAATGATTTATACATGCAAGTCGTTGAACGCATGGGATAACGAAAGTTTACAATGCACAAGTGGAATGAGACATGGTCGTAAACAACAGCTGTCGTACCTATAGAGATCCGAATATCCAGATGATCGAGTTACGCTAGGATGGTAATACTAAATAAATAAAATCAATTTGTTTTGAATTAATCGTACAAATATTAATTATAAATTACGACGTTTTTGGGGATGATCAAAATATATATTTATAATTTTATTAAGATACAACTTTTCGACTGGAAACTGGAGTCTTCGTCAGATGTAAACAAATAGTAAGAAAATCTGACGAAGACTAAAGACTCGAGTCGAAACGTAGTTTATTAATAAAAACAATAAATATATATTGTAATCATCATCCAAATAAAGTCGTAAGATGGAATTTATTTATGTAATTATGCAATGGACGTCAATAGTAGAACCAATTGTAAAAATCACTGCCAATATTGCTAGGCAAATAATTATGTCGATAGAAAATATAAATATTACGTTTGTACAGCGGATTTGAAAGATGAATTTGTTGGTTAAGTGCGGCGCTACCTACGTATTTCTTTGTTTATTCCCCCCCGAGTTCTTTCCCTGATTTAGTGATTCATATTCCTTTCAAACTCCCTCGTAACATGAAAGTAACGATCATTCGGTAGAAGGGAATTTTTACTAACATTTTCCTTCCTCTTGCGTTCGGTTCTCTTATTTTTAGATTTCTTCAAGTCCAGAATTTCCTTGTTTCCTCGTGTAGATTTGGTAAAAGTAAAATGAAACGAAGTGTTGTTTCCGATAATTTACAAAACAATCTAAAAAAGAATCCGATTGAATTCGACGTTTTTGATATTTGTGGAAATGAAATAGTTGTTAAAATCTATCTTTGATCTGCACCGTGTCAATCTAACAAGTTAAAAAAAAACATTATACTTATACATTACTCCATGTATAAATAAATTTTTATTTAAATTTTATCTTGTGTATGATTTAACACACAAAATTTCCTTCGTTTCATTACAATTTTGATGAAAAATAATATTTTGGTCTCTCCTTTGAAAAATGGGATTGATAGCACCATTGTGTGTCATTATTGAGTTACACTCTAACATTAGAAAAACATCCCCAAATTTTTATCATTCCTGGGTTTTCCAGAGATATTTTTTAAATAATAAAGTAAGCAGCATTAGGAGTGAAATTAAAGAAAATACAATTAATAAATTACGCGGAACGTGTTAAACGCGTAATTCGTCCGTCTTTCTATATTCCGCCATAAGCACTCGTTACAATAAATGCTAGATGGAATAAGCGTCCGTCATGATATTTTCTTCTCACATCCCTCATAAAACAGTTCGCAGCCAATCCCTTCAAGTCCCCTTCTTGGTTCTTATAACAACGGGCCCCGTATTTACTGTTTTCTGTTGTTGAGTAATTCGGTACGACTAACTCAATACATTTTCCTATAATAGAGATTCGCACTGAAGCTATAATTATGTTTATTTTTATAAATGNCCCCCCCCCCCCCCAGAAAGCACCTTGAACTCGCTTTATATCCAAACGACTCGTTAGTGACTAGCATATATGATCGATAAAGATCAATGAACCAAAAAGCGACTGACAGAATTTCGGCCCAAGGGCTTTCAGACACTAAAAGAAGGTACTGCCCTAAGGCGTTATACCTAATTCAACGGAGCCGTTAAAAGTCGTGTACTCGCACAGCGTTCGTAGTGGCGATAGCACGCAGCCGCTCAGTCTGCGGTGACGGCGGCGGCGGAGGCAGTGCAGAGTGGCGGGCGCTGTCCCGTTCGCCCCACTTGGTCGGCGCCGTCACCGCCTCCATCGCCACCGCGGGCCATCATCTCCGCGCACCCGCGCTCGCTCCGGTCCCGTTAACGGCGAAGGAGCAAAGCAGAGCTCGCGGGCGGGGGCGAAAGGGGACAGCGGCGGAGGCGGCTGAGGTCACCTCCGCGCAGGAAGACGCTCCAGGGACACTTGCTGTGGAAGATTCACTATGATTCAACAGAATTTTCGAGAGAACATCTTTCTATTTTAGAAGAACCACATATAAAGGAGGCGAGAACCGACTTTGGATTCTGCTCCAACCATAATTTCAGGATTCTAACATACAAAAGTAGAACTTTAAAAGTGTCTCACCCATTTTACGGTTTTCACAATCAACGGGATATCTGTTTATCCTCCACATGATCATACGCAGTTTGTAACTGCTTTTTTTGACAATAAATTTATTTATTTAAACATAAAATATTTATATTTTCCATATTGTGTTTATTACATAGTTTATAATTTTATGCGTTGACAGAATAATTTAAATACAAATAAAAGAATACTTAATTACTTAAATTTTATAATTGAATAAAAATAAATGAATACTTCAACCATGCGTCATTTTATCAATAAAATAATTTCTTGCAAAATTTAAGTTCCAATTCTGAATTTTGGAACCGGAACAGAAAAGAAACTTATGATTTGGACCGGAGACAGAACCGAAACTGTTGTAAGCTCCGGCGGCGGCGCAGGTGGTAGAGTTGTCGCTCATCACCAAGTCAACCCGGGTTCGATTCCCGATGAGAATTTGAAGCTTTTCACATTAATGCCCCAGTTCCTATAGCTGTGACTACTTCCTTCCTCTATCCAGCTCATCCTAATATCAATAACTCTATTACTAACTACTTCTACTAACCCCTCCACATGGGCCAAGTTGTTGGTAAACCTAGCTAACCGGCCCACCTACTAACAATGACCTACCACCCAACTCCTAACTCCTATCGCTCCATGTAGATAAGCTTCAATAGCACGCTACATTTCCCATTTACAAATACAACTGTTGTAAAGCAGGTACTAGGACCATGTTTTGATTCGCTACGGCTCTGTGTCTTCATATCTTCAAGAACAACAATTAATAATGAAGTGTTGAAATGTATCAAATTGCTATTTAGCGGAAAAATGTTTTGTGTGCAAAGCTTCGATTATGTAAGTAGATGCGATAACAGAAGATACACTAACAATGCATCTCGTGGTTTAAACCTCTCAAGCAATTAATTCTTTGGATCCGATGGGTTAGAGAAATATGTTTTGAGATGCCATTTTTTTCTCTCCTATTTTCTTGTGTATTATGAATGTAAAGGTAATTCAACTGTTTCAGTATCGATGTTTTGTAAGAATGTAAAGCGTAGTATAACTGAATGGATATTTTTTTCTGTTTCCCTTCCATAATTCAGATTTTTCACGTTTCCCTACTTTCGCGACCTGTTATTTTATGTCTAACAAATTCAGCTCTATACCCAAGGATGATGATAATTTAGCGCCCCTTATGGTGTTCCCGGTGGACTCTGATTTGTTCAATAGGTAGAACTCTGGACTGGTCGGCCGGGATTCAAATCCTTAGAGGTAAAGCGGGATAATCACTGCACTAGACATAATTTCTGGTGTAGCGGCTGATGGAAACTGAATGACTTTCCAGGAATTCTACAGACATCTCCACACCTCATTAGCTCTTTCTCGGCGGTGCAAGATTTATGGCAGTCATTCACCAACTGGACGCTAAATGAAAATGTTACCTTTTAATTCGAATTTTATTTGTATACAAATATTAGTTTCGGGATGTGCGTAACATAACGAGAAAAATTAGTCCAAACACAATACGATATGATAAATTCCCAATGAGGTTACTATAAAATTAGTGTACACGAAAGTCACATTTCGATGGAAAATAATAGACACAACTCTTTGCCGATGGAAAGAGGAATTTTACCGGATCATATATGCAGGTTATAAGGAGGATTGAGATATCACAAGCAGAAAAATAAATAAATGCAATGAATGAAAAACATTACCATTAAAAAAGACAAGAGGTACACATAAAATATTAAACTATAAGATGACTCCATTAAAATGTGGATTAATATTTCATCGATAAAACAATATTTTATTAAAAAACACAAATTTGTCTCTTTCAGACGAACTATTCCTTATATAAAGTATTATTAAATAAAGTAAGACTGGAAATTGTTAACAAATGTGGAAATAAAGACTGATTTTCTTCAACCGAAAATCGGGTATACCCTAGATTAAACGGGCGTACTTAAACTCGACAGATCCTCAGGTAAAAGGATAATTTCACCATTAAACTCGACCCTTTTTTAAGGATTAGGANCTATGCCCGTCGCGTGAATCCTTAGTAACTGAGACCAGTGGACAGATACCAAATGAAAAATGATACCAAATGCTACCTTCCTGGCATCAAATGCACATTTTACTGCTAGTCCAGTAATCAGCTGATGAAAAGAAGCAAACCATGGAAAAAGAGTTTTTTCTCCATCAATAATTTTTCTTCAATTTTTCGCCTATAACTTAAAAAAAGGATATTTTTAGAACACAACATTTCTGTACCGAAATAATGTACAATAAATTTCCAACAAATTATGTTCTTAATCATTTTGTCGCCAGACATAGAGAATGACTCACGAACGCTATGAAACTGACAACAATTCTAGAATAGACAAGAATTTTTTCTGTTACTTGTTGAAATTTGAGCCTGCAGTTTCGTCTTTCCCCTCCCTTCTTGTTTCTGGGGTAATTTTTTTACTGAAAAATTACCGAGATCCTACTAAAATAATAATAAAAAATTAACAAATTTTTTGCATCAATAGTCAACAGTGTCGAAAATGAATGAGTCAGTATTCGCGATGTTTGGACCACAAAATTGTGCCAGTGTTATTTACTCCCAACAATTCTGTTTATTTCAACATGACTTGATTCTTTATATTAAGAGAAACATCTTATATGTACAAAATAGTCGACAACAATAAAATATGAAACATCCTAGGATATTTTCGGTTTTAAAAACTCTACATTGGCTGGATTTGGAAACTGAAATCTCGTATTCAGAGAATTGTTCGATAGTTCTGTAATTCAAAGCTTCCAAACATCACTGGTGTAGAAATGTTCTATGCAATTTCTTTTGTTCTTATACTTCTTAATTCTATGTGTCTCAACCTCAGGAAACATGTGGAAAATTGCGTTCTTGTAGTCAACAGCTTATACCTTACCAACAACAGAAATCCAACCAGAAAAGCTGTAATTTATGTGAAAACACTCTAATTATGAAGATAATAGAAAATCATTCATGATACATAAAAATATTTTGTACGAAAAATTGAAGTTCAATTAAAGCTTTTCGTTTCATTTGTGACATTCAGACGAATGACCAAAACTGTTCTTTCAAATATGTCTTATTGCTTCATTCCTGTCATAAAATGCACATTTCATGATTAAGAAGGAAATAAATATTGGGTCAAAATTAAAACCCGAGCCAAAAATTACCCAAAATTTTGTTCTAAAACTAGACATATCGAGCACTGGTGCACTGTCGAGAACTGATGCATTTAATCTAGTTTGATAAACAAAATATATTATTTTCCTTTCAATCATATATGTTTCATGAAAGCATAAAGAAAATTAAAGTGGATTTCTATGCACCACTTTTTCACAATCAGGGACTACCAAAACGAATATGTCCGTTAAAATTTCGCGACGGAATGTTTTTTACGATTACAATACTTTCTATATATTACGTAAATAAGTTAAAACAGAAGCTTAAAACTCAGTTATGTCATAAATTCGTCGTGTTTGGGTTAATTTTTATTGTAATTACGCGAGAAATTAAAAAATTATTAGATAATAGGAATAAAAATAAAAATGCTCAATTAAAAGCGCTTAAAATGACTCACGAAATCCATTAGCATCAGGTCGGTCGGTTGGCATGAGAGTGGCGCCGGGGCGGCATGTCATTAGGACAGGTGCATACAAACTGTCGAGTTTAATGGTACCCAAAATTTTTAATCCCCTACCCGACTTTATGACCCTGAGGAAGTGTCGAGTTTAAGAACCGGATTAAACTGATCGGAGCGTAATGAGATAGATAGAAGCTCGTATGGAGTAACATAAAAACTCATTTGCAAATTTACTTACTTAACAGTTTGCGAATACTTCTTAGTAAATCCTGGTCAACACATCAACCACTTATCGACACTTCTCCTAAACATATCTCCCCCAAAAAGGTTTGTGTAACTAATTCTCCTTCCAAGATAGGTCACGAAGTGACGGGAAATACATAAATAAATAATAACTTGCGACCATTTTTGAGGATTTGTGAGGATTTCTTACCCCCCCCCAGACCCCACGTGTCATACTTCGCCATGTTATACCAAAATCTTCCTCACAAAACGACCTTCCCCTTCCATTAAAAACATTATTACCCCCATCACATCGTAACATGAGAAACAGATATTAGAGGAGAAAATACAATCATTTATATAAATGTATATTATATCATTTTATAGTATAATAATTTATATTAAATAATACATATAAATAATTTATAAATTTTATATAAAGGGATTAAAAAGGTTTAAGGTGCCGCGCGGAAAAAATGGTCCGCAAGGGATCATAAGACTTTAATTTTTATCGTAGGAAAATTTGCCTCAATTGAGACAATTTTCAACATTATGGTATACCAAATGTAACGTCACGGTTTCCAAAATACTCCGGTCCCCCTCTTCACGAACCGTCACGTTTCATCTATCCCTCCTCCCCCCAGACCACGAAGTAATTTATGAACGGTCCCTTAACAGTTGCGAACATGTCTCAGTAAGCAGTGGCGGATCTATGGGGGCTGTTGCCCCCCCCCTCCCCCATTGGACCCTAACTCTCAACAGTAAAGGCATACTTTGCCACTTTCAATAATTAATCAATTTGATTACTATTTAATGTTGTTCATAGTTGATTATCTATTTGATGAGTAGATGAATTTTATTTAAAAGATATTTATAAAATTCGTGTTGTAAAACCATAATTTTCAAAAAGGAATGTTCCCCATATCTCTCCCCGGATAGCCCTTCCCCCTCTTGACTACGGTCTACATCCGCCACTGTGCGTAAACATTGGTCAACATATCAATAACTATCACCACTTTTCCTGGGTATTTTCCCCCCAAACATTTTCCCATGATATTCTGCTGAGATAAATCTCGAAGTAATGGTAAATATTTAAAACATTGTAAATTTATCCTTACAATTCTCTCAATCTTGGAGAGGTTTAGCAATAAATATTTTTCAGTATATAAAGAACAATCTTTACAACAGACCTCAGTGCAGTCTCACTCACCATCGTCGTCGGTGAGCGTCCTCTGTCTTCTTGGAATCACGCGTTCTCTGCCCTCGCCGCCGCCTCCGCCCCCGCCACCGCCGCCAGGTGTTCAGCCGCTCTTTGTCTGCATCCGTGAACTGTTATACCCTGCTCCCCTACGAATGCTCCCAATACGCAAAGGCGTACATTCCCAGGTCACGCACAAACTGCAGGAAAATGAAACAACGAAATCACAGGTCACTACGATTTAACAAATTTTATCCTAATTCAATGAATGGCGGCGAGTATTCAATATTTGAGGAAAATATCACCCTATCAATTTGTTACTGTATATGTACAAGTCAATCGGTTGTCTTTGAGAGATTTGTCTTCCAACATTTTCTCGTATCTCTCCGTTCACATCATGCAATGTGAATGTGGAAGGTTCTGGTAATAGTGACTAAGTGTAATATTTCTTTATATTTTCTAGGGCGTTGTTAATTTGCGTTCTATTGTACGGTAGACAATATTTCTTGTAGTATGTAATACTGTGCTGTTCTCGTGTTCCCCACACATTTTTCCACGAGGAGTCCGTAGGTGTTCCACAGGGGTCCTAGTTTAGGCTCCGTGTCAAATTTAATTCCGTAAGTTAAACCATCTTCAAGCACTTGATGAGTAGAAGTGGCATGTAACAGTTATACGGTCCACTATTCAAAGAGCTTCATTACTCGCATGACTGTGAAACGTTTTTGGGAATGGATTAATTGACAATCACACTGTATCATTTTTTTTTAACAACACTCTCGGGTGTCATCGGGTGTCGTGAAGTAAATATTCTTTCATTCCTTTCAACCTTGAAACATTCATTTTAATCCTTAACTGAATGTAATAATTTTACTGCGACTGCAGAGGCATCTATAAATAATTTAATGCATCCCGCGTTTTAAAATATTGTTACCCTGCGTTACAGCGGGGTAGAGTGAGCCTTGGTTTTACGTAACGGTGCTATGGAGTATGTTATGTTGCGAACGTGTTATTCATCACTTTAAAAAGGTAAGTTAACAATATGTTATAAAGATATACTATATACTTTCTTTACAACTTAAGAAAATGTCGGGGTATATACTGGTCTCCTGAGTTTCCCCCGTGGACACGTACGTGGGCAAAAGGTGTGTGATGGAAGTGTATTAAAACCTTAAAACGAAAATCATGGACAATGCCCAAAAGTATTCGATGGGTCAATTTAATTTTTGAAACATCACGCTACACTATCATAGCGGTGACACTGTTCTACTTCTTATTTTCGTTTACTCCAACAAAATAAAATTCAACTCCCCAAAATTAAATACTGTACCGTACTCGACATTTCATAAAATTAGTAACAAATTTCATGACTTTTGTTCACTTTGTCACAGTGTACAAGCTTAGACTAATTCTTCATATATATTTTTCAAAATAGTCATACTCATTTTACTCGTAATGAAACCGTTGAGTTGCATGTAATGTATCAGAAAAGTAAAGTATTTAATGACTACTGAAACATTTTGATACGTGAATCCAAATTCGAACCTTGAATTCCAGAACATATGAAGACACGTGTCGTACACCATATGCGAATAGATTTTGGTTTCTTGAGAACTCAAATGTAGATTCGTGATTCATGAAAGGAAGAATGGTTGTAGCTGCAATGGAAAAGTCGTTATTCAAGGAAAAGTGTTAACTTAAATGTTTTTCATCGGAATTAATTATACTCAATTGTGCGAGTGGAGAGATAGCGTTCATTTCAGATGGCGACAGAATCAACGTTCACAAAACGAACAAAAACCTCAAGTTCATCCAGAGCCACTACTCATTATGAAAACTAATAATCACTAAATTTTCTACTTCGAAAAATCGACTTGTTCAATTCTTCTTTGATAAGTGACATCTTCCTCATTTTTTTCTTTTTTACAAATTTCGAATACTCTACGATGAGCCAAAGAGAAGGACAACTTACGAAATTTTTAATACAAATAAAACTTTTTTTGGCTTAAAATAGAGCTAGATTTGGTCATACCTCGTAAATATGGTTATTCAATTATTTAATTTCTTCCTTGCGGAGGATTATATTTTATTTTCAAAGTGTGACAAAATTTAAACGTCAGTTCAATCATACATGAAAATGAAAAAAAAAAAAAAAAAAGGAAGAGTAGAGAGATTAAAATGGGAAAGAAAATTAAATATTATGGTATTTTGGAAACAACAAGATAGAAAAAATATAATATTTTTTATGTAATCAAACATCCGAGGACCAACCCAATCTTCGAATCCGCGTCAAAACACTTCCCTGAACGCAAAAGGCGGGAGCATACGCGTCAACGGCACGTCAGCAACACGGCTGCGCTGACGCATAGTGTGTGTTCCTCTGCCGAGACAAAGAAGGATCTGGGCGCGCTGCCCGAGGCCTTGCAGTGCGCTTGACGTCATACGGACGGCAGTGCTACCTACGATTCACTTCAACGTAGCAGTGGAAGTACCGTGTTCCTCTCAATCGTGGTTAGCAACAGGTAGTCCGCGGACCCATAGGGGTACACCAACGCTATTTGAAGGGAAATTTGGAACTACAAAAAAAAAATGATGTTTTTCGTTTTTTACAGTTACATTCAATAGCTGTCTTGCTAATTCCAATTTGAAATTTTTTTATGCATTTTACCCCACACACCCTATATATTTTTGGGGAATCATACAATAGTCTTGGAGCAACATAAAATGTGTGGAACTATACGCGCAGGGTCGGCTTTACGTATGGGTCAATGGGGTTATGGTCCAATGGCAGGAGGGGAAGAATGTATTTCAACCAAATCGTGTACAAATTGCGTTATTTTGAATATTTGAGCAGGGACTAATTTCAATACATGTCATGGTCGCAATTTTACCTAGATACGCAAAAGAATAACACCTGTACATTAATGTGTCCCTTATTTTTCGACTACTTAATTTTTGAATGCATACCCTCTATTTTTTTAATTTCATCCCAAAAGCTTGTATATAAAATATTATCACCCTGGGATGACGTTAACCCTGCGATGCCGAATTCACGTCAAAGTTGTAATATTCGAAAAACTCATAAAATCTGAAAGAAACTTTTCCCACGTCCATCATTTCATTCTAATCGAATTGAAATTTTTACAATACCTCTGGAATGAAGTTTAAAAGATCGAATAAAAATTTCAAGTCAATTGGATAAAATATACGGCGGAATACATTTGGAATGCTGCAAATAGAAGCTTAAATTCAGAGTAACTACCATTATATCTTGATTTAAGGATTCTGGGAGTTGCATGCAAATGTTATAAGATTTTTTAAATCCAATATTATCATTATTCTAAAAACTTTACCAAAAACTGGATCTTCTAACGGAGATCTAGCTTCTTTTCTATGCATTATCATTAGGGGCGATGACGGATATGTGCTGACTTGCACAGAAATCTGTCAGTTCTTGCTCGCTTGTAAATTGCACATGCGTTCACGGTCCTCGTATACATTCGAAGTTTGCCATTTATCAAGTGTGTATCGCTTTAAATATATAATATGTCACAGGACTTTCTGGTGGGGGAAGTGAATAATCAACTTGTCAGTTGTAAACTTTCGTCAAATCGTGAGGGTCTAGTGGTGGTTTTTTTTACAACATTCGTGTTGTGAAATTATCTTGGAAAGAAAGTGTTAATCTCACAGTTCGAGAGCTCAGCACGTTTTGGAAAAAGGTGATGATTGCAATTAAAACACTTCCAAATAGTCTAAAAATCTCATTAAATTATACGAGATCTGGAGGGAAATCCGAGACGATGCCAAGAACAATCACGATGTCTTTAAGCTCCATAGACAAGTGTTTACAAGTACGTGAGGATTTGTTATTCAAAAGAATCCTCGCCTTTGGAAGTTCGAAATGTCAAAGAAGAACGTCTTCCTATTGCGATACCATTCGGATATAAAGATCAAATTCTAGCTGTTCCTAAATTGGACAGGTCCAGAGAAAAGGGGCAGACACAAGGTGTTTCGACTGTTATGTCCAACTGAAATCTTGAAGAGATAGAGGAGTTCCACTGTTATAATACAACGGTTTCTAATGCAGGTCGTATCAATGGTGCTTGTGTGCTTTTGAAGCAGAAATTAAGCAGGGATTTGATAATTTTCGCTTGCCGCCATCACGTTTATGAACTTGTCATGAAAAGCGTTTTCGAAGCAAAGATTCACCAAATTAACACAAGTCCAGACTTCCCTTTTCTTTTCAAGAAGTTTAAGGAAAATTGGAAAAATTTTGATCCTGACTATATCAATATCTGTAAAGAAATTGAGACTCACTGGAACGGTGCCGAAATTGACGCATTGCTGGACTCATATCGACCTGAACTAAAAAAAAAGATAAGACATATCGAGAGTTGGCTGAACCCTCCATCTTATAGAGCAAATTCTTTGTCTAATTTCACTTTATTGTCTAAAAACATCTCCACTCAGCTCTCAACTTGAACTAACCCCCGAAATCAAGACCGCTGTGTAGTACATAAGTTTATTCATTGTGTCCTGGTATATGAGGCCATGGCTTCAATGTATTTTTTGCTGTAAAAATTCCTCAACGAGACTTGAGTTTCCTGAAATCTCTAAAATATATGAAAACGTTGACAATGTCATATCGAAAGTAGATGTGCAGAAGTTTTGTCAGCACTTTTGGTACTTTGCGGACGAAGTGGTGGTCCTAGCACTGTTTGATGATTCTGTAGATGAAGAAACGAAAGTGAGAATAGTGAAACGTTTGAGTAGAGAAAATTAGGTGACCACAGGGAAGCGAAATGTCATCTTATAAAGACCTCAACAGTTTATTGTATGGTAAGTTTATTTTTAAATAATGGAGTGTTTCTGTAATTCACTCAATCACTTTCATTTTGACTTTTCGTTTATTTAGAAACTTTTTTAACCAACAGTTATTTCACTTTTACTATCAATAAATTACAATAAGGAAATTCATTATATTCAATAATATAAACATTTTCTGAATCAGCAACTCACAATGATTTTTATTCGTTTCTTCCCTTCTTTTTTTTTCAGAAACAAATAAAGAAGACTTTATATCTATCATGAATAAAGTTTTTTTTTCCTTCGCTTCAAAACTGAAGTGAGTTTTCTCCAACGATGTCCTTCTACTCCGGAGAACAATGAGTCGTTCTTGAAAACCAAACAAATTGATTCGCCCCGTAAAGCAGTCAACGATAGTGCTGAAAGAGTAGTAAAACTAATACATTCATGGTTTTATCACCGATGAAGATCAGAAACAATTATTATTTATTTGTTTTCAAGATCAGTTGGTTCGTGATTGTAAAAAAATTTTTTAAGAGAAATTATTCCCAATTATTACTTCATTAAGTAATTAAGTAGTAAAAGTAAGTAATTTTGTAAAGTAATTATAAAACAATAACAAATAATTTATGTTTTAAATTTATTTCATTTTTGTTTCTTCCCAACACCGAGAGTGCTGAAGAAATTGCTCGTAACTAAGTTTGCTACATAGACCACTAAAATCGGAGCCACCAGCGTAGCGTCCAAACTTTTCCCCAGTTCTTGCATTTTTATCCAACTATCTTGAAATTTTTACTTTATATTTTACAAAACGTTTCAAAGCACTGACAAACGTTTCAAGTTGATTGAACTGTAATGACGGCCTAAGGAAAATTTTATAAAGATTCATCGGAGACATATCTGAAATGGGAGTCTTCAGCGGAGAGCTCAACCTTTTCTTTCGTCAGTCTTTTCCCTTTAATACTCTTGAAATAACCGTATATTTATCAAACATTTTAAAAGTATTGGTGGAAATTTCAAGTTGATTGAATGAAAAACACGGATTGTAGAAATTGTCATGCGCTCCGCCGGCACCCGGTAAAATGAGCTTTCATTACCATATAGCACCTTTGACGTGAATTCGGCACGGGTTAACATCATCCTAGAACTATAATATTTTGTATGGGCATTTAGGCCCAAATCGAAAAAAATAGAGGGTACGCGTTTTAATTTACGCAAAAAAAAAACATTTTTTGTCCCACATAAATACACTACTGTATATAAGTCGCGTGATGATGTGGAAGGTACGAAAAGGTGTTATTTTGGTAAAAAAGTGTCTGATCTGGGCGACACAGGTTGGTCTCATTCGTATGAAACAGAAACAGTTTTTGACGTCTTCCTATTTGACTTCACCTAAAATTAAAAATGATCAAACATCTTCGATAGCAACCACTTGTAGGTAATATTATCCTGAACCTATCCAGAGAGAAAGTAAAGTTGATTTTCATACATAATATTTTTGTTACTAATTTGTGAGTATGTGCTAACTAAAAATGCTGTATCTTTGACAATCTTATTATAGATTAGCCAGACCTGATAGGAAACAAAACACGTAGCAATGATGGGTATGTAGTTGTAATCGGTTCCTTTCTTTTCAAATTGAATTGATAGAAAAACATGTTTATGGAGGCGTAAATGAATAATTTAGTTTAAACTTAGGACGTTCAGATATTTAGATTTGGTTGAATGACTGATACGTTCCTCGACTTATCTGTTGCTTAACTTATTATGAACAAAATCATACATTCCTTGTGCAAGCCACCCCCCCCCCCTCTGCCACAATCTCACACAAATACAAATCGGCAATATTTAGGATCGATGTAAAAATAACTTTATTATAGGGGGGTCACCCAGAAGAAAAATTTTGAAGACGAGCTTATGGTGTAATACCGAACAGGAACTAACGTTAAATAAAATTACGAAAACTGACGTTAAGTGATTAATTGGAAGAGTGAATCCCAGTCTCTGCAAACTTAATGAATTTATTTGTATAAAGTATTTGTTGTCTCATGATGGTTAAAAATTATTCATTCAAAATATTGCGAATGAAAAGAACGTTTAAAAAACCTATTAAACATCATCATATTCTATAAAATCACAATTGATTCAACATTAAGTAATACTATGAGAGTAAAGTAAAGTAAATATTTATTGGATTTCAACGGTTAAAAATATTTCACATAAATTTATGTTTAATAAGTAAAACATTTTTAAAAGAGTTTTCAAGAAAACTACCTTATGACAATGTTCATGATTAACAGGTCCAAATATCGAGTTTTCAACACTTTAAAGTTTTAACTTAAGAAGTAAAAATTCAATTCACCGATCACAACGGTTATTTTTTCTGATTTTCTTTTTTTACTCCCATTTAATATTTTCCTATTGCCATCAAAAAGGAAATTCCAGTATCTCTTGTATTCTCATATCCTAGATACCGTTTTCTCTGCAAGTGTATAGTGTAGTGTTTTTCTGGAAAATTTTAACGCGACACGCTTGACTTCCATAACTCAACGATGACGCAAAACGTCTTAATCAGAAGTTCTGCGCGTCACTGAATTCCAACAATTTTTATGATTAACCTTTTTTTTAATTTTCACATTTTGTATTCTACGTAAAGGAAGTTTATAACAGAATAGTTTTGAGATAAAATTAAATCACCCTAGGGATTTCCACGTATAACTATTCTTAAACTTCCCAATTATATCGTATGTGAAAATGCGAGTACAAAAAACAACAACGAAAGTCTGGTCTATTTTTCTTTTTACAAAACATGCAAACAAAACAAAAGCAGGCTTGAATCGTCCGGTTCACTGCACTCTCAAAAATTTGTCTGTTGTTTTTTAGATGCAAAAATATTACATTCTCTCCAATCCGCTTTTCTTAACGATTCGCGATAAATTGCTCAGTTTTATAGATACAACAATAAACCGAATCTGTGCAAGGAAATTACTTTATTGTGAATATATTAACATGTTTGTATTAAACTATACATCGCTTCCCTCGATACATAGAGAAACTTTGTAGGAGAGTTGCATTAAGTAAAACAAATACCGGACTTAAAACGAGCCTTAAAATTTCTCTTTCTTTGTCTTGGAATTTGTTTCAGAGAAATTAAAGGTTACTAGATTTTTCTTTTAGGCATTTCTTCAATAATTAATTATTTTCTTTAATACATCGCAGAAACCAATCAAATGAAACTATTGTTCTATAAAAATGTTATAACTATTACAAATTAATTTTAGCACTTCCAAATTTTTTTGTTTTCAACACTTCATTATAGAACAAATGACAAATTAATTAATGACAGAAATCATCTCCACTATATACAGGAATTGTAGGAGAGATTCATTAATTCTGTATTTCAACGATATATTATTCGAGCATTTTTTTCAAGCATATAATTTATCCTAATTGTCCGTAGCGAATCATTTAATGTTTCAAGAAAGACCACACAGAAGGTATATATATCTAATTTCTGTTCGGTAACATTTTTGTAAATACCCCCGTTTCTCCTGTGACACTTAAACAATTGCAAAATGAGATACCATTACAAAGATTGTTTTCCAGACTAACTTTATCTTACAGATGGCGTATAAGTGTCGTACTCTTGAGTAACTNATTTTTATTATTTTATTATTGTCATCTTATGTACATTTATATTTTCCAGTGTATGTTACTGACGATGGTTGCTATGCAGCCGAAAAAGCTTTTTAACACCAATAATAAAAAAATGAGCAACATAGAAACGTCTTTCAATTTATCATGCTTTGATAATGTTGCTAAAGCACCACAATTACCAAGTAAATTCACAGGAGTAATTTAGGGTGAAATGTGTTGAGTTTTTTTAGAAACTGTATTTTTACTGTATCACACGACGTAATTAAGATATCATCAAGGTTTATTTATTAGTTGTCTACGCTCCACAATAGTGAAAAAAGTTCGTTTCGTAACAACATAAAGTTGACAGTTCGTAATTGGTCTCCCCGGAAATTTTGTCTGCAACGTGAGAGCATTGGCGTACAGAAAATGTTTGTAAACAAACTTCTATCTCAAATGTGTGGATTCTGTAATC
Source organism: Laupala kohalensis (assembly GCA_002313205.1). Taxonomy (NCBI): domain Eukaryota; kingdom Metazoa; phylum Arthropoda; class Insecta; order Orthoptera; family Trigonidiidae; genus Laupala; species Laupala kohalensis. Next base: position 27,829 of record NNCF01126077.1, on the reverse strand, counting down.
CCAGGTTTAAATGAGGTAAGCGGATTATGGTAAGCATTGCAATGCGAGTTTGCAATTAGCTGTTTTGAAATGTTTTCAAGCAATGTGGTGCACTTTTACTTCTCAAGTTTCAATCTTAGAACTGGACTCCTGAAGTAGTATTTTACCTCCACTCATCTCTGACCTGAGTCACCTTCTTCCGATGGCGATACGAGGAGAAACCTAGCTCCTTCAATAACTGTCCAGTGTAGTTCCGCCTAGGTCTCCGTCTACAATTTTTCCCTTGCACTGAACCTTCTAGTATGAGATGATTCCTCAGTGTCTGAGAATATGATCGACCCATGCAGCTTTCCTTCTTCTCGTAGTCTACTCAGTAAATATGAATTCTCACTTATTTGCGTGACCACTGTTTCATTGGTGATTATGTCGATACCGGAAATCTTCAACATTTTACGGTAACACCATTTTGTGAAGGCGACAAATCTTTTCTTGTCAGCTTCCCCATGTTTCACTGCAGAATATGAAGGTCTTTCCCAAAGGGCCTATTTATTTCACAATGATATTCATTTACTTCCATGTAGTTTACTATTTGCTTTGGTAACTTGTATTTATGTATAAATGTTTTACTGTTAGCAAATCCAATGTATACAGTAATCAAATGAATCAAAACCCTTTCTAAAGGCTCATAAAGCCACAGCAATAACAAATAAAATATATGAAGAATTTGAGTTATTTTTTTCTCAAATTTCTTTTGAGGTTGTGTTGAGAAGTTTATGATTTTGTTGAAGGCTGACCTGGCCTGGTTAATACGACTCGCTATATCCATCTTTGAACACCCATCCGATGTTATCTTACTACTAGATACTCAAACTTGTTTAGTAAAAATAGCCATCTGTTAACGCCAAACGGCTATTCATTTCAAATGGTCACCAAAGGCTGGACCAATGATGGTCATTTACGTCAAGTGGCCACCAATGACCGTTTGGTTATAACAGATGGCTCAATGGCTATTTTTACTAGAGTACGTTATTTTACACTCTCATTTGCACGTTTAAACTCTCCTAATGTTTTCCCTGTTTCAACTATGAGTGCAATTTATTANGTTATAACAGATGGCTCAATGGCTATTTTTACTAGAGTACGTTATTTTACACTCTCATTTGCACGTTTAAACTCTCCTAATGTTTTCCGTTTCAACCATGAGTGCAATTTATTCACTTGGGTCCAGCTAGTTAAATAATTTAAACGAAACAAAGCACTAGGAGCGCGAAAGCTAATCGACACGTACAGTGAGATCAAGTCGGTCCGACAATACGCCACAGTGGGATTTAATTCTCAACGGCCGCCGACACGGTAGCGGAGCGGAACCCAGGAGCGTGGCGAGCGATCGGCTCGCTTCGCAAACAACTCGGGCAGACTCGGCAGAGGAACTTGAAGGACACGCTTCGCATTGCAGAACTCGTCTTGGTGAGTTCGCTTCAGTTACTTCATCGGAACATTTTATAGAATTTCGCGTAGGTGGGATTGGGAGAGCAGTCGTATTTTGCTCCAATTTAACACTTTCCTTAGAACGTTCTGGTCATTTTCATGTTAGGAACTAAAGATCTTTAACACGTGATTCACCATGAGTATTCTCCACCCCGACAAAAAATGAAAAACATCTTGAATTCTCCCTTAAATTTAAGCACTTGAAATTAGTGGGATTAGAAACAAAATAAGATTATACTCTATTAATGTTTTGACAAGTTATTTCTGCTAAATGTTTTGACAATTCATGCAATTGACACCGGGAACCATTTTTCACCACAGTTCGTTTTAGTTTCGTGTATAAGTTGTTATAATAATAATTTTATTGAAAAATTACTTAAACCACTCTATCCGAGTATTTTCTTGAGGTAAATGTCCCAGTATAGTTTGAAATATTTACCGCTCCCGAGCAACGAAACAGCAACTCAAAATGTAAATTAGACCATCGGAAAATCAGTATAAGAGTTCGCCTCGTGATCCGACAGTGAGTCCTAACCACTGAGCACAAGTTTCAACTCAACAATTCTGGTTCGAGAGGCACCTTGCTGTCAGTTCATAATCCGCCATTATGGAGCAACGGAGACTGTTCCGGGTTGTGACCTGGCGAGCCGAGCTGCACGATCCGATCCTACTGCCTATGCGCCGAAATTCCATCAAGTTGATCATAATAATAGAACATTCTTTAAAAAATAAAAAAATAAACAAAATTCGGGAAATAAGAACTAAAGTTCCTAACGATAGTATTTTCGTTTTGTTTCTTATGGTTATGATCTGCATACAATATGTAAATTATCGTTCTATTCAGTTATGTAACCAAAGAAGTAACCAAGACAGTAGGGAGAGGGAGAAGCACCTACCCCCTTCTTCCGAATACTAAAAGAACTTAAATGAAACCAACAAGAAAAAAAGGATAAATATTAATGCCATTCTAATTATGCGGGAGTTTATGGATCTGGACAAGAAATTAACCTAGAGTCGAGCACATTTTATTCATTCGAGACATCTAATTGAAAATATAATGTGGTGATATCAACGCCATTCCAGCATTTTGTTTTTCAAAATTCCCTATGTATGATGATACTTCCGTCAACGTGATTGTGACGTATCCGGTGAGCTCCACAACCTCCAAAAATTTTGTTGGGGGTTCGGGTAACTTCCGCGCACTTATAGCACAGACAGATTAGATCAAGATATTACCCTCTCCCCTGCTCAAAAACATAGCTACGCCCTTGTATCTAACCGATGCATCTTCGAACGCAAGAGTTATTTCACTCCGCTGTTCAACACCAGAGATTATCTCATTTACAATTATCTGATCATTCTCATTCACATTTGTCTGAAGTGCAACTAAGCTGGGGCAGCACAAAAGCATAAGGAAAGAGGAAGCAAAATTTCATGCTAATTTTTACGCGAAAAGAGATGGAAATATTCTACATACTTCCTCTAAAAACTCGTTGAATTACCCAAGGGGTCAGACCTTAATTCTTGATAATTTTATCCGCGAATTCAAATTATCACATTACTTGTAATATACATCACATGAAATTTGAAAATCATTAGAATAGAGTATTTCTAATTTAGAAGTTTGTGGAAACCTTGGGATAACAAAAATATGATGTTATGAAAAAAAAAAAACTTTCCAGTCAACAAGTAATGAGTTGTTGATTCCAAAATAAATACAAAATAATTCATCCAATCAAATCAAAATATTCTGTGTGCATTTTGTCCTTTCGAATTGACGAATGAAACCACTGTGCAATGGCGACAAGGCCACGCGCATAACTGTACCCCGGCGACGGCGCGGCGTGCCGCTCTGCCACCTCCGCTTCGCCGCTTGCACACGCTCTCTCTACCCAGCTCACATCGAATTCCTCCTTCGCATTCACGAGGCTTTCGCAAGATCTTCAAATCATTAACCCTTGTTCAGATCATTGGTTTGAAAGGTGAAGGTGTCAAACAGCTCGCCGACATTGTTTTGTTTGAGGATGCGGGGGATTAGTTTTGGAGACAGGAGAATCAGTGTTAAATACTTCGTCACTTTCTGACTGTTTGCTTATTACCTCACAGTACATTACAAATAGTCTGATAGTGACGAGGTGTTTTATTTTAATAATAAATTCAGACGAACTATTCTTTACAATATACTATTAGTGTAAAATAGTGGCTAGAATGAAATCAAAATTATACACGGTTGTAAGATCATTACTTCGAATAAACAGTAGAATGTCTATTTTCCGAATGTCAGTTATCCCAACGTTCAATTATCCAATCTGACGTCACGGAAAATCAAAGGAACAAAAGCAATCGCGACCACGTTATCATTCCCAGAAAATACAGACTGCTGACATAAAGTAGAAGCCAATTTCGAAGCAGACGAGTATAAAATATTTATATCTTTCTGGCACAGAATTAATCTCCATAAATTAATCTAACAATATTAGTTCGGATTATATACGCTGTTAGGTTCAGTAACGTAAAAACGGTTAAAGAATTTTTAGATACCCGTAAAAAATTTTACTTTAACTAAAAGTGAAATTGCATGTTATTGCATTTAGGTAATTATTCTAGCTATGACTAATTCTATAGATTATATATTCTATGCCACGTTGTTGGGAACATCTATACGTCCGAATTCTGATGGATTTAAATTTCAGGTTCACAACGACAACTCCTCTTAGCTCTCAGTTAGCTCGTTTCATTAAAAATAATACACAGTTAGCCAAGGATTCAGAAAATTTTCCAGTGAAACAAATAGTCTAGGTAATCAAAATTTCCAACATGCATCACCAATATAAAAGTTGTTATTATGGTAAATAATAATTATGGTCTCCAAGACTACCCCATCCCTCTTTTAAATTACCGTGTCAACTACAAATACCACTATTTAAATTATAAGAAAAAGATTCACATTCGAAAATATTTGTAACAGAGAAAAATAATATTGTAAAAAACAGTCGGGATGTGGATTCACTATTCCATAATCCAGATTGGATATTATTTTTAATGGGGTGATAGAGTGGCGGCTCCACCTCACAGGCATCGTTTCAAGGTCTCGCGCCTTTTAGGACCTCGTATTTTCTGAGGTCACGTTGCTGCCACGATACTTCATAGAAAAAACTCTTTTATCACTAAAATGCTTCAATATATGTTACAATGTATTAAAATAGACATGTACTTTAGCTTTAACCTAACAATATGAAGGGATTCGCAAACATCGGCTACATTTTTCTCTTCGATGAGTAAACTTTTCTCATTCCTTCAAAAGTATATATTCAAAAACATGTACGTAAAAGATACCTATGTAATTTACTTTATGATACAACTTATAATAATAAATTAAAATATTTACAATACGAAATAACAATGAAATCAGTACCAGTGACAAACAATCAGAATAAAAATAAACAATCTGATGAAATGTTATTGACCATCTTGATTATAGGTACGGGTTATTGCATTAGGATGATATAGAATAGTGTTCTGATTGATGGTTTACAATTGCGCTTGTGTAATGTGTATTGCAACTAAATCTGCGTGATAATTATGTTTGAATATTTAAATGGTTTCTCACTAAATTTTCGTCGATATTCATTCGCAAACAAATAAATTACTAAAAGAAAGTCAATATGATTGACCATGATTTTTCTTCCTGATCGGAACGCAATAGCCTAACCCTTTTGTAATGTGACATTCATATAATTTAGAATAAAATAAAACAATTAAATAGATATCGTATTGTTACCGGTTATCAATCTTTTCTTCGAAACAAATGACCAGAGAACACTCTTCTTGTTTGTTACTTTCGTTGGGTCCCTGGCGCTTCGTCATCGTAGCCACGTGCGTTGTAGACCGTAGGCTCCCCGCCGCTTTTAGCTGCCGCTTCATCGTTGAGTGGGAGCAGCCATGCCAGCCCCTCCCCCCTCCACCCAATCACCTTCCTTCCTATCCCGAACAACAAGCGCGCGTCGCGGAGCCCCGGCACACTGCCAGAACTCCAGGAAGTGACTCTTCCGTTTGGATTGGGCAAACCGGGGATCACGCTTATATTAGGTTTTACATGCGAGCTTGAAGCGGTTTCAGTCTCGTGATCAAAATCGTGCTTTGTTTCGACCTCCCCAGAACGATCATTTCTGAGTTTCAAGTTGTTACATATGCGTAACTATGCGTATGTTTGACGATTAACGTAATAATAGGGTAACATTTTACTATGATATTTGATATATTCGTTACATTAATAATAATAGAAAACAATAAAATGCCATTCGCTAACGTCCTGGCAATACCAGTACAAAAGCATATTCCAAGACAATTTCTGGCATTACAAATGTAAATTTGTTACTGTACGCCACAAGTTCTCAAAGGATTTGATATTGAAAACCATTGATATTCTACACTTCGTTAGAAATCTACATCTAAATCATTTATCTAAAATATTACATATTTGCTTAAAAACTTGAGCTGAGTTTGGAAGATTTTTGAGAGGGACTAAAAAAATTAAAATTAGAGAAAATAATGAATTTTTTTATGTTAGCAAATCTTAGAATATACATTTAATATATTTTACACAGTTTCGATTCCGCATGCTTGATATATGCATATTGTCATGTATAATCCATTCCCATTGTCCTTCCTCATTCAGAATCACTATTCGTTACTCATAATGTTTCTTATGACATATCCATCATTCTGTGGGTCTCTGTGGTGCGACAGATTCACAGAGCGGCACACAAAGAAGTATCCTAAGGAGACGTAGCTGTCTCACTAAATTTTGTGGGAAGGAGGGGCTAATTCCAATACTTTTTCGTATCTCCTGCCCGACGAAGGACACATAAATAGTAATTTTATACCACAATACATGGTGTAAAAATTACCGTAATATTTGTTCCAACGTTTACTTTTCATAATACAATATCGATATAAACTTCATCAATTCATTTGTCAATCACAAACATGTACATATTTTTTCAATACTCACTCATAGTTCGCACTACAAAATCAAATTGTTGGGTAGCTCACAAAGAAGGGCAGGACTTTATTCTCGAGATAAATATTTCAATTAATTATTATAAACAATGCCTTTTAGATGCTCCGTCTGTTTTGATGTCAATACTGACTTAATAAAATGATCTTACGAATGATTATTTGAGACTAGCTCATTACCCGGCGTGACCCGGGATTTTTCTTGAACTAATCTTTTTTACCCCGGAAAAAACTATTTATATTGTAGGATCAAAATATATTTACTAAGTGGTTTTTAAAATCGTATGTCCAATATCCTAATTTAATACAAAACTTGATAGAATACACCATTTTCAGTTTCGTGTCCAGTAGCAAGAATAAATAAATCCTTGGATGAAACGACCCTTGAGAAAGCTACATCAAGTTGTCCGCGGGTGAAACAGAGCAATCGAAACGCCACCAATTAGCCTACTTCACCATCAAGAGAGTTAGGGGTATTTAACTACCATATGCGCTGAACTTGTACTTAAATTGCATCATGACACTGTTAATCTGAATGGTCCCGAAGTGTATGGATTAAACCCGTCTGTTTCGATTAAATATCTTTACATGACCCTCCCTTCCTACTCCACCCATGGGGTTTCTGGGGCTGTCCCCCTCTAACCTCAAAGGTGGCCCAACCTTCGCTTCCGAGGTAACACATCGGTGGAAGCGCGGCTGCACCATTTTCATTGAATATAATTTAGGTTAACCTTAGTAGATAGACATATGCTGGCCCAAACTTTATTATAGAGCTCTTCAAGGTGAACAATGTGCCACTCATAGTTGACACCTATTTCTCATCGTTTATGCAGCGTAAGTAAATATGGCGATTTTTTTTATTTTTTGGATTTCGTCAACATTTAATTACAGAAATATATCTCGAGGATTGGACAACAATAAAAAAAAGGATTCTTTCTTTTACAACGCCAACGTTTCGGCAATTTATTTTGCCTTCATCAGGGCTAAAATGAACATACAGAATTTACATTATTTATAGTACACTTTGAAACATCTTTTAAACACAAATAATATATCGATGATTACTCCGTATCTAACTATGAATACTGCTACTAGCACATACCCAAAATATCTTATTATACAAAACCACATACCTGTATGCTATGGAACCACACCATCATCAATAACCTCCAGCCATAACCTCTGAACACACTACATCTCTACAACCTTCCTGGTGTAGGTCAAACACAAAAATGGCAATTCATAAGTTCATGGCGAAACAACCCTAACACTGCTGCCAATCCATTTGTCAATACAAATTTTGTACATATTACTTAAATTGTCGGTATCAGTTTGTATATTACAAGTTCTACCACTTAACTTTGTGATAGGAACCATTTCTTTTATTAATCTTTTTTTGTAATCAGGTTCCACACACAAAATTTTCGGCATTTAACATCAAAATCAATTTCTTTCTTTCTATTAATGCGTTTTAAAAATAAAAGTTAGCTTATGTTCATCCTGAATATCTAAACTGTTCCTTGCCCAATGCATCATAATCTGTTCCATAGTTTAGTCGTGAAGAGATAGCAAACAGAGACATACTTTCGCATTTATATATTAGTGTGGTTTAATAAGAAATCGTGTCATCTCACTTATTACGCTATGAAAATTTGAAAAGCATTTTCTTATTAGAAATCAATTACCTGCAATGTTAATCACGCTATCAAATGGGTATACGTATTTTCAGTAATACTTAAAATTAATTTTATAGAACATAAACTACGAATTTGGCGAATGCAATTTTTTTACACGCAATACTTTTTCAACAGACGAATTTGAAATAACTCAACTTTTGAAGGACTGTGTGAAATAATGTTAAATATGTGCACTTACTCATGGAAAAATGCCCCCATCTGAGAGGATGACGGTTACAGGTACTGAGGTAGATACAAAACCAAGAGATAAACATTTCTTTTATTGTTATTAGACCTATTGATCAGACTGTTTATTCGGAATGGAAAAGATTCTTCCAAGTCAACATAATATGTGCAAAATTTCGTAAACTGAAGGCGTGGTTGTAATTAAAGGGAAGCAATATATTAATTAATGGGGTCGTCAAATACCGTGGTTACGGGTTTCAGGGGGAGGGCACGAAATGGCGGTTAATACATATTTGGAGACTCGAGTTAGTAAAACTGTATCGCAATGACAAACCAATGTCTGCTCCCTTAAAAATTCGTTTTGCCTTAATGATTCTTTTTCACTTTGATCGAGAAGTTCAACTGTTTTACTCATAAATAATTGTTGTGTATGACGATTCCAAGGAAGTGCGAAATTCACAGGGAGAACGAAGACTCACCCGTTCCTTACGCATTTACACCTCAAGGTCACGTTATCGACGCTCTGTGATAAGATTTACGTCATATGTGTATCTGAGCCTACGTATCAAGTATCGTACGTTGAATAGTATAAAAGGAAATTAGTAAGATGGAATTGGTTGTGACGTAAATGAATTATTAACCTAGTGAACCACATCAATTTCAACGAATTGAGAAATTAATCAAAAGTATATGAAATTTGGTATTCCTATTAAATGCCAATGAACCAAGCGGATTTACATTTAAATAATTTTATTCATTCCATCTAGGTGCTTCAATGAAGAAACATTTGAGATGAATGGACTGAACGATTCAATGTTGTGTATTGATTCTACTATTAAAAATTGCAGAAGTAAGAATGACTTAATATATAGTATTTTACAATTTCAAAAATTACTAGAATAACAGTTTATGGATATTTTTTGAGATTATTTTATGTAATACAAGTCTTCTTTTCAATAAGAAACAGTGCTATGGCTAATTTTAAAAACCTAAATATTTTAACAATTTTGAGCGAAAGGACAAAACTGTTCATCAAACTGGAGAAAAAACTCGGGCCTAGATGGGAAAACCCGGGCCACAAAAATACTCATAATACGAAGAATGCTCATAATACGAACAGAAAAGAAAAACGCGGGTTAGAAAAATACTCATAATACGAGTGTTTTTCAATCTTGAAGTGTAAGTGAATTATTTGCACAGTTTCAAGTAGTTATATGTTAAAGCAATAACGGAGGCATGACCACATTTTCATTGAACGTCCTCATTTCCAGCGGATCTAGATACGTAGACCGGTGCACAGTCGCGAACTGAAGAGAGAGTATAACGATGGAGATCGTCACACCTGATGTGGGAGTGGGAGAAATAACCACGCGGTGAAATCCAGATGCACCATCAAACACTCTCCGTGTTCACAAATCTAGAGATGCCACACGTTGTAATACCAGAAAATGATTTATTAGAAACAGGCGTTCACCAGATGATCGCTGGAAGACCGACTTAGTTGGTAGATCAAATATATTTTCGAGTACATTTATTTGTTGATACCATAAAAATACAGAAAAAAATTACAACACTTATTTCGTCGTGTCTCCGTCATGCGACATTCCATGACGTTTATCATTACAATTATCATTCATTTAATATCATTCGCTTGTGGTGTCCGCTTCACATTTAATAACTTACATTACAATAACCTAGTAACTTATTCATTTATTTCTTCCTTTGTGTCCCATATCCTATTCACATATTTATTGAAAACTGTATATTTTTCTCTGTTTTATATATATTTGCTCCAACTTGTCGGGTTCACTATATCAAACGGGCTGATCAGATATAAATAAATAAAATGATATTCTCAGCTTACCCTACAGTGTTTCAAGTCTATGTGATTTTGGTGCTTATTTTTTGCTACTCCATTAAGCTCAAAAATCTTCTTTTAAAATGTTAAGTTATATACTTGAAATACTGGTTCTGTCCTAGTGAGAAAAACTTTATTTTCACTAAATAATGAATTGATCCATTTTACTCCATGATTAATAATCGATCAATCACTGGATTTGTATCAAACGGGGAAGTCCCTTCTGCATCTTCTCTCCATTTCTACATCTTATGTTTATTCCCTACCACGGGAAAGTAATGCCACCTCTTGATTGTCAATAGTAATTGCCCAAATTAAGCATTATTTAAGCATTAATCCACAAAACAGTTATGTCTGCCCTTCGAAAAAAGAAAGATATCGTTCCATCAACTTCGATCAGGGGGCTTAAGACAGTGGCGGATTTTTTCACTCCAAGGTAAAATCATAGTACGCCCCTCCTCCCTACCATAAGAATAAAAATAGTTGGCTACTCGTTGTCCATAGAATATTAACAAATTTATACTTAATAGAATACAAACGAACCGATATTTAACAACTATGTACAATAATCAAATCTTTAAATGATTTCGAAATTATTTGCTAATAAATCATAAATATTAAAATAACTCAAAATTTGAGATTGATAATTACATTAATATTAATGAGACTGCCCCAGAAAACATCTTTAGCCCGTGCCTGGTTGCACGTAATCAGTGACGAGAAAGCAAACTGCCGCAGCGCAGGCAGGCATCACTTCCAGAAAGACCTTAGCGGGAGACACACGGCCAACAGAGAGAGAGAAAGCGGTCGGTGCGCGGGCGGGGAGGAGAGAGGTCTCCGCGGGTGTTTATTGATCCCGCAGTGAGGAGCAAAGGTATTATGCGAGGGAAGAGGGGAGGAGGAGAGGTAGTGACAGGCGAGAGTACTCACCCACGCAACAAGTTAATATCACGCACACGCTCTGGAAAGTTCTTTGCTGAAACCGTAGGCGCGAGATTCACGGGGAGAATGAAAGTGAGCATCGAGGGAGGTGTTTTCACGGATGAACAATAGTTCAATGGAGGAACGAAGGAGAGAAAGAAAGAAAAAAAGAGATGGAGGAATAAGTATTTGTTTATTTTATGTCTTATGGTGAGGTCCAGACTATGAGACTTGCTCTTCCCCCTAACCGTGACTTGGGAGAGAGAATTGGGAAGGAGAAATGTTGCTTTGTCGAAAAGCTTATGGTCCCGAACTGACTTTTGTCTGGGAAGGTGCGGGAAATCCCAACTGAAAACCTCACCTAGTTCGGCCGAGCAGAGTTTGAACCCGCAATCTACCGGTATCGAGGAAGCAAAGACGCTTCCACTGACCTCTGTCGGTGGATGAATGAGTAAATGGAATTTGGATGACAATAATATACAACAGACTAGAGATAAACAAAATAAACAGTGCCACCGAGAAGTTTCAGGTACTCCTCGGGTCCCCAAGGAATAGGGGGTTCTTAAACTTAAGAGTAAACTCCCATGTTAGATGAAAATCATATTTCAATACAAAATCAATAAAAAATGGAAAGTTAATCATACAACATATTTCTCATTTTCGGCACAGAGTAGTCCCACAAGGATAAACTATAGTTGTAAGATAATTGTCGATAAATAGTAGTTGATACATTATTGTCGGAGTTAAATTACAGTAGCTGAAGAAAGATTTGTTTGTGAAATATAAAAAAACTGGGTAATATTTAAATATTAATTTGTTTCTTATACATCATTACCTTAATTTGTATTTTACGAGCTACCAAGTACGATAGATGAGTATGTTAAAAGAATGAATTACAGGAGACATTGCCAACCATACGAATGACTACATGGATTTGTGGAATTCAAAATGGGACAAAAATACTGCAACTTATCAAACACTGACAAATAAATGTCCCAGAAAAATTCTATGGATCAGGTAAAACGTGACAATGAATGAAGATCTTTCGAAGATGGTTATTATACACTGAAGTCATATTTTGCACATAACTACTCTCAGAAATTATTTACAATTAATATATTATTAAACAATAATTGTTTATTTTCATACAATTTTAAACTCGGTGCCAAAAGCAATGGAGGGTAATGGATATATGAGGGTTCACGGGAAAATTAAAGTGGTGTTCTGTAGGTCGCCATCAATTGCGCAGAAAAGTGCCTTAATTGCTCAGAGTACCCAAAAAGACCCTAAAAACGTTCCCTCAATTGCGCAGAGGCCGAGGCAGGTAGTATCTGTTATCATCCGCCCTCACGCTAATGCCATGGTCTATGGCTGTGTACAGCGAATACTATCTAATCATGTTGCAATAAAATCATTGACTCAAAATCAGGAGGATTTTACAAACAAACCCTTGCTCCTGAAAGATGGTCATCCGGCCAGTTGCGTCAGGGTGCCGTAGAAGACACATGATAAATTATATTTATTTGTATATAATGTTAAACAGTTGTAGTGACTGTGATCAAAAAGTTTAATATTCTTGAGATTGTGTAAATAAAGTGGTTGTGTTAATGTTGTGTAAAAATAGTAATCCTCAGCAACATGGAAAGCAGTTCGTTTTTATTTCCTCATTGAACAGTTAAGTTATACACACAGGGACTGTATACATTTGAGACAGCCGATTGAAAGAATCACGACCTGAAAGAATTTCAGCGCGTTTGAGCGGCTACCTGCGGTGTCTCTGTGCAATTGAGGGGAATCCTTCTGCCTGATCCTCGGAATTACGCGTAACCGATGCCCACCCGTTCTGTATACTGTCACCAGCGACATCCGCTGTCAACTTAAATCTGTGGCAATACTCGTAGCCATTAGGTCCATTATACATCCGCTAGTGGCGGAGCTAGTGAGTTGTGTCCAGCGGTCATGTGCGCCGCTGGTTTGTTGAGCATGTTGCTTGAATGAGGTTCACTATCTCCTATGTTATTCTATTCATTATGTACGAACTGTTACTGTTATTTCTTGTTTCAGGGCAGAAAGAAGAAACTGTTCGACAATAAATAATTTTTTCAAGATTAAAAGAAACTTGTAAAAATAGATAATTACAAACAACCTGCAATACTCGTAGTGCAATAAATGATTTTTAGAGGAAAGACAAAATTATAATAATTTTCAGTGTAGTTCGTGACTAGACTTCTTCCAACTCAGAGCCCACAGCAATTGAGGGATGCACTACCCGTATACATAAGGTCTAAATCGGGAGATAATAAATTGACTATTCCTATTGTTAAATAGCTCTGACCAAGAAAAATCACGAAAAGTATATTAACAACAATTTCTTTGTGATTACAGTCACGAATTTAAAATAGAGGGAGATGGGGAATTAAAAGAAAAATGTATCATATCTCTCATAAATGTACAATTAGGTGATTCTAGACACAATACAATACTGTGCGCGTCACGAATCATTTAAGCATAAACCTGCTCAAATTGGAATAGACCCTGTGTAGGTTTCCATATTTACAGGGTATTACATACTTTGCACCTGTTTCTATTATATTGCCTAGCTTCTTCTCCAATATTACATTTAACTCTAGAATGACAGGATTTATTTCAACTAAACTTGGTACAGGGATGACTGACAATCTGACAACAAACACTATTGAGATAAGACAATCCTGGCACTCGACGGGGTGGGAAGGAGGTGACAAGTAAAAATTGTAGAATAAAATATATTTAAAGATTGGAAACTACAGTTTTCGGTGCCGTCGAGATGAATAAATAAGTCTCCAATGTTGCGCAAATTCGGTATGATGTAAGTATGATGAAAGATTGAGTCGAATTGTGCGTTCGAATGAGCATCAAACGCAAGCTCGCTGTCAGAGGGGTGGACAAGAGGTGAATCCGTGGACCGATTCGCCTTTGTTCGAAGCTAAGGTGACGTCAGCGACAGCCATCTGCCACGCGGCCAACGCAGCAGCGCCCCTTTTCGCCCAACGCAGCGAGGCGCCTCCACCCCTTGGATGCACTGTGAAGCATTGAGTCATCCCCGACGACGGTCACCACCCCCGCACCTCCCCCTTTGCACCCTTTCTTGCCCCGACTTCGCTGCCCCCCTCTGTACGCGGGGGTCATGTCCCGGGAACTCGGGGTTGATGTAACGGGAGTTTATTCATTGCAAATGAGAAGCTATGATTCGTTTACGCTAATGCAGTACTCAAGTGAATGAGTGTTCAGAAACAATTACTAGAGCAGTCAATAAACATGTGTTCAACACTATCATTCAAATTAATCATCGGCAAGTGCATTCTCCATTTTAAAGGTATTCAACAAAATTGATTGCTCTTAAGTAAATCAAATATGCCTAATGTCAGTGTCAACCTACTACGTTGTCTTCGCAACGACCATAACTTAACGTTTCCGATTGTAATTTTTTATCCGCAATTTTCAATAATTCTAAACAAAAAATGCTAAGGGTGTTGTTCCACAATAGAGCAAAATGTAAAATTTTCAACAGTGCTGGCTGGTCCTCTCTCTTTAAGTACACCTTCTGTACATAGGAAATTGAGCAAATATTGATTTTGATTTGCTAAATGGATTCGGTTTGGTTCTTCAAAATCAATACGTATTTGAATAATCATGTAAACTCATGTCGTTACAATAAAAAAAGCTTCTGTTGTCAGGGTAATATAAAAAATACAACAATCTGGAGTTCTTGTTTTTAGGCTGTCACGGTTGTACGGAGTGTGTTTCGTATTCTTCAGTCTCGAGGCTTCTGGAAACTGCACTCAGGGATTTAAGAGACGGAGCGCATGCTTCAAGAGAACGAACCGATTTCTTTTATTTTCTTAAAATTCGTTGTTTTTGAACGATAAGTGTGCCTGTGACATGCTTGAACAAAATGGGAAATGCCTCTTCACATACGAGCCTCTTCATATTCCTAACCTTTGTGACTATTTTATGTGTTGATTTTATGGCAATGAGTATTACACAAGATAATTGTTTCAGTTCTGTTTAATATATATAATATTTCATTTACTAAATATTTTTTGTACTATTTTATTTCTAATACAGTTCGTAGGATACAGTTAATGTTTATATTTGTAGTTGTTTAATTTGTATTAGTAATTACACAAGCATTTTTCCCTTCCTATCAATTTCATTTTTGTTATTTTCACTGTACGTTTTCTCATATGCACTTCGTATTAATACACAGCTTTCGTGCATTATTAAAGGACATTCTGCAATAATAATAATAATAATAATAATAATAATAGTAATAATATAATATTCCAGGGAGACTCATTAACTCCTTTATGGTTCTCCATGGCCATAAATCCGCTATCCAAAATTCTAAGAACCACAGACACAGGCATGAAGAAGAACGACTACCTGAATTTAAACCAATGTATGAAGAGGAAACATACAAATATCTAGGATTACATCAGAAGAAGAACAAGGAACATAAAAGGATGAAAGAAAAAAATTAAGCAGAAACACTTTTAAAAAATTAACATGGTTCTCAAATCTAAATAAAATGCCAAAAATGTACTCAAGGCCTTGAACACTTATGCCGTCTCACCGTTAACATACACTCTCGGCGTCCCTAGATGGACACAAACAGAAATGAAAGATAAACAAACAAACAAAAAACAAATATAGTCATAATACGACACAGAATTCATCACCCAAAAGCAGCTGTAGAAAGAACTACAATGAAAAGAAACATGGGGGTCGGGGACTAATAGAAATACTTAACCTACATACCAAATTGTCCACAACCGAAAAGTATTTCTTTTCAAAACAACAAGAATCACATTACTACAAGGCAATAGTTATAGCAGATAATTACACACCCCTAACATTAAGGGATGAACATAAGACTCTTGACATAGAAGGAGATGTAACCAAGCTTGCTCGTTGGAAAGAAAAGACCCCTCATGGAAGGTTTGTAAATGAAGTAAGCCAAGATACTGTCGACATACAAGTGTCCTACAATTGGGTAACCCATGGAGTACTTACAACCTGAAACTGAAGGGTTCTTTATCGCCATCCAAGACCAAGTGATCAAGACCAACAATTACCGTAAATACATCTTGAAAGTTGGAGTTGAATCTGACTTATGTCGGAGAAGCAAAAAGGAAACTGAAACAATAGTTATATTATAGGAGGTTGCCAAACTATAGCAGAATGTGATTACAAATTTAGACGAAGTGGAAAAGATAATTAATCAGGAATTAGCATTGAAATATAAACTACAGAAAAACAAGTTACATTTCTACCAATACAAACCGTCCTACATTCTTGAAAATGAAAAATATGATTTTTTTTTTATAGAACCATCAATACAGACAGAACGTTGGAGCACAACAGACCGGATATAGTAGTTAAATAAAAAAGGGAGAAAGAAATACTCCTCATAGACATCGCCATCACCAAGAACAATAATCTAGAACTGTCGTACAAAAATAACGTTACAAAGTACATTGACCTTTGCTTCTAAACTAAGGACATGTGGAAAAATGAAAGAGTGAGAATAATCCAAATAATACTGTCAAACATGGGAGTAGCACATAAGAACCTGTTGCAAATCGTTGCAAGAACTGGAACTCAAGCCACAAAACTACCAACTCATGCAAAAGTCTGTTATCTTAAATTGCTGTTGACAAGCCATAAAACCCCACAAAAAAAAAAAGTTATCTTAAACACATTTCGCATATTTCGGCGATTCTTGTATATGTGACGTTTGATAACACCATGATGTTTCTCTCCAAAACAATATTACCATAAATGTGGTTAAGACGAGTCTCTCATTCCTCCAGCCACAAGAAACGGACAGAAAGTCGTGCACAAGATTGAATATAATAATATAATAATAATAATAATAATAATAATAATAATAATATGAATGGGGGAATCGACAATATCAAGAGTTTTACACGACTACTTATCTAAGTCATGCACACCACCTATTATTAGCGAATATTATGATGGGTCAACGTGGACTTCGCTCCCAAATATGTTTCACCTCCCCCTCCCCCGCCATAAAGAGAAAAAAATTCCCCTCCATCCCACTCTATTCCCACGCGACCCTATAGGTCGAGAATGCCATCACTGGTTGATATGCGAAGAAGCGAGAGGGTGCTATGGAAGGCGGGCCGGCCGGCCGGAACCTGCCGACAGCCGTCGCAGCTTCCGTCGCGGTGTCGTAGAGCGGGTGCTGTAGAGCGAGCGGTTGAGCGGCGCGGCGCGTGCGCCTCGCGCATGCCTTCAACCGGTTGCTCTGCTGGAAACCGGTTCTCCGCGAAGGAAGACGCGCGCCTGACCGTCTGTGCTTGGCCCAAGGCAACGAGATGAAGAAGAGACGGACAGACTGGGGCGAACAAGCAGGCGCGGGCGACAGTGGCTGAAAGACGAGATCCACTGCTAACGTCATGGGTCTTCTTCACATAAACGCCCTTGGTCGTTTCGAAAGGTCGCCGTCACGTCGAATTCGTGGTGGGCGGGAAAAGTGAGGACCTACACAATTTGATTAAAACTATGTTTCTTTCTAACAAGACAATGACGTAATTATTTATAATTCTTTGACCACTCTTAATTTTAAGGAGTGATAAGATTTTTAAAATGGTCTAACACGGTTTTACCTGTTCATTAAACCATTTTGAAATTAATAGTAATAAGCGAAATATATGCCAGTCAATTATTTATTATGCAACTAAAAAGTTATTTTCTCAGTATTAAACTAATCAGCACTGCAAATTATTCACTTTCAACTCTATTTATTTAATTTTGATAAAAGAGCCTTTATTATTAGATTTGATGTTGTAAACCTTTTATTTTCTGCTTTTCTTAAAGCAGAGTTTCAATTCTTCCTTGGACACATTCTTGTCACTTCATTCCAAACAGAGAATCGTACATCATTTCTTCTGGTAATGTGAACACTGATGTTTCCGCAGTTCTGATGTTTCGGCAGTGTCGCTTGGGACAGCAACTCTGCGATATAATAAGTTTTTGGATATTCCATGTCAAGTTGAGACATCATAAATGTGGTCGCAAATATTCAATTAATCGCATGTAACTCATTTTTTCCTTTTCTCTTCCTTTGGTATCTCAACTTTTTTAATTTTATTTATTTGTCATTTGACTAGGTTCAGGCCATTTGGTCCGCTCTTCCGCCTAACCTTGCCTTGGATGTTGTGAGGATTTTGGGAAGGAGATGTTGAGTTGCCAGGGAACTTATGGTACCGCACCAACATTTGTCTGGAGTAGGTGAGGAAAACCCCAGCTTTAAACCTCTGGGCTTTCCCTCCCCTACTCCAGACAAATGCCGGTTTTTCAGCTGGGGTTTCTTTCACCTAGTCGGTCGAAATAGGCAGGGTTTGAACCCGCGCTCGTGGTAGCGAAGACACTAGCACTAGACCACCGCTGTAGATAAGTTACGGAGTAATGTTTATCCCCTCTCTGAAAATTATTAGCCAAAATTAAATAAAATAAATAAATATTCGTTCCACGAACAAAAAGGTTTTATTTGCATATATGTAAAACTTTGATTATATCAATGAGGCGGAGGTGTTATTTCCAAAGTTTTATTTACTCAAGATTTATTTAACAGAAAGGTCGTGGCTGCTGTAATTATAAATCAATTCTGTAGTCTATGAAGCTTAATGAAAAGTAGTTTTTACGAAACCTCATGCACATTAAAGAAATCTACGCTAGGGATTTCTTGATCGGACCGTGTTAAGTGGCCAATGTTCTCAGTAACTTGTACTATAAGTTGTAGCGAGAGGGATTTCTGCGTGTCATCTCAGTCCTCGGTTGAAATGCAGTCGTTGGTCGCTTTTGTAGCTGGTCACTTTAAATGCTGATCACTTTAGCCGCTGGTCACTTTCAATGCTGTCACTTGAGTCGTTGATCACTGTAGTTGCTGGTCACTTCAGTTGCTGGCCACTTTAAAAGCTGGCCACTGTAGTTACTGGTCATTTTCAACGCTGTCACTTAAGTCGCTGCTTACTGCAGTTGCTGTTCATTGTAGTTGTTGATCACTGTAGTTATTGGTCAAAAAGTAGTGAAACATGGTCATGGATTTAATATTTCTTTAATGTTCATAATTCACGTAAGGAATACCATAATACCAATATACTTCAATTAATAGTGAATTCAAAAGTGCGAAACGTTACGTGTGGTATAATCTGCCTCTTTGTAGGCTGTTAGAAGAAAGAAAACAGTTTAAATGTCTTTCATAGAAAAATATTTTGATTGTCTTTCATCCCCTCCAGAGTGACGTAACTTAGATGCATGTATACATAGCATCAATAAACATAAATTTATTTGGGGTTTTCTCCTAATTATTGTTTACACTCATTGTATAATCTCTTAAACGGAAGAAAAAACTTTCTTCCTCGTTTCGTGTTGGGTCCCCTGGAGCAACCACTGTCAGTCGGTTATATATGACACGATGAGACAAAATGTGCGCGCTATTTGGTTCGTACGTCCGAAGAAGCGAATCCCTTTCAGTCATAGTGGTCAAGTATACACCGATCGACCAGTGCTGCCGCCCTCCGCCCGCCCGCCCGGCCCATAACAAGACCATCGCATTCATCGTCGTTGCACGGGAACCCGTCTGACAAGTAGTCACGCAGAGTAAGCGAGGAAATCGATGCGGCTGAACAAATGGAAGAACACGTCGCGACAACGCTGCTGCTGGGAACTCCCTTCGCGGAGATCTGTTGATCGCAGCGCCCCTGTGGGTCGGTGGTGCGAAATTCATGAATGGACCATGCAATAGATCAATCTCCATTAGCCAAACGGAAATTCAGTGATGTGAAGCAACATATTTAAGGTATTATGAGATTGTTGGTTATATGTTTGCTACAGTTCACGGATCCATATATCAATGAAATAAACATAAACACGCACTCCGTAAAATGTCAGACCACCATTGAAATATGATTTTTTATATCATAAACCGTTATTTGCAATTAGTTCTTACACTTGAACATTAGGAAAATATAGCACTAAGAGTAAAAATAAAAACATGGGCAAATTGAAAAAAGGGAAGATTAACATTGGAAATGAAAATATGGAGTCTACTAAAATACAAGTCACTAAATCTAAAGGATAGTGGCGTTTGAGAGGTCTTCTATGGTTACTGTTATCAAGCAGATTCATGGCGAGATAATTTGGGTGTATGTTAAGTTTGTTTATATATTTTAAGCAGTAACTTGCAATTTCTTGTTTTACTGTTGGGATGCGCTGGTCCTTGTTAAGAGTTGCATTTGTAACGTACCATGGTGCGTGGGCGATTATGCGTAGTTTTCGGTGCCATCTTTGTAGAATTTCAATGTTACAGGTGGAGACAGTTCCCTCGAGTTGAATGCCATAAGACCACATTGGCTTAAGTATTGCTTTGTAGTTCGAAGTGATTGTGCTTATTTTCAACGTAGTAGCCAGCATATATTTTTTAATTTTACTTCCAGTTGTTTTCGTTTGATCTTAGTGTGCCCTTTCCAGCTAAGATTGAAATATGTGAGACAAATCTTTGACGCGTAGTGCACTGAAAAATAAATATTAACCACAAGGTTTCTGGAAACATAAACTTAGCCAAAGGAGGGTCACTTGTTCCCTTCCTGAATACAATAGAAAACTAAAATATATTGAAGACAATTCAAATTTTCTGGTCCATAGATTCACGTGAGAATATATCAAACATTTTACTAATTCATAGTATCTAATAGAAAATAAAGTATGTAGGTAATTTTGCCGCTACTTCAGTATTTTGTCGAATCGCTGATTGCAACTCCACGAGTTCTAGAATCTTTTATAGGGGTTTGGGTTATATTTCAGCGCTTTTTTCGCAGAGATGAAAAGTATCTAATCTCCCTAACAGATCAAGACCTCACCCCTTCCCCTAAAACCTGTCTGCGTCATTAAGTAGAAGTTTTATTTTCTAGTGAATCTTGTATCCTACACCATTTTCATTTCTTTGTTTCAGGATGGATTAGAACTATTGTGACACGCAACTTGAAGAGGTTGTGTATGTATTACTACTGAGTCAAATATAAAGTAGATAATTCGGAAACAAATCAATAAAGCATCACCTAAACAAATCATGATAAAGAAGCATGAGGCTTAACAAAATGAAGGTCCTCACATTAGAACAAAATATAATATTTTATTATTAATGCGATGGTAATATAGGCTTCAAAACAAAGATGCGAATAAAAAATATTTGACGTTCGGAGACAGACGTTCGGAGAGTCATGGACGTAGATCAGAGGTACTGTTTATAGAATGTAATACACAGCAAACAACTGAAATCGAGCGATGACGCCAATCACCATGCGTTCTTGTGAGGTCTCGAACTCCATCCATGAGTCGTCATGTATATTTCATCCACGAGACTCCTCCACCGTCTCGTGTAAGAAGTACGTCATCGTGCTCTGTCCCCTTCATGTTTTCAATTTCATCGGTCTACGAAGAGCATGCAGGAATGAATGGTTGAGATAACTTCTTCACGCACATATGATAGAACAATATTCAATAACAGAACGGCTTGCACATCATGGTCGAATTTGGTCAGATTAAAATGTTGAAATGAGAGTGACTAAAAATAAATATAATCTTTCATGTATTTGTTTTGCCTTCAAATACCATAATTTTTCTTTTTATTTACAACAATCTTAATGGGATGTTTACTTCTGTTACCCCAAACGGGAAGTTTTGTCACGATTATAAATAATCTAAATAAATCGAAAATTAATGGATTCATAAAAAAATGAATTACTTAAATAAACAATATTTATTGATGATTCAAACCCCTCGTGACTTTAAAATAGTCACCTAGGAAAGTACGCAAGTGAAAAGAAAGAGGACGTCTCTTAAATGCCCACGCGTGCGTCTGTTAGTGTAGCCCTATAAAAACAAACCACTGGTGTAAACACCGTTTTAGCTTCTCTGCTTATCGCTGGGACAAGCGCCGAGTAGTCTCGCAGGACTACATTCCCTGAGAAGCCTTGGCAGTAGAAGCTCTCACCCTACGGAGACGCTGGGTCTACGAGTCTCCCCTTCTTCCGATCCCTCGCGAGGGGTCGTTCCTTTGAAAGGGAGGCGAAGGAGACCGTATTGACCCTGGGAACGAAGGAAATGCTACACGGTATTTGAATTCACGAATACCATTGCGCAGCTTCTCTCCGCGTAAATGATCATTACACACTACAAGATTATACGAAAACAATTGATTCTTAAACCCAATTTTGCACCATTTACAGTGAACCGTAGGTATGGGCAATATTTTGGTTAATCGTCAATCGATTAATCATATTAGATTATTATTCGTCGATTAATCGTATTAGATTAATTGATTGTTATTTGATTATTATTTGTTGCAAGTATTCAATGTATAAAAATATACTAAAAAATAATGTACAATACTGGCAAATTTGCGTCATTGACGTTACGTCTTATCTTATTGTCTTCAAATTACATGGAGGATTAATTTAATATAAAATTATTTTAGCTTACAAATATTTAAAATGC
>NNCF01126076.1:229024-384742 GCA_002313205.1 Laupala kohalensis | reverse complement strand
GTATGCCCAGCAGATCTGGTCATTATAACTGGTACTCCTTGTCTTCAAAATGGTCACTCTTGTCCTGTAAATGTCGGTTGGTGCATCTGTAGGGACTTGTTTCAGCAGAGTGCGGAGTTGAAATTGGTCTTCATGTAGCATTTAGTAGTGGTGAATTACAGAATTGTAGTCGTAATTTACTTAACTTGTTTAATTTTTATATATTATAAACCATTTCAAACTCAAATGGAATTGTCGCGTTGACAATCTTAATTCTCAATTAAGCAAATGTTGGTTGGTGCATGTGTTGGGATTTTTTTTAGCAGGGCACGAAGTGGAAAAAGGTATGGAAGTGGTAGTCAGTTGTGGTGAATTTGAGAGTTTTAGTCTTCATTTGTTTATTTTAATTGTTTATGTCCTTGCATGTTTATGTACTTAATGCATTGGAACGTATGCGCGAATGGGTATGTTTGTGTTGTGAAAAGCGCCCCTCTCATGTTCATAACATTGTGCCGCCACTCCTCTGTATCCATTCGTCGAATTGGCAAGTTCTGAAAAAAGTGTTCAATAGTGTAGTTGTGAAGATATGTATTCACTTCTCATCATTTTCCGACCACTGCGTCGAATAAGAATGGACGGGAAATAGGTAAAAGTAATGTGAAGTGAGGTCACTGAAGTGATTCAAATGTCCGCATCAATCATCGTAAAATGTGCAATTAATAAATGTAAAGGAGTTTTATTTTACAGTCGTTTCACAGACAAAGGTTTTTATACGTAATTTGTTGATATGATTAAATCATATATTACTAATTTTTAAATTAAATTCTATTAAGTGTGTTTCTATCACGGTCCATTCGGGTTCTTTATTAATTGTAGAATCAGAAGCAAGCAATGGTGAGTAAACTCATTGAAAGATTGTGGTACCAGTCTGGGGTAACCACTTTAGAAACAGTGAGAACAACAAACACTAGGCGATATCGTAGGACGCACATCGACAACCACGTCACAATAGTACTGGTACGAATTGCAACACAGTAGAACGCACGTCGACAACCAGGTCGCAGTGGTTGCACTGCTGTGGAAATACGAAGGCTAAAAACGCCGCAATTATCTGCCGACACTACAGCTTAGCCTTACAAGCGTCCCACACGGCTGACAGAAGCTGAGGAGTGCTGACTATGATGTTTATGATGTCCTTGTGAATGGTATGACTCATTTTTTTCATATTTCACATTCCTTTTATTACCATTGGTACTTCTTTATATTTGCTCAGTTTATCTATTTCATTCAGTTCTGTATTGACTGGTACGAATACATTTATAAGCGAATAACTTCTCCGTATTTTATTGTGAATTGCAATATATGGACGTTTGCGCGTATCTCGCGATCTGTAGAAATCGATGTATCCCACATAATTGTCACAGTGTTTTATTGTCTATGACATCCACACGTTCATACTCATAATACATCTGAGATTGGGGAAATTGCAAACATTTCCATGAGTCAATGATGTAACTTGGCAACCTTATTATGCCTTAAGGTGTATTTGCTTGAGCCAATGTATTGCATTTATGTGGCTTAGGTGTGCATCCGCAATACTACACATACGGCATTTGCCGTTCACTGACGGTCTTAACAGGGCAATGAAAATAAGAAAGAATGGAAAAGTAGCTGGCTTCGATGACTTTAGAGTTGGGAAGACGACATTAAGAAGTGGGGGAAGGTGACATGTTTTTTCCTTGGGGTTTTAGGGTTCGTCAAGGTCATTAGAGCCCTTGCAGTGGGGGAGAAATGGAGTTTCGCACCATACGGAAGAGCCGTAGTGATTCTTCCCCGTTTGTGCGATTCGCCGAATAGCTCTACCATACCCACTAAAAACCCTCCTGAATTTACCAAATATCTAAACCCAAAAATGATAGGAAAGGACTAAATAAAGAGTTCCAATACATTATATAAAAAAACAAGTAAACTCTAAAAACTATAATTTTCAAAACAAAGAAAAATGAATAATGAAAGGAAACAAGAAAAGAAAAAGGAAAGAAGAATGTAAATTTAAACCATCCCGAGAACTTGTGAAAGGAGCTCCTATCTACTTATGAAATTCTATAGTGTGTTATCATCCGTTTTCTCTCAGAGAATTTTTGGTCAAACTGCAGCCAAACCAATAAGTCTCTGTATTCTGATGTATTTTTAAAAATTCAGTTAATGGGTGACTCAATGTCAGAGAAGAGCTGTACTCCTCACAAACTGGTTCATCATCAAGTATCAAGAGAATGAAAGGACATGCCCATACCCAGGTGGGTTGAGAAGACCTCCTCTACAAGAACTGCTCCATGACTTGACAGAGTACTTGATAACTCTGAGCTTATTCCCTTCAACAACCAAATACACATTGCTCCATTCACTCAGAATCCTTGTCTTGATGGAATTTAGAATATCCCCTTTTGAAATAGTGAAGAAATCCACGCAATTCTTGAGGCCTTAGCGGAAACGTCTGCTTCCTCATTTCCTATTCCAACGAAACATTATGTTCTTTCTATCACTTTGGAGGGAGAAGAGTACATCCTGAATGTTCTGGATCGGCTTATCAGCTGGATTCATAGTCTGCATTGCTTGAAGGGTACTTAGAGTTTCAGAACAAATCAGGAAATTGCTCCGCGGGAGAACTTTGTTAATCGCAATGCTCTCAAAATGGCGTAGCACTCAGCGATGTAAACGCTGCACAGGTCTCCAAGACGGTAGCCACAGGTCTTACGGGGAACACCTCTTAGCAGCAGACACCATCGATCTGTTTCGACCCGTCAGTAAGCACAGGAATAGAGACCCGATGTTTGTCAAGGATTAGGAGGAAATATACCCTTAACATCATGGCTGTGACACTGCGATGAACAAAATATGGCAAAGTCATGAACAAAACTCTTCACGTTGAGTTCTAAAGCCAATAAGGTTCCAGTGAAGTATGGAAGTCATTACGATTTGAAACCTCCTGGGTCGGGCTCCTGAATGTGCATTTCCGCGACATCGTTGAACAATGCACAATACGATTAGGAGGAAGGAAAAGCAGAGACGTTCTTTTTACGTCTCTACGACTTGTTTGACGGTGTTGTTGTTGTTTTCAAAAAATCGGTAAGGTTCAGGCGTCTAGCCCTGGAATCCTGCTTTTTTCTTCTTATGTTGGTTGGTACTTGCTGGAATTACTTTAACACTGCTGGGTTTTTTCTGTGTTGAAGTAGAACTGGATTTTGCTGAAGTTTTTGGTTTCGCGGGAACAGTTCTTTCTTCCCACATTTGGACTGGCATGTGCATGACGTAGTCTTTGTCAGTGGCAATTGTCTGGATAGAAATGCTCTTCTTTATTACTGGAGTTATCGCCACGGTGGAGTAACTGGTAGAAAATACAGAGTGTAGGACCCCATATTTCTTCCTTGCTTCATGGAATGGGATCTTTTCAGTGGTCTTAATTTCTTGCACTTTCTTCTATTCAAGAAAGGTAACTCACTTTCTACTCCATGCCGGGTGGTTGCCTGAGCAATTAATGCACTTTACATGCCCCGGGCATGTAACGCCGGTTTCGTGTGCCTCCTTCCCCCACTTCCCGCAGGTATCTCGTGTCTTAAATGATGTCGTTGTGTGCCCAATCTTCTGGCACTTAAAGCAGGGCACTTAAAGCAGGGAATAAAGGGTCGCATTGGCAGGTTTAGTTATCCAGATTTTAGATCTTGCGATAGTTGTGAACAATCAAATGTCACTATGAAAGTACTGGTTTTATGCACAACACCATTAACCTTGATCATTATTTGACTGACCTCAACTACGTGGTCAACCTCCCATTCTGCAACAAGCTCTTCAATTAGCAGTACCAGTCTCCTGCTCGGGGCCGTGGATTCGTCAAGCCCATGCTCAGCCGAAACTGAAAAGGCGACATCAAGAAGTTGGGGAAGACAACAAGAAAGTGGCTAGAGGACCTTATAAACAAATGTATGAACACGATTAATCTACAAAACTATGAAAAGAAACACGAATTATAGCCATCCTAAAACAAGAAAGGAAAAAAGCGACCATCGAAATTACAGACCCATCTAGCTTCTCTGCAACCTTTATAAAGTGTTTGCGAGGATTCTGCTTCACTGACTCAATGACGTCAATAATATCTCAGCAAGGTGGCTTCCGAGCAGGTAAAAGCAGCTCAGATTCTGAAGTTAGCACAACATATAGAGGTTGTCTAACGAAGGTAAATTAGTGGAGCGGGTTTATCATTCTTAGCGCGGCGTACGATACCTTTGACCATAGCAGTTAGACAAGTTATACTATCGAACCCCATATGCAAATTTTAGCCGAATAATTGAAAATTTACTTCGGAAAAGAAGACTCTTTTTAGTGTTCCAAGAACGTAAGTGGACGGTAGAGTTCCAAGAGCCAGTTGATGGTATAGAAAAATGGCGTTTCTTAGGGTAGTGTGCTGGCTCCGTTGCTTTTCAACGTCTACACCAATGACCAGTCATTTCCAAAAGGGACGAAAAATTTCATATATGCAGACGACCACACTCTCACTGTGTAAGCAGATTGTTTTGAAACAATCAAAGAGAAGATCTAGATCGCTCTAAAGAAACTCTGTAAGTACTAGAAAAAGAATCAACTTAGGCCAAATCCTTCATAGACCCAAGTATGTGCTTTCCATCTGAAGAACACATATTTCCCCCAGAAAACTACATGTTGAATGGAGAGACCATCTCAACATCAAAGTATTTAGGAGTCACTCTGGGTCGAGTCCTCACTATAAAACACTTTGCTATATCACCAAACAAAACGTTTCTGCTTGAAACAACATCGTAAGGAAACTGATTGGTACAACTTAGGAAGCATAGGCGTCAATGCTTCAGACAATTACACCGTCAACTTCAATGAAGTTCGTTCACTAAGGTTTCTGTAATTTAAAAAGTTTGGTCATCGAAATGTTTTAAAATGCATAGTTATATGTAGTTGTAGATTATTTAGAAGTGTCACAACTGAAAATACAAAGATAGAACAGAAAGTTGGTCTAATAGGGGCAATACGAATCCCAACGCTTCGCAATAAAGCTACGGATCTTGCAGTACGGAATCAAATCATACAACAGGCACCGAAATGGTATTTCGTTAAATTGCGTTAAATTGACCGAACGTTCCGTTTGACACAATCTACAGTTTGTAGTATTATAAAACTTTTCACTATAACTGGAAATAGTTGCTTTGGAAGTGAACGTTGATGGATCGGGAAGTACGCGTATTTCGTCGACTATCCGTAAAAAGTAGACACTTGACAGTTGCAGACCTGGTCACATAGGCAAGACAATGTTTTGGAAAGACTATTTCCGAAGCATCGACGCGTCGATATATCAAAATGAAATGCATTCTACAAAGCGAGGCGTAGCCATTTCTCACTTCATTGAATAAATGTCGGCGTGTTGCGTGGACCAAATCTCACCTTAGCTGGACTACATCTCAGTGGAAAAGGATACTATGGACAGATGAATCCATTTATCAGGTTTCATACGGAAATATTGGCTGAAAGTTTATTACGAAGAAGGATGAAGCAAACGATCCATCCTGTTACAAGCGCGCGGATATTAAACCAAGCGCTGTGATGTTGGGGGCTAGCTTGGCAACGAATGGGGTTTGCAATTTGCTTTTTTGTACGCGCACGATAAATGCTGCAGACTATAAACCCGTTCTTGACGTGAATCTACTCCCATCACTGCAGCGATTGTTTGGCAAAAATATAATTTTCCAACAAGATAAAGCACGGTCACATATATCGAAGATAACACAAACATGGCTAATGTACGAAGCATGTCTCTGTGGCTAGCGGAGAGTTCAGATTTCTTTCCTATAGTGAATATTTCGAGAATTCTTACGAGGTAGATACCGAGCTTTCGTCCCCACAATATACAACAATTACACGATTGTCTATGACAGGAATGGGGAAAATATTTTATACACACATTGAGACGTTTAGTGTCGTCCATGCTTAAACGTCTTGCTGCGGATATCCGCACTGTAAAGGTGACGTCACCTCTTTGAAATCAAACGAACATTTTTGACTTTCATTGTTTAAGGGAATACATTTGCATCGTTTATCATAACATGTCTTGCTTCAAACTAACACAAATATTGTTACAATGTTGTATTCAACATATCAAATGTCAATAAAATATTTCTTTGTATATACGTTTCGTTGTGTTCCTCAATTTCCTCATTTTAAGCAGTTACTTACGTGAACGAACTTCATGGACGTAGTTTTTTCCTTGTGCCACTCTGTCGCAGAATATGCTTTCCCGGAGTGATACAATTAAAGACACGTCAAGGTCGTAGATATTGCTTTAAGTGAGACCTGTCGCCTTATAAATGGTTTCTTGAGACCTACTCCGCTGCAAAAAACTGCACTGCTTTGCCAACATAGCGATTCCTTATATCCGACGAGAGGTGACTCCCAGGAGTGGAAAATTGGAGACAACAATATCTGAAGCCCATCCCCGATACGGACAGCAGCCAGCTTCACACCGCCTGAAATCTAGGAAGAGTTTCCTCCACGTAATAGTGACCTAACAGAGTCAGTTCATCAAACCAGGCTAAAAATGTGGCGATCACGTAATAACCATCTTCGAGGCATCTAAGGAACTTTCTCCCGTGCATGAAGAAGACTAGCCGACCTGGAAATATATAAACAGACTTCGAACGGGAGTCGCCAGGTGGGAGAAGTTGGGATACCTTGCTCAGCATCAGCACGTGAATGTGGCGAGGAGCAAAGCACTACCTATCTTCTTGTGTGCCTACTTGCACCAGCAGTGTGCAGGACTTGATGGAAGCGACAGAAAATACCTGTGAAGTGGCTAGATTCTGGTCAAAATATGTAGGAACATTACGTTTACATGATTCTTCCCTTCTTATTTTTATTGTGTTTTGTTTTTTTGACACTATTGTAATGCAATGTACCACTGCAACAATACTTGGAAAATTTGATCGACAAGACGTACAAGCAATTTTAAATTACAAAAGTTCTGTCCCCAAACAAGTACAATACACGGCAGATTATGCCTTCTTGGCTTCGAAGACTGAATGGGCGAATTGATGACCTTACGAAAGATATTATTCATAAAACAATGAAATTTGTCTTCCAATTTAAACCAGAAATTAAAGCGTATTTGTAAATGAAACCACAATCATTCCGAGTATGAGAATGTGCTTTAGAAAGAACATTAGACTGACCAAACCAGAGAATAAGCATACTTTGCACACGCAGAAGGAATTATTTCAGAGTTCGACCACATTAAAATCCAAAACCACATATCCAAAATTAAAGGAAGTTGTACCGATCTCTAAATGCAAAACTAGAAAATAGTAACATGACACCCCTGAGCACAGAAAAAATTAAAAACTTTCTAGCCTACTATTTGGTCACAAGGCAAATATCAAAAAAAAGATGAAGTCTATATCAAACAGGAGGACAAATATCACAACCTTTCCAATGACATTCACTGCTATGACAATAGATGATATCAAAGAATTTATCACTGCCCCTGAGAACTGGAAATCCCCGCGACCTGATCAAATACAAAATTCCTGCTTCAAGAGATTCACAAACTGTCTCGCTCCACTTGCTCAACTGTTCACGGATTGCACGCATCATCCGGATACCATACCTCCATTATTCGAAAGGCAGTACCTTTCTCATACCTAAGGTTCTAATGTCAGACGATCCATATGTTTCGACCAATAACCTGCCTTCCAAAAATTTACTGACTGCACTTATGTATGCACATCTTTGGCTGTTACGTCCCAAGAGAAAAAAGTGTGTTTCAAAAGATCAAGGGGCTGCAAAGAGGAACTAACTATAGATGCTGTAGACAACAAACTAGAAAAAACTTATGAAACCTCCACGCAGCTTACGTATGTTACAAAAAAACCTTCGACACTGTACCACATTCCTGTTTGATTCACATCTCAGAAATATGAGATTGATCCCGATTTTATACATTTCTTCAAACATATCCCGACTATGAAATACAACCGTAAATCTAACTACAGGTAATTCAGTCAGAGACGAATCCAATTTCCATCAAGAAGGGAATTTCTCGCGGAGATTGCATCAGTCTCCTGTGGTTTTGATTGGCTATAAACTCGCTGAGCAATCTTTTAAATAGCACTGCTCTCAGATTCCCAATCCGAATACAGAAAACTGAGGAATACAGGTTCAGTCACCTTTTATACATGGATGGCTTATAGATCTATGCCACATAAGCTAACCACCTTGAACAGTTAGTAAGCCTAACAGGACGGTTCTCAACTGACATAGCTATGGAATTTGGGTTTGAAAAATGTAGAAAATTTCACATCGAAAGAGGTAAAATCAAAAAGAGCACCCATTCCATAACACCCATAGAGGACATCAATGAAGATGATATCTACAACTACTAAGGAATGCTTCAATCTTAAGGCACTGCACAACAACAGATGAAACATAAATTACAAAGTGAATTTAAAAACAAGCCTCATCTCCGTCTAAAATCCCACATAAATGTCAAGAATATAATTGCTCTTAATTATGATGCTATTCCTATCCTTTTTTACAGTTTTGGCATCATCCATTGATGCTCTACCGATCTCAGCAATTTACAACGGCTCTTTAGAATCACAATAACTAAGTACAAGATTCACCACCCAGTGTCCTGTGTTGAGGAGGGCATTACTTTTTCCGTACGCCTGGAAGGTAAAGGCTTTATTAACATTTCTGGTTTTTAAGAGAGGCAATTAATATCCTTACGTCATTATTTCCTTGACAAACGCCCGAAGTCCTAGTTTCATGCAGCCACCATTGAAGCTTATCACAAACACTCTTCTGAAATTATCAGTTTAGCCTCGTATGGTTGCTCCAGTATATCATAGGGACGTAAGAAATAGCGTATGTGGAGTAAACACCTTCCCTACGAAATAAATAATGTGTATAATCCCTTTAGTGATGATTGCAGAGGGTCGTGACTTCTTTTGATCGCAGATTTGTTCACAATTTATTTTTTAATTTCTCGTAAAATGCACTTTGATAACAGCATCACAAATTATGTTTCTTCCACACACTGCTATGCAACCTATTCGCTTAGCGGACACTCACCTCTCCGCCGTTTAGTTATGTATTGGACAGTTTATTCTGCGTTCATTTCTCTATATTAACGAGTGTCATGGCCGGTTTATGTTGAAGTATCTCTGAAATGTTATCTACGACGTAAGTAACATTACACGAACTGTCACTCACTGTAAATGATGTCCCAGGAGATCACAAATGATATTATAGGTCGCACAACAATGGCGCAATACGCCATGGTACGAGCAAACCTTTGTTCCACCGTGAGTACGGTCCAGTTGGACAGATTTCGACACACTTTCGTACGTTGCTTCACCGCACACAATATATCAATCCTATCACAAATGTAGAGTCTCACGTACTCTTTATTAATGTTTAAATCACAAATATTCAGGAGCCAATTTCCTTTACGTGCGTTATTATTCGTTGCACGTCCTGGAAGGCGTCTTCGGGAACTTCGTCAAGGACCTTTGTCACTTCGGTTTGGATCTTTTCAATCGCCCTAAAACTGTTTTATTCAGGCACTTTTGTTCCTGGGGAACAAAGACATAGCCGGTACAAACTCCGGACTGTACGGGGGCTGCGGCAGTGTTGCAAAGTTATTCTTGGCTGGACACTAAATCGACGATCCATGTTCAACAAATTTCGCACACGTGCCACTTTTAGTTGACGATGGACGTCCAGAGCGAGGTTCATCGGTTACCACTTCCCAACCGTCCTTAAACATCTTCAACCACCTCGAAACTCGAGAATACGTAAGAGCTGCGTCCCCAAAAACTTCCATAATCATTGTGTATGTGTCAGTAAGATTTTTGGCAGAAAATGTTATTGAAATACCGTTCTTTGAGTGAGTCCTCCATCACGCGTCATCACAGACAGAACACCGGAGTACACTAAAACAATGATCGGGATGCTCCCAGAGCTCTGAGCACACTGACATTGACAGCGCTGCATAGCGTAAGACTCCCCCCACTCAAACAAACCAATTCAAACGCACTACGACCAGTAGAGGCACAGGTAAAAACATTTGTCTTACTTACCGGACAGATATTGTAATACACTAATATATGGCCAGTAAATTTCGACTAGTTTCAGAATATACACCGTTCTATAAATATTGCCCAGAGAGGGTGCTGGAGA
Organism: Laupala kohalensis; assembly: GCA_002313205.1. Lineage (NCBI taxonomy): Eukaryota > Metazoa > Arthropoda > Insecta > Orthoptera > Trigonidiidae > Laupala > Laupala kohalensis. Next base: position 374,509 of record NNCF01126076.1, on the reverse strand, counting down.
ATGATAAAATCATATTGTATTATAACCTCACTATTCTTAAATGCAACACCGTAGAATACTGTAGACCCGACATACAATCATATATAAAACCTATAAAAACAGTCATTGTCGAACTAGCTGCCTCACTTGCACAAAATATTCGTAAAACCTACGCTGAGAAACAAAAAAAATGCCTTGTAGCATTAAGAACCTGTGGAATGTAAATAAAATGCGTATTCTGCCCTTAGTCATATCCAGCACAAGGTCCATTCACAAGAACCTACGAAAAAGTCTCCTAGACCTAGGGAATAAAGAAGGAAACTGCACACGTTCTGCAAAAGTCAGACGTGCTTATCACTTGCCACATTGTCAGGAAACTTCCTCAGCATTGAACTCAACGTGTCGCTGATCCGTCTTCATCAGTGCGGTGACGGATTTCCTCTCTCCGGCATAGAGGTAAGAGTAGCTTCATTATAGTCAGCACTCCTCTGCATGCTGTCCACCGTGTGGCACGCAGACTGTGTTGTCGGCAGACAATTGCGGAGTTATTAGCCGGTGTGCTTTAACAGCAGATACATCTATTATTACAGTTCGCGAGATACGCGCAACCGTCCACATATCGCAGTTCACAATAAAATACGGAGAAATTATTTGCTTGTCTCTGTAGCATTGACACAGGGAATAATTATACAAAAGAAATTAGAAACCTAATAAAAGAGAAAAGAAAGATAAGAATAGATGGCAACAGACTAGACATCCATATTTTAAGACATTACTAAATAACCTTACACAAAGACTGAGAAGAGAAATAAAGAGATTAAAAGATGATTCAATGAGAGATTATTTAAGAGATTTGACAAATGATAGTAGCAACAACTATTCCCTTTGAAAGGTCACTAGACAAATTAAAAGACCTATAATGCAAATTCCACCGATTCGAAAAGATAATGGGAAGTGGGCGAGAAGTAATGAAGGAAAAGTTTAGATATTTAGTGAACATCTTGAATGTATTTTCCAACCTCACGAGACTGAGGTCGAAGTTGGTGAATTAATTGAAGAAATCAACTGCGACGATTAAGAAATAAAATATTACACCTAATGAAGTTGAAAAGGAAATTAAAAATAAAATCAATCCAAATAAAAACCCTTTTCAATGTTCAATATTTTAGAAGTAGAAAATAGATTTTGGCCCCGGATCAAATTAGAAAGTTTACATATACAAAGTATTCTAAAAAACAACAACATTTCCCTATTATATGAACAAATCCCTGAATTTCATTCCCCTCTCATGAAACTAGCAGTCAAATTCCTTCCCTGTCACCCCCAACTCTCTAGGACACTGCACCCCACTCCCAACAGTTAAAATCTTCGTAAATTCTTTCAGTCTTCTGCCGCCAGTTCCTGGAAAACTCCGACAGCCCCTTTCCCCCCGCCCACTCCGCAATCACCATTCACTTTCCATATAATGACTTCCGTTCGGCGTACTCTGCGCACTCGCCAAAAATATTCGTCAATACTCAGGTACGTAATTTTGTCGGTTTGCCCACTCTAGAATTTTTTTCTTTTATTCGTTTTTCATTGTTCTTTCCTTTCTTTATTTCAACAACAACCAAAATTACACTTCTTTCGATACTGTTTCACTCAATTATTGTATACTTTCATATTATGTTTCTATTTTTATTGTCATTTTATGTACATTTATATTTTTCAGTGTATGTTACTAACGATGGCTGCTATGCAGCCGAAAAAACTTTATACCAATAAAACAATGAGCAACATAGAAACGCCTTTAAATTTATCATTCTTTGATAATGTTGCTAAAGCTCCACAATTACCAAGTATTGTGGTAACTGTACTTATTCAGAGCTGAAAGAGATCAAAGCAGGTGTACCACAAGGAAGCGTACTGGGTCCACTGTTATATCTCATATACACTAATGATTGCCCAATATCTGAAAATAACACTCTTGCGACCTTTGCTGATGATACAGTTGGAAGAACGAATTTAGAATCAACGAAACAGTTGCAATCATCTATAACTCAAATACAAAATTGGACAAAAAGATAAAAAAATTAATCTTAACGAAATTAAATCAGTACATGTTAATTTCACAAACAGGCATATTCAGTACATTCCAGTTTACATAAATAACAATATAGTACCTTCTGAAAATGAAGCTAAATATCTTGGAATGACAATGGATGCAAGAATAAGACGGAAAACAAGAAACAAGAAAAAAACTACGTATTAGGTCTTAGAAAATGTACAGATTCATCTTTGTTTTCAACAAGTTATTAGTACAAACAAGTGTTAATGCCAATATGGACATATGGGATTGAACTGTGGGGATATGCCAGTCAAAGTAATTGAGGCATTATACAAAGATTTCAAAATAGAGTACTGAGGAACATTGTAAGAAATCAAAATCTCCATAGCAACTTACAAATACAGTCAGTGAATAATGTTGCGCAAAACCACGAAGAGAGACTGCATCAACATGTAAATAAAGAAGCAATTCAGCTTCTCAACAATTTTGGAAAAACCCGTAGACTTAAAAGAAATAAACCATATGAACTCTGCTGATGTTTTTGTTATTAGTGAAGTGCACTAAATTATGAACTAATGAAGATCCACCAGAGGGTGAAATCTCAACTTACTATTACAAAAACGTATGTTACAATACAGATTAATGAGCAATTTCGCCCTCCCAGGGAACACCACCTTAACGAAGCATTGTCCGTGCGGGTGGGTAGGATTTGCGCTTACCATCGAAGCTGAGAGCTATGCCGGCGGAAATGAAATTTCCAGGAGGGCCATCCCAGCCGTACTAGTCTCAGCTGAGGTACTAGACGAAGTGTGTTCCACAACGACCTATCTTCCCCAACCAATCTCGCTTCCTTACCCCCTGCTGCCTTGTAGGTGGAAGAGGGATTCCCAAAGGCTAAGGGAAGTATACCCCGACAGAAAACTGAGTTTAACCGGGAAACGTAGATGGCCTTAGCCCATCCGACACCATGTCGTAGGGTTAATCACCCACTCATGGGTTGCATTAGATTCAGAGCCAAATATTTAGCCTCGGAAATCAATCAACAACTGAAAGACAACCGCGCATTCGAAATGGTAAGAGAATAGGTATATGGAACATAAATCTTTAACAGACAAAGAATTAGAAATAGTGGAAGAGATGGAAAACTACAAATTAAAGATATTAGATATCAGCGAAACAAAAAGAAAGGAAATGGGGAAGTAAAATTAGATAAGGGATATGTACTAAGATTTGCAGAATTTGGAGAGAAAACAAGAGCGAAAAAGGGAGTAGGAATAATAGTCTACCCAGATATAAACGCTAGAGTACTGTCTTGGGAACCCGTAAACTCGAGAATTATAAAACTGGATATACAACTTTAAGAAAGTGTGACTTTAATATATGCTGCACCTGATGACAAGGAAATACTGGAAAAAGAAGCATTCTATATTCAGTTACAGAGAACCATAAACATCAGTAGAGAGAAACAACCATATTATCATCATGGGAGATTGGAATGCAAGGTTAGGCAACGATAGAAGAGTAAGGAAAGGAAGTATGGGAGGGCATGGAACAGAAAGAATCAGAAACGAGAATGGAACACGCATGATAGAGATGTGTGTATATAACAAGCTATTGATAGGCAACACTTGGTTTGCACACAAATCAATACACAAATTCACATTCAAAACAGTAAAAAATCATGTAGAATACAAAAGTTTGATAGATTACTTCACATACACCGGAGCATTTAGATATGTAGTACAAGACATTAGAGTCTATAGGAGTGCGGAGCTTAGCACTGAACACAAGTTGGTAGTAATGAAAGTTAACATCAAGATCCAGAAATGTGTAAAGACTAAAAAGTATTCAAAAATAAAGGTCGAGGAACTACGGGTAACAGAGAAAAGGAATATGAAGAAAAACTACGTATCAAGTTACTTAAGTATGGCAATATGTAAGAGTGGGACCTGGAAGAAAATGGGGTACCTTCAAAACAGCTATAATTGAAACGGCAACGGAGGTATGCGTTTCAAAAACAGTAAATACGAGATTCAAAAGAACTAAATGGTGGAATGAAAGGGTTAAAGAACTGGTTAAAATGAAAAAGAAGTCTTATCTTAAATATCTACACACCTAAAGACATGAGGATTGGGAACACTACAGCTAATGCGAAGAGAATGGATTGGGAACACTACAGCTAATGCAAACAAGAATCTGTACTGGCGAACCATTAATGGACAGAGAACAAAATATAAAAAGTCAGTGAGAAATGTAATAAACAGTGATGGTGAGAGTCACATCCCGAGAGAATATTCGAAGTTTGGAGGAGTATTACGCATACCTTTTCGGAGAGGAGATAGAAAGAGTGTCGGAGGAAGTGTGAGAGGCACGAACGAAGACGCCAAGAAGTGGCAAGCTCTGTGGGGGCTTTTGTGATGGAGGGGGATATGCGTGAGAAGCATGCACCCAGCGAGGCGGACGAGGAAGGAATAGTCTTTAGGGATGTTGAAGAAGCTCTACTAAAACTGAACATAGAAAAGGCAGCAGGCCCAGACGGCATCGCACCAGAGATGGTGGTGATAAGGCTGTAGATTGGCTTGTAACTATTTTCAAAAATATATGGGAAAAAGAAGAAATACCTAAAGCGTGGGAAAATAATATAATAAATCCAATCCATAAAAAATGTAGTACATTGAGATGTTAAAACTACAGAGCCATATCTCTGGCTTCCTGTGTGAGCAAAGTCTTCTCCAGAATAATGGAAAACAAACTAAGAAGATTTGTTGAACAAGAATTTGAGGAAGAACAATCCGCATTCCGACCATTTAGACAGACTCAATACCATAGCCACATAACCAGAACACTCGTAAACAAAGTTCTAAGTAGAGGAAAGGATATGGATATTGCACACATAGACCTCAAAACAGCCTTTGACATGGTTCCAAAAAAGGAGCTATGGAAAGCTATAGAAAAGATGCCAGTGCCAAAGAATCTCCTTAGAGTTATAAAATGTATGTATAAAGATGTAAACGGACAGGTTAGATTAGACGGGCAGAAGAGTGGCCAATTTAGAATGGAAAAGGGAATTAAACAGGGAGATATCATTAAGCCAACTACTATTTATAATTTTCATGGATCAAATCAATCATGTTACGTCGAATGAAAATGGGAGACGGGACCGGGTTTTGAACCCGGGACCTTGAGCTCTGCGCGCTCATGCGCCTACCGACTGCGCCATCCCGTTCGCCACCCGGGCCCGTCTACCATTCTCATTCAACTTGTGAAACCCAAAGACCTCTGAGGTGGTCTCGTAGAGACTAAACTCCTCATCTGAGGCGACTCCCTTAGGAAGTACTTTATTTGGGTAGTATTTTTCCATTTCTGGTTCACAAACATAGAAATCTCTTAGATTGCGGTGAACCTCACCGCCAGGTAACAGATTAATCATGTTACGTCGAATGAAAATGGGAGACGGGACCGGGGTTCGAACCCGGGACCTTGAGCTCTGCGCGCTCATGCGCCTACCGACTGCGCCATCCCGTTCGCCACCCGGACCTGTCTACAATTCTCATCCAACTTGTGAAACCCAAAGACCTCTGAGGTGGTCTCGTAGAGACTAAACTCCTCATCTGAGGCGACTCCCTTAGGAAGTACTTTATTTGGGTAGTATTTTTCCATTTCCGGTTCACAAACATAGAAATCTCTTAGATTGCGGTGAACCTCACCGCCAGGTAACAGATTAATCATATTACGTCATTTTCATTCGACAGTCGGTAGGCGCATGAGCGCGCAGAGCTCAAGGTCCCGGGTTCGAACCCCGGTCCCGTCTCCCATTTTCATTCGACGTAACATGATTAATCTGTTACCTGGCGGTGAGGTTCACCGCAATCTAAGAGATTTCTATGTTTATGGACCAAATCATAAAACAAACAAAAAGGAGAACTAAGAAACATAAAGTTGGAAATTGGAGGATGCAACCGGTTTGTATACAGTCCTTGGTGTATGTGGATGATATAGTTTTAATCACTGGTAAGGAAGAGGAGATGAAGATAGCAATACAGGAATGGGTAAGTGCATTACAGAATAGAGGAATGAAGATTAATACCAACAAATGTAAAGTTATGCACATAGGTAGGGACAGAAAAGAAATCAATGTTTCCTGGGAGGGAAGGATATTATAACAAGTAGCGAGTACGAATATCTAGGTACAGTGATCTCAGAGGATGGCAGGCAAGATGCCGAAATAAATAGTAGAATTGAAAAGATCAATAAAATTTACTACCAAGTATACAATAACATACTGAACATGAGAATAGGAATCAAACCAAAACTACAAATATTTAACGCGGTCTATAAGAAATCATTAACTTATGCTACAGAAAGCTTACCTCTAAATAGAAAAATGGAAAGCAGACTAACAGAAATGAAATTTTTTTCGCAAAATAGCGGAAAAAACAAGAGAGACTGTATAAGAAACACACAAACAAGAGAAGAGCTTAAGCAAACTCCATTAGTACAGATGGAAGAGAATAGTTTAAAATGGTTTGGTAACGCCACAAGAATGGAAAGCCACAGAAAAACCAAGACAATATGGAATGCAAGGTCAGAGGGGGGAAAAGCAGTGGACAGACCTCGAGGAACATGGAATCAGAGCTTTGAAGAGATATGTAGAAAGAGAGGAGCAACGGTGCAAGAGGTTCAGCGCAAGGCAGCAGATAAGAAGGGATATCTGAAATGGCAAATCCGACGCTGAAAGAGCAAAAGGGAGAGAAGAAGATGAGCAATTTCGACTAGATTGTAATTGAATAAGTGTTAATAAAGAACTTATTTAGTAAATAAAAAATATAGCATTAAAAGAAGTGGATATACTGAGCAAATATAAAGAACTACCAATAGTAATAAAAGGAACGTGGAATATGAAAAAGAAATTACACGAGTCATACAATTATAAAGGACATCATAAACATCATAGTCAGCACTCCTCAGCTTCTGTCAGCCGTGTGGGACGCTTGTAAGGCTAAGCTGTAGTGTCTGCAGACAATTGTGGCGTTTTCAGCCTTCGTACTTTCACAGCAGTGCAACCACTGCGACTAGGTTGTCGACGTGCGTTCTACTGTGTTGCAATTCGTACCAGTACTATTGTGACGTGGTTGTCGATGTGCGTCCTACGATATCGCCTAGTGTTTGTTGTTCTCACTGTTTCTAAAGTGGTTACCCCAGACTGGTACCACAATCTTTCAATGAGTTTACTCACTATTGCTTGCTCCTCATTCTACAATTGATGAATAACCTGAATGGACCGTGATAGAAGCACATAAAACCAATTAGAATAACAACAATAATACTATTTATTACCTACAAAAGTGCGGCTCATGCACGGCAACAGAATGCAAAGAAAATACAAAAGAATATACGAATATACATATTAGATCAACATATACACTTAATTCAAAAATTGGCAATATTGATTAAACTGTATCAACAAATTGCATATATAAATATTTGTGTGTGAAACGATTACAATACGGCAAACTTTCCGTCAAAACTTGTCAACTTCGACAACTGGATGCAGCATCGTTACAACAACAGAGAGGCGCTTTCCACAAGACAAAAATACCCATGCGCTCGCACGTTCAAATGTCAATAATAATAATACATTTATTGTTACAAAAGCAGTACAAACTGCGTATGAACTCGTGGAGGACAATAAACTAATTTACTCTCCGGAAGCAAGCAAGGGACCATCCCATATATTTCGATCAAGAACCCTAAAGCAGAGGCGGATTCAAAAATTTCACGAAAAATTCCTAGATAAGATAAAAAATTAGCTGCGAATTATAATACTAAAAGAATGTCAATAAGTTTGTAATTTAACGCAAAAAAATTTCATGTAAGAGTTATTACCGAACTATAAATTATTCGGAGTATCGTGTTTAAAAATCATAAGAATTGAAATAACACTATCTTCAGGATTTATGGTTACAATAAACACGTCCCTATACAAAANACCTGTCTCTTATACACATCTAGATGTGTATAAGAGACAGGGGCTACACAGTTAATGTACACAACCGTGCCAAATTCTTACAATGTACACTACACATAAAACTAAATTATTATGAGCCATACGACAACACAATCAAGCAAGAAAATAGTTTCGAAATTGTTTAAGTTATTTAAAAAGTACTACAGCAATGGCGAGATAAAGTACAAGAAGGATTTAACTTTTATTAAAATCAATAAATTCTTTTACATTGTAGAAGCACTTGTGCAGGAGGTAGTTTTTAACTGCGAATTTGAAAAGATTCAATTTCATACTATCGTTTACGTCTATGAGGAGGGAATTATAAAACAACGGTAACCCGAATGATACAGTACTTTTTGGCAAAGAGTGGTTGACACTCTAGGGCGATGAATATTATTTCTATTACGAGTATTGTGTTCGTGAACGTGACTGTTTCGTATGAAGCAAGGATGGCACTTCAGTAATTCGGCCATAACAAACACGGCCGTTTCATAAATATAAATGCAGGGAAGTGTTAAGATATTTAATTCCTTGAATAAAGGTTTACGAGAGTTTCGGGGGTGAGATTTACAAATTATCTTCTTCTGAATTCTAAAAATTTGAATACTCACACCGATTTTCCCCAAGAGATAATACCGTAACGTAAATGGAAGTAAAAGTTTGCAAAATATACGGAACGGGAAATATGTGGACTAACTACGTCAACTAATATTCGGAATGCGTACCACAATTTGCTAAATTAAGAATTATGATTGTCAACGCGACAATTCCATTTGAGTTTGAAATGGTTTATAATATATGAAAATTAAACAAGTTAAGTAAAATACGACTACAATTCTGTAATTCACCACTACTAAATGCTACATGAAGACCAATTTCAACTCTGCTGAAACAAGTCCCTACAGATGCACCAACCGACATTTACAGGACTAGAGTGACCATTTTGAAGACAAGGAGTACCAGTTATAATGACCAGATCTGCTGGGCATACTTTTATCGCAGAGACGACTGTTTCCCAAATTCAAAACTTCCTTATTACTTTTTTATGAACAAAAGTCCCTGCGGGCCACATGGCTATGCTTTGCGGGTCGAATGCAACCCCAAGGCCGCAGGTTGCCGACAATTGCTATAAATTGATGAGCATATTTGTTTTCTGCGATTATTTAAAGATTCAAAACTACACAATATTTTAAATTCGAACTAAAATTAATAAACTTAAGATTTTTTGTACTCTTTCCAGGTCTTGTATTTGTCCCCTCCGATACAGATCATGATGAGAGAAATGTAAGCACGACAATTCATGTTCTCCACGTTTTCTGCGCAAATAACTGATGTGATCAGACTATCCCAAACCGAGTCTCAAAATTACAGCTACATGAAGATTGGTTTGAAATGATGTCGGAGAACCACGGTAGTTGTTATCTAGGAGTACACTTTGTAAAACTCATAGTATTGCATTTCCCCCAATTTCCATAATACAGAAGTTAAGCTCACTGGTTTGTAATTCAACAAACATGTTTTGTTTACTGTTTTATATATTGTTACTCTAAGAGTACAACAGAAGACATACAGAAAAAACTGTGAATCTTCTAATTCAAAACATGTCGCCCACGAACAATGACGACATATGTGATTATGAAATGGATGAATTCAGGAAAAACGTGGTTTATTATACTTTCAATAGAATTATTAAAATTTTAGGGATTCATTTACATCTTTTCTTAGACTATTGATCAAATTATGTGTTTTATAATAACAAATCTATATTGTTGTCATCAAAGCACCTTACGTTTTGAAGAAACCAAAAATTTACCGTACTTGTTCAATATATTTTTGTTTCAGGATTGTGATCTAATTTTCGTGACAAAGCTTACATTTTTGGAACATTGTGTGTTGCTCGTTGCTAGGATATGTTCGCGCTATTCTTTCACTATCGCTGATTACAGAATGTCATTGAACGGAAACATAAAGAAAAATACAACGCAAATGAAACTTCCGATACGGAGCATCTTAAATGAAGAACCAAGGAGACGTTCAGCGGGAATATTTCTCGCTTTCCGGAGAAGAAAGAATTCAGAAGGTTGGGGTGGGGGAGACCGAAGAGGAAGTGAACATAGACGACGGAGGATGAGTAAGAAAATGGAAGAGTTCGAAGACGTACGAGGAGAAAGAATACAGGGAGGAGTAGATGGAGTAGAGTGGAGGAGAGCAGTACTCTGCTCCTTCCTAATTAGCAACAAGTGATAGGTATGAGGTATAAGGTGAGCATTTCCAGATAATTATTTTCAAACTAATAATTATTTACGCTAGGACATGAGTATAATGTTTTAATTCAACTCCATGCAGACGTTAATGAACCACTTAGAACATAAATCGCATAGATATGTAAATAAAAGGTGGAAATAGGCCTCTTGGGAACTCGCCACCTTGGACACCTGTTACTCAAAGCGTTTTTCAGAAGGAGAATTAAGTATCACCCATTAGGAATATGGATTCCGATTCTGTTTTTTTGTTGTTCCCCTTTTTTTCTCGATGCAGATGTAATTATGTCTGCCCGGTCAGGTAAAGTAATATATACTGTCTATATACTGTACCCCGTTTTTTTCTTCGTATAAGGTAATATTAAAGTTAGCTTGTATTTTAAAATGACCCCTCAGGTACAGATGCGAAACAGCAACGCTGTTTGTGACAGCTCTCTATTAATATTCCTCTCATTTACTGCATGTTTTGGAATGTCAACATACCTAATGATGGCTCTATGAGTAACAGGTGTCACAAAAATAATGGAGTAACGCGCCACGAGGTTTACAGCTGACACATTACTCTGAATAAAATAGGAAATATTTTGGGGATGAAGTACAGTGTAGGAACTAAGTTGTCAAATTGAACGCAGTCCCCGCGGGACATCATTTGTCACTTCCGTAGAGTCAGCAACTTTCAATTTTACAGAATATCTTTCTTGTTGTATTCGGATAATAATGTCTCTGTTGAGTGGAAATATCCTCATAAATTCATTTATTTTAAACAACTAGACCCATGATTTATGCCGTAGTATATAACAATATATAGGTATTAAAATAAATGAATATGCATTATTACTCGAGTAGCGACCGTACAGATCGAGTTAATTGTTCAATAAAACATAAGTTTACAAAGTCTTCTTTAGGGCTGATCTACAATGCTCGTAAACGTAAAGTAAGGAGTGCGTATGTTCTACATAAGGTGACGTACTTCCGGTCGTTGGACGTAAGAAACGCATCAGGCCAAAATGGTCCAACTCGAACGTAACGTAAGGAAGGTGCTACGATCAGCCAATCAGACTGGGATCTCTTTATGCTACGTTTGTGCGCATGTTATCGCATTTTTTCTGAAACGTGATAGAGGTTAAGTAGTTCTGTGTGTTTCTTGTGAGATTTCTTTTAGGGTATTATTCCGTCATATTATGAATAGTTAGAATAATTTTTATTTATGAAAAATGAGATTACTGCAACAAATATTTGCACTTTTATATGTGGATATATACATGTATACAGATAAAAACTCTTTAAAAATGCACGGTTTTGTTTTCGTTATCTGTGCGTTTGTGTATAAGTGCATAAATACATGCAAAACTTTACATCGAAATACATGGTAGTAAATGTACAAACAGTTATATCTCCATATTTAGCCATTTTTTCAGCACAAAAATCGGTCTGAATTTAATAAAGTGCTACCTGCATTTTTTCGTATTTTCGCACAAATATCTTAAATGAAGGAATGCCAAAAAAAGGGTCTCAACTTTGAGCGCTCATATCTCAGTTTCAGTGAGTCTGACGAAAAAATTACTTATTACCACATTTGTTGGAAACGTTGACAGCAACAACCTTTACTTTTATTTTTTTTGGTATCTTGCGTAGTGTTTGAGATATTTACAAACCGGCCCCTGTTGACCCCCCACCCCCAGGGGGTACACGCGTCCGCTTAGTGTCCGATTTTCTCTCCCCATTAAAGTGACTCCGAAACCTCACTTTCTGCAAGTTCCGCGTCTGGAGTATTTTTGTTCAGTTGAAATCTTTATGTAATGGAGTACTTTCTTTCAGAATTTTATTCCGCACTATTATAAGTAGTTAGGATAATTGTGATTTATTAAAAAAAAATTACTGTGAATACTCGCTAAGCCAGTCACACGCTTCTTAGCAGATAAATTACAAAAGAATATACTTTGCCATAACGTACCAACTCGTAATCACGTGAGCCATACATGCTCTCGTGAAATTCAATATTTTGATACATTACATCTGTCAATTACAGTCATTCATCCTAATATATTATACCAATTTATTACTTTCTTTTAACAATTTTATTACACAAGGCGTCTTATTGATACATTTTATTTCATAAATCCTATTTATAATTATTACCCTTCCAAAATGACAAACATCATATAACCAAATTAATTGATTTCGTTTTTTATAACACAATTTATTTGAAAACCAAATGAATATTGGTAGAAAATTTGACAACAGGGCTAGGCAATATTACTTTTCAGATACATACTAATTATCTATGGAGCTCAAGACATTACGTGCGAATTTCCAGTCATTCAGTCACGTTCAATAGATCCAGAATAGTTCTGTCACAAATTTTTTACACGTTTCTACCATCCAGATTATTAATATTAATTCCACCACTATACCTTTACGGGCTTCACAACTTCGTTACACGAAGTTCGCTAAGATACGTACAGCAGAAGATAAAGCAAGGCCATTGACCGTGAGCTTATCGTAAGTTCATCTACCATCATTATCTTCCAGATGTTCGAGTTTCTTGCCGCTTGGTTAAAAACTCTTTCCGATTTTTCAACAATTTCTCACTGATTCCGTTCTCTCACTAGTTCTCACTGACTTCACTTCCCGACAGTTTACTGACTCTCACTCTTCCCTTTGCCGACCTCTATTTATCACCCTCAGCGAGCAGGTATAGACTCGCTCTCCCAGCCGTTTGTTCCCTCGGTCACCACAATGAGGCTCGTCACCTGTGCTGCGTAAGTCACCAGCTCTGGTCATTTCATTGGTTCTGGTCATTTTTGCTTGAGTTCATAGCGCGGGCCGCGGCGGCGGTAGCCGCTGTGATGGTGGTGGCGGCGGTAGTTGTCGCACGTTACCGTTACGAAGGGCCGGACTACTTTTGGGGTTTATGTGACCAATGGATTTCTAATAAATATTTTTCACTTTTTAATTTCACTTAGAACACGTCACTTATTTTATTCTTCATGTGATTTTACCTCAAATTTCCATTGTTATTTTCCCTTTAAGTGCTACTTGTTCACCATAGCTCATTATGCCTTAAGAAAATATTACCTCGTAAGTTTGTTAAAACTTTTACCATTTTACAATAAATTCTTCTTTAAAGAGTTATTTGAGTTACAAAAAAATTATTTACAGAATTCAAGTTACTTTAGAAACACTAGAAAACTAATTATACTTCACAGTAATATATGCAAATATTTTCTTCTATTCAAATTATTTTTAAATGCCAGAAAAATTAATTTTACCTTTGTCATTTCATAATTTAAACCAAAATCAATGTATAAAATGTTTTTATAAATTTGTTGCAGATTAGTTAACCAAGACATATCAATGATTATAAATGCAATTAAATATATTAAGTCTTAAAGTGTTCGTGCGTTGACAAACTTCTTCCTTATTATTTGAATAAATATGATATTTTACAATAACGCAATGTATCTATTGAAAATTGGTACAATATATTCCATTGAATAACATTCTCTACTTTATTTTTATTTATATTGTTTGATACTTTGATTTGTTCTTTTCTTTATAAGTCTACTCATTTTACTCATGTAAATTACCTTCTTACGTACAGTTAGAACACTCTCCAGGTTTTCCCTGAATTTCATTCTCTAGTCGAACAGCACACAAAGGTACCTACTGAAGGCTAGGAATGAATATTCGAATCTCCCATTGTCAGAGGTATGGACTCTGCAACATTTCCACTATTAACTTGTACCATTTGTACATATGGTCTGCAAGAGTAATGCCAACACTGAAAAACCATCCGCGAATAATCACTATCCTCATCGGCTATCCATTTTACTTAGCTACGACGACCACTGCAACATCATCCGCGAAACCAATTATCTTAGCACCTTTTGGCAGCACTGGCCTGAAGATGGCATCGTACATGACGTTCCACATCATGAAACCCCCCACTGATCCCTGTGGCATACCACCGATGACACTATGTTCTTGGATTTATCAGTGTATTCAGTTTGTCCCAGACCTCTCATCTAGGCTTTAACCCGGGCAAACAATTCTTCAGAAAATATTGAAATATGATGCTACTTCCTCCTTTTACTATCAAATGTTGGTGGTTAACCATCCAAAAATTTGGTCAGGAGGAGGCAGGGGCGGCTTAAAAAATATAAGATTGTGATTTAAAATTTTATTTTCTACTGGAAGAGGAAAATTTTTGGAATATTTTCTTGCAGGTGGCATCGTAATTTGTCCTTTGCATTTGTCACTGATAGGATATTGATTTGATTGAAGAATGGACAACAGATTGAAAATCTTTTCGTCTGCTTACTCTACCTCACAAAGAACTACGTTTTGATTTATTAATATTGCTTTACTAACTAATTTAACGTACTTCAGTGTTATTAGTTATTAGTGATTAGTTATCATTCTGAAGACACGGAGAAATTGTTATGATATCCACGTCCGTATTTTTCCAATTTGTTGTAGTATTTCTAAAGTAAGTTTCCCAATATTCTAAAATTGCTTATATTTACAATGAAAAATTAAAGTTTTTAAATTTCAATGTTTGTCTTGAGCAGTTTCAACTTTGTAAAACAAGTTGTTTTTGAGATTATTCAATGTTACAATATTCAGTTTTCGGTTAAATTCACAAATAATTACTTTTATGAAGTCTCCAAGCTGCTTGTCTAGTTTTATTCGATTTGCAGCGCCACCTGCAATAAAACAAAAAAAGTTTTAAATAAAAGGTACTCCTTCTCCGAAAGAAAATCTTTTGATTTTTTCTCACAACACAGAAAAAGTGTTTAGCGTACCTATAACATCTTGATACGTTTTTTCATACTAGTACGTTTTTATACGAGCACATTTGTTACGAACCAAACGTTCGTAAAGCATTTATCTTTTCATTTCCATGTACTACGAACTCTTAAGATATTAGTGTTCTATGATAACTCAATAATTATTCCAAGTGCATAACTACTCCATGAATACATAAGTATTCCTTGTACATAAACATTATTTGGAAACTACAAACTCCGTGTGAATTGTATGTTCCATGACTATGATCGATATCATCTTCATGAACGTGCTCCTTATAGACGTTCTGTTCAACTACTATATATAGAGCAGTGTTCAAGCCACTACAAGCCCAGTCCTCCTTCAGAGGGTCGCGATGTCACCTGAAGTCGTCATGGTGGCATAGCATCATTATACTCATCGCAGTCTTCATTATAATGACATAGCGTCACTATACTCAAGATCCAGTCTTCCTTCAGAGGGTCACGATGATACTCTGAAGATCCGGTGACATAGCGTCACTATACTTAGCTCATTCAACATAGTGACATAGCGTCACTATATTCATCGGCCAGTCTTCCTTCAGAGCGTCGTGATAGCACTCTGGAGTTTAGTCGTCGAAGTAGGTGACATGTCGTCACGTTCAGCGTGCGTCTGCTCTCCATAGTCGTCCGGACATTGAACATAATGTATCAATGATACGGAACATAAAAGTGACATAAAAAGTTACTCCTGCTGCATCATTACAATTCATGGCAAAGTGCTGTGAACCAGTCGCCAAGACATTGAACATGTTTGTTCATACAAAATTTCTAAGTTTCAGCCATTATCAATGCATCTGCTCTTCACGCTGTTTCGAGGAAACAACTCTCTTCACATAAGACCACGGATACCTACGACCATGGCCGTGAGGAACTGCAAGTCTATAATGCGCTTCAATACTACTAAGCATCAATACTCGTGTAAACGAGGTATACATCAAGATTGGGGTTCATGCTCAATATTGTGTATTATTAAATCCTGCTATCAAATTTCATGGTTATTTAACAAGTAATTATTAATTGTTTTGCANGAACATAATGTATCAATGATACGGAACATTTTTTGGACAGTGACTTATAAAAAGTTACTCAACTGCTGCATCATTACAATTCATGGCAAAGTACTGTGAACTAGTCGTCAAGACATTGAACATGTTTGTTCATACAAAATTTCTAAGTTTCAGCCATTATCAATGCATCTGCTCTTCATGCTGTTACGAGGGAACAACTCTCTTCACATATGACCACGGATACCTACGACCATGGCCGTGACGAACTACAAGTCTACAATGCGCTTCAATACTACTAAGTATCAAAACTCGTGTAAGCGAGGTATACATCAAGATTAGGTTTCATGTTCAATCTTGTGTATTATTAAATCCTGCTATCAAATTTCATGGTTATTTAACCAGTAATTATTAATTTTTGCAGGTATTATTGTATATGATTCAGGTTTTGACTCAAAAACTTGAGTTCTAGTGGGGTCTTTTTTTTTCTTTTGTGCGTAGACCAGTTGCGGTCACGCTTCAACCTTGTATATGAACCACTTATGTAATTCTGCTTCAACCACTGGGTAAGGGTTTAAAGGGGATTTTCACAAACAATTGTTTGTGTTTCATGATTTATCCATGTAACTCTGTAAAATTCAACATTCTCAGAGTATTGGTTGCCCACAACAACCAATTTCAAACTTGTTACTCAGGAGAAAATTTACGTAATTCTGTTTGTGTAACTTTAAGGAAAATATATTTATATTTTGTCCAAGTATGATAAATGTGTATTTTGTGAATCTGAATCGTGCCTTAAAAGAATCTGCTTTCATTTTTCTCTCTTATGCTTATTGAAACATACAAGTCCCCCCAATATACTCTCCTGTGATACAGCGAATGGTCATTCGTTTGTAACATTTTTCATACAGTTATTAAGAAACGGTTAAAAGTTAATATGAAAAATCAAAACTCGAAAAAACTCGAAATTGAAAAGCAACCGAATGCATGTGTTCACTTTCGCAGCTTTTACCTTGTCTTCTATGCTCTGTGCGGCGAACACACTGGTAGACCAACTTCCTGTTTTACATACCATTGTAGATAGATGAACATAACAAAAAATATATCATAATTTTTATATTTTTATATTTGTTTCGTTTTTGAATTACTCAATTAATTTACGAATTCATAAATTTTAGGTAGAATTCTTAACTTTGGAAAACGTCACTCAAGAATATTCCGGTAACTGGTCTTGTGAAGTGGAAGAAGACGATCTTCAATTCACATGGGTTACTAATTGGATATGGCTGGAAGGTATAATAATTTACTCATATTATTTAAAACCCAATATCTACTCGTTAATTATTTAATTCCAAATGTTCTTATTAACTTCTATGAGAAGAAATCTCTGCGGAGAGCAAATATAGTTTTTGTATCGATCGAGAATATCTTATTCGAATGATATCTGAGACCACACTGGCGTGATTAGCTCACAGAACGGAATTATTTTCTTTCCAAAAATTATATTTATTGTTTAGAATCCGCATCTTTACCTGCATCGTTTATAAAATATTTGATGTACAGATAAAAATAGTCCATTCCGGAGTTTTTCTCGTAAGTGCCTAGCAGATACGCTTTGTAAGTTTAACGTTTCACTTAAGTTATTTACAGCTATTTTTATATTAACGAGTATGAAATATTCCTATTAATACTTTAATTTATGTTTCCTTTATTAATATTGGAGGTGTTACAGGGCTATCTTCACCCGCGAATTTTTTTAAAATCTCAACACGTATAAACTACTGAACGCATTGGAACTGAATTTTAACTGTCAGAATTATTAGGGTTAGGAATACGAACTACGGTAGGTTTTTGATATAACATTGGAGTTTGGGGTAAGGTAGCAACATATAGTTACAAATGAACTTTATTAAAGTTATAAATGAACATTATGTATATATCTATTTTATCTACACTTTGTGGAGTCTTTTAATTTTTAGTGAGACCTGCGCCAAATATTCTTTCACACTTGATGGAGGATGATTTCACTGCTCCATTATTTGGCTGGATGAAATCAGAGAAGCTTGTAGCTGCTTCTCTTATTTTAATTATAATATTAACTATTGGTCTTGTTGCTGCTGGAGTATACGTTTATCTGAGGTGCGATTTGAAAACATTAGTAATAATTATATTTCAAATATACTCTCGTATTCTGTAGATCCTGATGTAAGCCAATTTAATTTTTTCTTATGATATATGTCAATTTTATTTTTTCTTCCAGATATATTATGATAAAGTAGTTTCAATCAAGAATTTGTTTTCGTTATCATTCATATACTACCTTCACTGAATGTACAGAAAATAGACTTGTTGAATTTCCTTGTATTCTTGAGTATAATAAAATTATGTTAAAGGTTGATGTACTTACTTATTCACGTTCACGATTTAATAATCATTATGAAAACCTTTACCTGCTACCACCTCTCAGGATTTCTCGTTGAGATCTCGGGGTCCTGCATTAGTGAAATGAACTATAGATACCATTCCATTAAGTCGATCTCAGTGCCCGGAGGAAAATGGAGAGAAACTGGGTCGGTTTTAAGATAACAGAACCAAGAATGTGTGCTGAGAAGAAATATTACTAAAAGAACTAAAGCAATCCCTAACGCATATACGAGTATGTAAATAATTATTTGTATTTTGATCAATGATTATAAATATACTACAAATATTATTTATCTTCCTGTCAGATGGACTTAAAATGGTAAGGTGTTAATCCAAATGAAATTATCTAACGGGTTTATCCATATTTATTTATTTGTAAATAAACAGTTTTCGTCACTATGTTTATCTAGGAGTTGAAGCTGCTTATATCTTTATGAAGAAAAATTACAATTGTTGTGTTTTAATCTCTTCTCAACTTAGTTTCTGAATTTTAAACAAATATTTGGGTATTTAGTTTATTTCCATTTACACGAAAAAATGGAAAAAAATCTTTTTGAATAAAATAAGGCAGCAACCAATTATTTTTTCATTGCATAATTTCATATGAATTGACTCCAAGGTAAGATATTAAAATTGAATTGAAAAGTAATGCAAATATGTATATAATTTACACAATATTGCCATCTTATGTATGAAATGTTTGATACTGTATAAAACATTTGTACAAAATATTTCCTAAGTGTGCACAAAATACTTGTTGTGTTACAAAATTGTTCTTTTTTTAATTAGTGTTATCCTATATTGTTACATATAAAGCTTATCAGCTTCATAGTTGACTCACGTGGGTCCGTGGATCAACCCCGTACTTAAGTGACGTCATTTAATAAACACTCATGTTCATCTCTACAACACCAGAAATAAAAATAAATTCTCGTTGCATCAATTAAAGGAACCGTTGCGTCTACCTTGCACAAAAAATAATGTTCATCCATCATTAATCATAAGTTTTAAATTATTTATTTATTATGATTATACGATGGACGGTGAAAGATATAATTCTACTATTATTATTCTAGTTTTCTTAAATTGTATTCTAGTTCTGCTTGACATCTATACCGCTGAATAGTTTTCAAGAATAAAATAAGTTGTAGGTTCAGAAATGTTATTTTCCCTACGTCTTTATTAAACTTTTAAGCAAAATACCGCTTATTCAGATGTAATGCATAGGCCTATACCAATTACATAAAATTGAAACAACAAATTTGTAGCTGTTTTTGATAAATATTTAAACTGTTAGATATTTAGGTGAAATTCGTTCTAATTAAAGTAAACAAAATTCAAAGCACGTGCATTGTCTACAAGTTCATACTGCGCAAAATACGGAACATGAATGAAATGGCTCATCCGTTTAACCAGAATATGCGTGCACTGATAAAAAGATGGACGTTATACTAAATATCACTTTTCGGTTACAGGGGGACACAAGACGGATATTTCCATTAATACCTCACGGTATAATTTTTCCGCGATTGCAATACTTTCTCTATAATATACACGTGAGAAATTAAGATGAACAATTATTTCTTCTTCGTGGGATTAACACGATTGAATGGGTTTGAGATGGCAAATGTGTCTACAGATAGAGGTATCTGAAGACCATCGATTTAAACTCGTTGTTGGAGATAATGCAGTATTACATCGTTACGAAAGATGAAATCAGAAATATGTTTAGCAAATCCAAGTATCGAAGAAAGAATCTGAAAAACTGAGAACAATAATATCGTACACAGGACTCAAACAAGGTTTGTTATTAACTTGTTGACATTATGATCTATCACTAACAAACATGATTATAGTTCAATATATTTTATGTATGGTAATACCTCAATTTTCAAACAGTAATCACGATTCCATGGAGTCAGCGTGGCTCCACTGAGCACTGAGTTGCTGGCTGGATGGCCGGGGAACGATCCTCGGTGAGGGTGGGATTTTCATCAAGCCTCAACATCCAGACTGGCTCCCAGGCCTACTCAGCCTGCTATAAAATGAGTACCAGGATCTATCCTGGGATCGAACTGTCCGAGCGAGATGCTGACCACATCTCCTCCTCCTAGTGCCGGGGTCAAGTAATTGCGCGAGCTCTACCCTCCGCGAAGGCCAACGCCCACAAAGGGCTGTAGTGCCAGATAAGAAGAATCACGATTCCACACTTCCCAGACACCCCCTTCATTAAGTTACAGGGTGGGCCCCACGTTGGGAAACACTGCTCCAGACGCACTCTGAGTACAATTTAATACGCGTGATGATTTCGAGAATGATTTACAGAAGCTAACTTCTTATTCATATTAAATTATTGACTCAGTTTTTTTCTCTGAGCTCACATTACTAAAATCTAACATACAGCAAATTCAAAATAAATTGGGCACATAATTAGTGCAAATTAACACATATTGAAAAAAAGAAACAATTTTTAATCTGTGAAGTGCGACATATATTAACGATGAGCACACTCAGTTTCTTTTTCTAAGAAAGAAATACTATTACTGACTATACAACATGACAATTAAGATGTAACATATTTTTACATAGGATATTAACATTATTTAGATGGACATTTAACATTTTATACAAAATTTACAACCCTATGATTTCACATCATCATATAGCATGACCCAACAGCAGAAAAGTGAAGTAAAATAGAATATTTACAACAAAACACATCAACTAAATTTTTACTCACTTAATCATTCCGTAGGATTTATCACATTATTATTTTCCCCTTACATATTGCTAATAATAATGACAATATCAAACTGAATAATACAAGTGCAGCCAATAACATACTGACTGCAATATGTAACTTGGCGTACATTTTATTGGCTGTAATCATCTAAATCATTTCATTAAATTTATTTTACAACATTTCTGGCTGTTTCATATTTCAATCTAAGTAGGGTTTTAGACTTTGAAAGTTATATTTTTCTATTTCTCTCCCGTCAGAACTACTCAGAATTGCTACATTTTTACACGGGATTCTTATAATTGTATGAGGCCCCGTATACAATGAAAAGAATTTATGGAATAATGGCTTAAATAATTTATGGAATAAAAAAATTTATGGCTCTCGCTTCCGAGGGTCTCGGTACTCGCAGAAGCACACGATCTCCGACACTGAAGAAGTATGTTTTACTCTTGAATTTCGCTACTCTCTCTGCGGCCGACTTATTTAATTGTTCCCAAATAATTCGTGCGTTTACTATTTTCGGATGCGCGCCCTTGACGCTATCAGGCAAGCCCAGTTCCTCGAATGGTGTTTCCGGTTTTCTGCCGAAATGAGCTTCGCATGGTTGACCTTCGTACCGTCGCTCGGAATGGAATTAAGCCACTTGTTAATGTATGGTAGTAATTCGAACCGTTTTGTGTTATCTTCATGACAATACGTTCTAAATAGTCTCGATAGCTCTTTCATCACTCGTTCACTCGGATTCAATTCAGGTGTCTCACACTCGAATATATTGGTTTAATGTTAAAAATTGCGAGGTTCTCTCTCCATTTATTTGAAGTAAACTGCGTTCCATGAGCGGAAAGTACAAATTTCGGGACTCCACACATGTTGTAAAATTCTTTAATTCTCTTAAAACAATTGAATGCATTTGGCTTATTAATGGGATATACTTGTACGTATTTGGTAAATACATCTATGATTACTATGACATATTTATTCCCGTACTTCGCTTTAGGTAGTACCCCATACAAATCAGTTGCGTATATTTAATTAAATAATAACACATCATTGACATAGTGGTGTTCAGTTTTAAATCTCCTCCCATTATCTTATCCTAACGAGATTAAATCAGATCCGCTGTTTCTTAAGCCGAAAGGCAATCTCTTAAACACGTAAGTGCAATTTTCAAACATGACACCGGTGTATTTCTTATCCTGTAGATGAATACCTAAATGCCAATAAGTCAGAAAAATCTGTTCTTGTGGACCACTTAGCGCCGTGAAATTTCGCTAAAATATCGTCTATTTTTGGTGGTTTGTCGTACTGTGGCACTGTAACCGAATTCAATTTCCGTGCGTGTAAGCATATCCGGACTGTTCCGTTAGGCTTTCGGACCACTACAGGAGGACTGACGTAAGACGTCTGCATCGTCTGAATAATACTGGTTTTGAGCATGCGCTGGATGTTTTCGCGCACCTCGTTATAATATACGTGAGGTATGGGGTAAACATATCCCTTGAAAGATGTCTTGTCATTTAACTCAATCCTGACCAGGTGTTTAGGGACGGGATCCGTGCTCGCGGTGAAGACAACAGTGAATTCCCTCAATAACATTTCTAGGAATTGTTTTTCATTTTGAGATAGGTGGTGACACTGGTAGACCTTTTTTCTTATTTCCTGTTTAATATCTTTATTCTCAATACTTGATTTGAAAATAATCCTGCAATTCCCGCGGATCGATGGCGTTTAATTTGCTCTCGCTCACCTGTTGTTCTACCCGGAATTTTATTCTTCCCTCGTTCATATCTATGACCGCCTTGTAGAAATTCAACGAGTCCGCTCCCAAAATAACATCCCTTATCAGATCCTTAATTACCAGACACACGACATTTAGAATTTTCCCTCCTATTTCGATTTCCACGAGTACCTTCTTCCGTGTTGGAGCCATCCTTCTTTTGTTGGCCAATGTCACAAGTGGTTTTAAGCGGAAATTCGGGCCATTCCTGTCGAATCTGTTTCAAATCCAAATAGAGTTTTTCGGATATTGCCGAACTCATGCTTCCTGTGTCTACTAGCACCCTCACTCTCCTACCCTTACACGTATCTAAAATTTTGGGGCATACTCGCGTATATTAGCTTCTCTTCAATTCTTCCTCCTCAAGCAACTCTCCTCCCTCCCTGACCAATGACGCAACTATGGGCACCTCAATATGAACCCTCCCCGTTTGTCGCCCCGTAAAATTTTCCACTCGGTTCAGATTGACATGGCTGCATATTCCTATCCGGATTTGGAGCCTCCTCCCTTGGTAAATTTTCTCTCCACCTTTTCTTGGGGATTTTCCAGTGTCGTCCTGGTTCGTCCTCTTCGCTTCCTCTCTCGTATTTCTGTTTACCTTCCGACTATTTCCTTGAAAACCTTTCCATGATGATCGACCTCGAGTATTTGTATTTTCTCCTCCCTAATCTATTTCCATACAATTAACGCCACCTTGCGATCTACCCCCTCCTTTGAACCTGTCGTAGGTTTGATCGTAATAACCCATCAACATTAACAACTTGTCCAATGACATAGGCAAGGACATTTTCAAAAGATTTTGTACGCGAACATGACGTAACCTAATTATTATACATGTTATTTCCTCTGTACTCATTTCTGCGTCACGCATTTTCAATGCCGAGACTTTCCGGGTTGCAAAATCCTGCATTTTCTCATTCCCCATGGCATTACATATTTCGTTTATTGTAGTCAATTTAAAGTGAAGTTGGGTCTCACGACCCTAATACCTGTACAGAAAAGTCTCTTTCCACATTTCATAGTCGGTCTCTTTCCACATTTCATAGTCGGTCTCTTTCCACATTTCACATTTCATACTTTTACTTCCATTCTCTCATCTACGGCCCTAATATCGTCCTGCGCGATTTTCATCGACACTTGAATATTCTTATTAATTTCTTTTGTGGCCTCCGCTAATTTATTTCCGCATTGAGACCTTGCATCTACTACCCTCCCTTCTCACTCCGATTCAAAGGCTTTCAATTTAACATTTACCTTGTGGAACATATTATCGTTCGAAACTTTCATTTCACTCAACGATTGCTCAATGATTTCCCGCAGAGTCCGTTCCGTCGCCTCGATCGTACGATTGACAGTCGCTTCACTTGCTTCTAATTTAGCAGTGAGCGCGTCCTCGTTGGCTTCCAAACTAGTGGTACATATGCCTCAAATCTAGAAATACAGGTCGAAGTAAACGCCTCGAACTGAGATTTCATTGTCGCATTGCTTTCATCTATCTTTTCGTTGTTTTCATCGAACCGGGCATTCAATGTCGCGTTCAAGTTCCTTGTGATTTCGAAGTAACGTTATTTTCCTCGATCTTAACGGATAACACTTGAAAAAGTTCTAATAACTCATTGCTTATCGCGTGCCTTTGCGCCACAGGGGTTTCGACGACCCTGAGTTCAACGAACGGTACCTCCGTTGTACTTTCACCTTCGGCCTGCTCATCCCCGACCTCACTATCAGAACCCGACACATCTTTTTCTACCAAATTCCCTCGGTACTTAGCAAAAGCATCGCGTTTGTCAACCATGATACTATCAAGAACTATCCAACAAAAAATATTCACTACCAAAATTTAATAAAAGGGGTTTTCTACACTATAAGAAACAATTACTACACAACAGCAATAAAAAAACAGTAAAGTAAGGAATTCACTTTACCTCCTTATCTGCTTTTGAGTTCGCTCCATCGATTCCACATAATTCTTACATTCAGCAAATGGTATTGTCTACCGTTCTCAGTACATAGCATTTATAAATTCTGTAAACACAAATACAAAATTAAAATATTTACAGTTAATGCCATCATGAATGTTCTTCCGATTTTTTTTCTTTCGAGTTGTTTGTTCTGCAACCACTTCTTCCATGCTGCCTCCCTCCTCTCGAGTCCCTAATGTTTGGGCGCCATGTTGAGACTTGACAAATTGTCATTCTTTTGAAATTAATGTCCCAAAGAGGAAAAATGGTTTAACTGAAAAGGCTTCTAAAACTGAAATTAATAAAAATTACCAATTGAATTTACATAACATTTATATATCACTTTTATTTATACAATGTATATACTTTTTAAAACGAAACTTTTACAACAATTTCACGGGTGCTTATTTCAAATTAACACCAATGGTGAATGCTGAACGATACTGTGAAACAATCCAGAAACTGATATCCCGGCACTAAATATTTCGTGCCATTCAGGATCAAGATTGCCGGCCCATGATAACCAGTAGTTCAACTCTGTCTAACAATGAAATTACGGCTACTAACATGGCGGACAGAAGTTACTTATACTTTACCCAGCTCGAGTAGCGACTGAGAGTACGCCATATGGTTAACTCTGGACGTGTCCATTTTCGAATTGCCCGCTTAACAATCGTCTGTGGGGCGTGAGACCCACGTTGGGAAAAACGTGTCTAGAGAGAGTGTGGCCGATGCGCGTTACGTTTTTGATTGGCTGCGCCATTTTCCTTTTAATGTGGTATGAATTTAAAATTCCAAGATACACTGCAATTGAATTCATTTCAATTCATGTCACTTTAATGTCTGTCGGATGAGAAACCTCCTAAAACTCGAGAACCGCTTATCCGATTTTCGTGATTCCTTTTTTTGAATTCATCGATATGTTCTCTGGCAATGTTTGCGTATACATTTTGATATCTTAAGTATCACAAGTAATAGGCAATAAGGATAATAGACAATCACGTAGGGTGAAAAATTAATATTCGGAGAGAGATTATTGCATACGCTGCCCAAATGGTTAGAGATAGGTGACAACAATGCATGGCAATATTGTTCGCCTTAAAGAGTTCTACAAAAAAGTCCGTGATAACATATGTCTATCTACAAGAGTTAACCAAAATTATTGATAAAAATGGTTTTAAAAATAGACGTGTTAAAATACTTCAACTTAAGAGAGTAACTCAAGTAGATAAAAATGAATCCTAATCCAATTAAATACATTCTGTGTTTTGTGCATTTAAGAAAAATGAAAACTGTCTTTAAATCGTGAAATTTGCACGAATAGTTTAGATTTTACAAGCGTTTTAGTTTTACAACGAGTCGCAACCGCCGCCGCTGCCCCCATGAGTTGCATCGGTAGTACCAGGCAAGCATTTGACTGACGCGCTACCTTGTGGTACATCACGTGAAACAAACATTTTCTTCTTTCATTAGTGTATTTGAATCACGCGCCACTTTGGCTGAAACATGGCAGATCTCAGTGGTAAGGGTAGACCTGCCACACTAGACACACTGATTGTATTTATTTCGAAGCGCAACGTGTCGTCGGTTTTAAGAACTAAAATGGGGACATTTAGCCTTTAAAAGTGTGGTGGGAAAGTAAGTGTTCGGAGGGTCTCATTTGGCAGCACTGAGACGTCATCACTTTGTCGTATGTCAATTGTCCATTTTCTACATCGTTCCTACATAACCAAAAACCATAACCTATAAAGCAGCCGTTGAACGTATTGGTGTTGCTAAGTGTTATCACCACGATTCGTTTCTAATATCTCATTACTTTCTGGTGAAAGTGCTTCAGTTTGTATTTTGAACCATTGTAGGGTAACGCTTGACTTACAACCATGTCTTATATGTTGGGTCATCTTCACAATGGGTGGCAAGTTGATCAAGCTATTCTTTCAGAAGAAGATCGTGTTGTGGTCATACGATTTGGACATGATTGGGACCCCTCTTGTATGAAGATGGATGAAGTTCTGTATGGAATCGCAGAGAAAGTTAAAAATTTTGCTGTTATATATCTGGTGGACATTACTAAAGTTCCTGATTTTAATAAAATGTACGAGTTGTACGACCCATGTACTGTGATGTTTTTTTTTCGTAATAAACATATTATGATTGATTTGGGTACTGGCAACAATAACAAAATAAACTGGCCATTGGAGGATAAACAAGAGATGATAGATATAATTGAGACTGTGTATAGAGGGGCTCGTAAGGGTCGTGGTTTGGTTGTATCTCCTAAAGATTATTCCACCAAGTATCGATACTAAGAAAGTATTATTTTCTATTTTGACAGTACATTGTTTAGAACATTTATGTACAGAATATTTCTGTTGATTTCAAAGTATTGTGAAGTTAAGAATGTGATTTTTGTGCTTTGAAGTGAGTGACTTTTTCAGTTGTTCTATTTTGATTAATGTGTATATATGTTTAATAAGTGTACAACTGTGAACAAATAGAATTATGTGTGAGATTCTGTAGGAGAGACAAATTTGTACAGATTGGTATTACTGGTACTTGTCATTTTCTTTCCAATCGTCCCATGAATCACTGTAATATTATTTGAATGAAAGGAAATTCAATGTTAGTTTATTATCAAGTAAATTAGGTATTTTTATCTTGGATTTTCTATTATTTTATCTTCAATATTATTTCTAGTACTGTAGTGTGAAGCTCTTAATATTATTTCCCATATCTTGTTTTGTGTTCTAAAAATGTTTATTTATGGCATATTACCTCTAATGGATCTGAATACCATTATTTGTTTAAATTAGGTCTGATATTAATTATGACTTTTTAATTTAAAAAATCAGATTTTTAAAATTTACATCCAATTTTTCAAAATGAAACTAAACTAACTTTAAAAATTTATTGAAAAGAACAAATTGTTTGCCGAAAAGGAAAATTTTCATTTTTGTTAGTAACTTCTCATTGAATAAAATATTATTTTTCACTTTGAGTTTTTCCATTATGATATATAATAAAATTATAACAAAACTTTGAAGTAGAATTATTTTGATAAGTTGAAAATTTTTAATCTCTCCCTAATTTTGAGACTTTAAATAAAATTTATTATAAATAAACAGTGTTTTGGCAACAAAGTTCATTTAATATCTCTGAGAATTGCGTGGATCCAGAGGAGCTGCAAATAATAATGCAGCATTTGACTGCAGTAGCCTCTTAGGCTAGCATCAAGAGTGTTTTCAACATTGGATACGCGCATGCTATAACAAGAAACGTTCTAGGAAAAGGAAATGATGCAAAACTTTTATTTTTATTCTGACACAATAAAAAAAAATCTAGCTTTTACTTATGATTTTATACATTTTTAATTGTGGAGAAAAAAAAATTCTTATCATTCACAGATAATTTTGTTTATTTAACTATACCTTCTCAATAAACAAAAATAAAAGCATAAAAATCAATATTCATTGAATTTGATTGTCACTGATTTAAAAAATCATATTATTTAAATTAATATTTTAAATCATATCAGCACTAGTATAATTAAAATCCGAACTAATTTTTAAAATATTCTGTTTTCTGAACCTAATAAAATAATTTGTTAGGAATGAAAATCTTAATACCTCATTACTTCGTTATTAAATAGGTTTTATGAAATATTATACATCTTTAGTTTTATTGCAGTTGAATTCCTGTATGTATTATGGTTAAATCATTGGGGTGATGATGGTGTGTTCAAATTATTTTAGCTTTCAGATGGAATGGAACCTGAAGAATAAATTATTAAATGATTACAAATACCTCACCCTCAGAGACAGTCAGACACCAATAGCTCTTGCAACTTATGACACTCCCCCCCCCCACCCCCCCCCATCAATGCTAAGCAAATCAACTGTCAATTTGTTTTCAATGGTCCTTGGTAAATGTTAATATGCAGTACTATTTTTTCTAGCCTTTTGCTAATAGAGTAGACAGAAAATCTTACATATTTCCTTTTATTTATTAAACTCAATCTACAATTTGTAGTGCAATCAAAATCCACATCTTTGGAACGTAGTGTGAACTGAGACTGTGACCAACTGTGATACCCTCCAAGATGGAACATTTTTGCTGTACATGCAGCCACTTGAGCTCTTCTACTCTCCTCGTGTAATTATATTGTGGTCTCAATATCTTCTCATGGAGGAACGTAATTACCTAACTCACAGTACCAGAAACAAAGTATCTTTTTTCCAAAGAAAAATGAGGTTGAGGTACAAGCTCAACTTTCTCCTATGACTCCTAACTTCTTGTACCAAATCTCTACCAGTATTTAGGGCATGTTCTTGTTAATATTAGCTTTCATAGCATATTCATCTCGGTGTCAAGGGATCTATTTTCATTGTAGTATTTGTAAATGGGAAATGTAGCATGCCATTGAAGCTTATCTACATGGAGTGGTAGGAGGTAGGAGTTGGGTAAAGGGGGCTATTGTTAGTAGCTGGGCCGCTTTGCTGAGTTAACCAACAACTTGGCCCATGTGGAGGGGTTAGTAGGAGTTGATACTAGGAGGAGGTGGATAGAGGAAGGACGGTTCGCTTTCCAGTAATCTCAGCAAATTTGAATTGAACCCCGAATGACTTGGTGAAGAGCTAGAATGCTACCACCTTAGCCACAAGAGGAGCAGGTGATGCTTGGGAGACACTTAAACTTGGAGCCTTAGTTAGGCTAAATATTTTTTATAGAAGTAGTGAGAAGAAATGAAAGACAGTATTAAAAAAATATTAATTGAATGTTTCACTTAATTAATTGCTAAAAAAGCTGTCATAATTCTAGATTTATCATAACACCTTACTTTAAATATAAAATGTCTTGCTCACATCACTGTTGTAGCTACAAAGCACTGCACTTTGCTTTCATACTGATTTTACTTGTCACACAAGCTCAAAGAGTTTAGTCCTTTTGAGCCGTTGCTCTATGTCTTGATTGTCTAATAGTTGTAGCACTTCAACGTTTGGATGTATATGGAGCCTTTCCTCATAATTCTTGGCAGCTTCCTTAACTTTCTTCGACTGTCCTCACCTGGAGCTCCTGATGAAGATCTGCATTCCCAATGTACCAAGGTGCATTGACAATGTTTCTCAGCACTCGGTTCTGGAACACTTGGAGACTTTTAAAGTTGCTTTCTTTGGTACAGCCCCACAACTGAAGACTGTATGTCCAGACTGGTTTCAGAACTTGCTGGTATACCAGTACCATGTTTCTAATAGACAAATGGGAGTTCCTCCCTACCAGCCAGTACATACTTATATAGTTTTGCTTTAGTTCTTTTATTTTATACTGGTGACTAAAAAATTGATTTCATGCTGTTTGTTATCTACATTGGGTCATTGAAAAAAGTTGGATAACGCTATCCTTCTTTCCTATCTTCCTATTTAACTTTCTGGGAATCTTGAACTTCTGTCACCAGACCTACAAACAACTTTACAATTTCGTCCTTGTAAACTTCACTTTCCAACCTCAATGAAGTTTGCTTCCTCCTCTTCTTGAATTCCAATTTGAAAATCAAAATTATTTTGCTATGAACCTCTTTTTACAAAATTATTTTGCTATGAACCTCTTTTTACTTCTTTGAGGCATTATTCACTGCTGCCCATCATCTGATGTTCTCTTCCTTACCTTGAACCCCTTTTCTTCTTGTTTATAACCACTTTTAATATATTAAGTTTTCAGTGTGTACAAGCAAGTATGCATATGATATTCCTTGAAATGAAGGATTATCTGTGGAATTAGTCAAATCAACATGCTCTGTACACCAAAAATGTTTTACTTTTAAAAATACTTAACTTATCAACCACCAAAATAAGGAATGAAGTTAATTATTAGTTAATTAGTTATTAAAAGCAGAAAGGAAAACAAGATTGTTCGCAAGACTTCAAGCCATAGAGGTCATATACAAACTCTTGGATCAAGTGCTCGATCTTGAAAATATATATCGTCATGAATTTTCATCTAAAAAAACTAAGTCTCTAATCTGGTGTCTTTAAATGAGTTAGTAATGATAACTTGCTTTTGGAATAGAGTTCTCAATTTGTTTTCTTTAGCAAGAGATTTAACTGTTTCTGAGACTTTTTTTTTCAAATAATATTGGCACCAACACAATATGGAGACATAAGGAACTATGAAGTTTGTGAGTGATTGATTTAGTTTATTCAATTGCAGTGCATCTGCAGTAAAACAAAAAAAAAAGTCTCATAAATAGTTACTACTTTTTCTACTATATAAAAATCTACTATTGAAATCTTGGGTTCCGTTTGAAATTTCAAAACTACCCCTGTCCTCCTATCGATTCCTTTATTTCTCTTTTTGCTAAAAAATAAAAAACCGGTTTTGTTAATTGAAATATCAAAACATATTAAGAAGTACTATGAAACAGTTAAGACTTAATAATTTTAGCATTATTTCTGTTGAACATCAGTACAACTAACTTTTAGGTTAGTTATGATGACATAATACATTTGCAGCAAAGGATGCTCAGATTACAGTTCAATAGATTGAAATTCTATTTCATAAATCTATTTGCATTTTACTTTCTTTCATTACTTTATAAGTTTTCATTATGTATCTTGAAGGCTGTCTGATTAGAGATATATTGGAGTTGAGATTATGATACCACGCACTAGTCTAGTCTACACACTTGTTGAAATCAAAGTTCCTTGCAATTTTCTACTCCTTGTATATTGGCATTTTATGGCACCTTCATGTTGTGTATATCATAATTTGTAGTTTAAAGTCTGCAATTAATCTGATAGATTTGAGTTTTAAAGTATTAAAGATGGTTGAATCGGTTGCATGGGATATGATAGAATAATTGGAAGAACAGAGAAAATCATTGGCATAGATTAGAAAGAGGATCTTGACTCAGCAAGTGCTAATTTGACATTCACTTAATAAACCTGTAATGACACCAGTTAAGTTAATTAGTAGCATGTTTATTAAAATACCTTACATTTTTGCATTCTAATCAGTGATTATTCTGTATTTGAGACAAAAAGGAGCAAGTGTTGGCATCTCTGATAATCCCAGCTGATTGGGTTCCCTTTTACATGACATGACAAGTGTGTTGAGCTCCACTGCTTCCATGTCACTCACTAACCATAAAAATACTGTCAAGACTTATAAACTAATTAAATAGTAAAAACTTACCAAAAACGTAAGGGCGATATTGTAAAAATATGGCCTAAGTTGCAAGATCGAATCATTTTTTTAAATTGATCAAATACTGGTACCTGCTCTTGCTCTGACAGTGTTGAACATCTTATAAAATAAGACCTCAGTGTTCTTAAATTGTAACATGTTTAGATTTACCATCTTCTAAAAGAGCAGGAATCAAGGTTATAGCATACTCGGTAACACTGATTCTAACCAACCCCTTCCCATAAATATACACCTGTTTTTATTGCTTTCAGTGATCTATTTTCTCAAATCAAGAGTTAAGATAAAAAAATTTCATCAAATACCACCCTTATTTTTTGGTGAATAGACCAACAACAAATTGTGTTGGTTTTCCCATACCACAATATATTTTAAGAAAAAAGCTAGATGACAAACTATATTTAACTTATAAGAAACTTTATGCTGCAAAGTAGCTTGTGTATTGTGTCGGCACCAAAAATAAGAAAAAGTTAGGAAAATCAGAAAACTATGTTATTTGACCCCAGTCTAGCTGTAGCTAAATTCTTTATGTTTAATTGTGAAAGTAAACAGTATCATGATGGGCTCTGCAAGAACTGCACTTTTATAAACATTTTTTTTTTTTCAAAAAACCCTGGAGTACAATTTAAGTAAATTAGGAAAATATCTTACCTTTCATTAAAATGTATAGTTTTAAAGTATTATTGCTAAATATTTTGCTCCAACACTTTCAATATTAAAATCAATATTGAAATACTTGACATGTCAAAATTAAACAAATTAGTTTTTTTTAAATATAGCTACAAAAAAAATAGTTTTAGCTATATAGAAAACTATATTTGTTTCTAGCCCAATTTCAAACTTCTAGTGATTTTGTACTCTTGTGGCCAGCCTGTTTTCTCACTCAGTTTGAAGCTCAGGTCTCCCTCTCCTCTGTCGAATCTTACGCTATCGAATGGTATGAATATTTTCATCATGTGTTGTACCCATGGAAACAACCACAAGGTGCATTTAAACATTATTGTCATGTCAATCCTCATTATTCCCTTGTATAAACATCACACTTGGGTAGCCCAGCTGCACCTTAAGCTAGTCCAAACGTGTCTTCGGACTGCAAACTGAAAAAGTATGAATGGTGACTTAAATTTTTGTTTTTAATTTGAAACCATACTATCAATGAAATTATTTTTTTCTTGGGAGAACACCCTCCCCAGGAAGATTCCTTAAAATATGCTTTACCACATACCCCCAATTTCCTTTTACAAGTGAGTGTCTTCAAATTTTGGTTTGGGAATCATTGTGTTCACACCATGTCCCATTCCCCTATTGTTCATATAGTTGTTATATTTCCACTATGCCTCAGCACTTCTGAGCATACACAAAGTTATTCCCACACTAGTTGTATCAGAGGGAGACATTCTTCATAATATTTATGCATACAACATATACGAGAATGATGCACTTTTCTGACAGCATATATATTGAAATATCATACTTGAGCAATATTTAGGTAATTTAAAAAATTGTTTGTTAGAATTCAGATAAAAATTTCTAAATGCAAAAAAAACTGACATTCTTTTATTTTTTTAACACTTTACCCGTTTTTATTTTTATTAAAATTTAAATGTGGAATAAAAACGTCCGTTTCGGATGTTTTGTTTAAACTTTACATTGTTGTAAATCCCAAACAGATAGAAATATTAGAACAATCTGGATTTTATCTAGACGCTGTTCCTCCGAAAAATTCACGATGTGTCTAGTGAGTAAACTCACACAAAAACAGCTTTATCACCACTCGTCATCATGGTCCTTAGTTGGCCGAAACGAAAATACAGACATACAATACTTAGTATTTTTCGTGGTGTATATGATTGCTATTTTCCGACCTTTATCAAACCTTCAGAATTTTTATCAAAACCTGAGATTGTGAGGTTTAGACCGTATATTGATTTGGCATGGAATGGCCTAGCATTGATAGTAACAATTTCTTCGAAGACTTCACGAACAGATTTTCTCGCCTTAAATTATCGTAGAATTTACAAATTCTGAAGTATATAAATAATTTTTTTAATTCAATTGGTTTTGTTACTTTTGCTGATAATTAAGATCATTAATAACATTCTTATTACTAGAGCCCGAATGAATGGTCATTCATAGATTACGCATAGCAAAAATTGCCATTATTAACACCACCTCCCTCCTGTAATGCATCACAAAGGATATCTTTTACCCGATTCGAATAATTAGTTATCCTTACCTCCTCCGGCCGTTAAGAAAAGGTTATTTCGAAGGATACATATTAACACACAACTTTTTCGTTCCTCATAATGATGTACGCTGTGACAAATCGGTTGAGTGCATGGATTACAGTAACAAACTCGAGGGTAAAAAGCGCTCTTTATTTTCCCTAAAATCTTATTCGCCGGTCGAATTTTCGCTTCCGTGGCAAGACAACTGCGGCTGCACGTTGAAAAGAATTAGTGAAGCAATGGAACGTCGTATATGGGTACACGTCTCTCTCTCACAATGCGAATCACCAGCGGCACAGACAGGGTGTATAAGGATACCTTTATTCACCTTAATACATCCTGAGCTCAACCAAGAAGCCTGTACCATCAAGCTAAAGATAAAATATCTTTTGAAAAATAAATCCCAACCTTTCACCTACTATTCACTTGAACCAGCGCCCCTCCCGTGGCTCAGGTTATAGTGTTGTCGCTCGTCACCGAGTCAGGACGGGCTCAATTCCCGATGGGGCAGAAAATTTGTAGCTTTTCACATTAATGTCCCAGTTCATATAGCTATGACTACTGAAAGGCAAACCTTCCTTCCTCTATCCAGCTCCTCGTAGTATAAATGATTTTATTTCTACTAACTACTACTAATCCCTCCACGTAGGCCAAGTTGTTGGTAAACCGACGCACCTACCACCCAACTCCTAACTCCTATCGCTCCATGTAGATGAGCTTGAATAGCACGCTACATTTCCCATTTACAAATTCAACAAATACTTTTTACAAATACAACAAATACTTGAACCAGAACACATACGTATAAACGGTACTATGATAGAACGATGTTAATTGACGCTTCTGAACACAATATACCAGATTTTATTCATTATTGCTCTCTCATACACGCGATTATAAATAAATAATTTATTACAAAAATATCCATTGAAAACTACGTATGATCACGAGGAGGATAATTATGTTTGTTGAAAAAAAATTAGAAATAATTAGTGAATTGGCTTCTTCACTCGGTGTAGCTCAATTTCTAAAACTGATCTACAAAAATATGTAGTGTTAAAGGAAATCGTAATTAAACGTAGTACATTAATTGCAGTGTTAGATTCGCACGAACAGTTAAATTTGGAAAGCGTGTCTCTAAAAATATCGACAAACGAGATATCAATATTTTACGAACTTCGAGTCGTGGAATCGATATCTCACTCATCATCATCCATGGTCAGATGACTAACCCGCTGAGGCGGGCAGGTTAATTCTTATGAAATGGAGAGTCTTAATTATTTACTGTGCCAGGAACAGTATTTGCTGGCATTAGCATTTTTAATTAACATTCCAATTGCTCCTTATTAATCATGGAACGGGAGTGGAAAAGATGTGATTATTTAAGCAGCTAATTGTCCATGAATCTACAAGTGTTTTACTGGATCTAATTTAATTTCTGTTTGTCATGAATGGTCTTGAGAATTGGATGGGAATGTTGCCTAATGATCTTCGTGAAGTACCTGTTATTCACCTGGCTATACCAGGTAGTGTTATGTTTTTTTAAGTGTTTAGTTGTTAGGTATAATGAAATTACGATCAGTTCTGTTCTAATGATTTAAATAATTTTTGTTTTTCCTTAAGCTTATTATGTATTATATTAGTTACATTATTAAATCCCAACAAATTACTGTTAACTTTTGCAGGATCTCATGATTCAGGAACCTGTTCCATAACTCATTCATCCCCTGTGTCCCCTGATTCCTCTCCTGTTATTAAACAACTCTGCAAAATATTTGGTGCATTGGCTAGAAGATTTATATACAATTGGGTCATAACACAACATTCTTCCTTAACTGAACAACTGAGAAAAGGAATAAGGTTAGATAATTGATTTGTAAATTGTGTTTATTATTTGGTAGCTTTTATCTAATGTTAGATAATTTAATTTTTTCTCCTTTATCGGATGTAATAACTATAAAGAATAAGTATGACTTTTTTAAAGATTATTTGGTCTTTTTTTTATTACTCAATATTTTTATTTTATGTTCTTATTTTTGATTTTATGTTTTGAATGATTTGCTAATTTCTTTTGATTTTATGTTTTGAATGATTATAATGGGAAATAGTTTTAAGGAAATATCTCAAGCATTTTTTTACCTATTTCAATTTCTAATCAATCTCCATCATATGGTAATTCTTTTTCATTTGTTTTAATCTCATGAATCAATTTTTTTTACTATAGGACTATTCATTGAAAATTTGTTTATATTTTGGTATACGACACGCAGATACTAAAATCGAACAACCAGACTGATAGGCCATGATAAGTCCTCGAATATTTCATTCTATTAGGGTAGACACCACATAGATCACTAAATTAACTCAGAACAAATATTATCTACTGTCTCCTCACATTAATTAGACCAGGAAACAAAGACCAAAAAAGTAATGGAAAGCTGATCTTATAAATGGAAAAAAAGGATATTTGAAGTTTGCACCAAATATCGTTTTCTGCTCCTGGTGGGTGGGTGATCAAAAATGTTGAAAATTTTGGACTTTTTTCTTTCCTTTTTTAAGTAAATAACTCATAAAACATATTTTACTGAAAAACACATTATTAAAGTTTATTAAATTCTGCATTGTATGAGTATATTGAATGGGGAATTCCTATGATGGGTTTAAGTTGTGGGCAAATTAAAAACACTTTTTTTTTCAAAAGTAGCACATTTATCTTTTTGTACTAATTTTTTATTATGTTAAATGTATTATATGAATAATACTACAGTGTTTTACATTTTAGATCATCTAATAACATGTTGAAAGTAACATTTAAGCATTTTTAGCTAATTCATAAGATATATCTTAGAAGATAATACTAATAAGTACTCTGGTGTATATCAAATAAACATATTTCACTTAAAATTCCGCAAAGTGGGGACAATGTAAAATCAAAAAGCCTCAGTTTTAGCATTTTTGTCAAAAGAAGCATATTTTTTACTTTGAAAAAGAGATTTGATATGTAAAATTCAATACATTAAATTCATAGAATAACATAATTTTTATGTGGTGCACTATCTAATCTTTTTTTTTTTAATCAATCGATTCATGAACTTATGTCATTATGCATCTGCTTTTTAGACATTTATTTATTTATTTAATTATGCTTACCAGATTACCTATATGTATAGGAACAAAGTATGTTCCAGTATTGTGTTTAAATACAGTATCAATTTTTATGAATCAATGGTCATCAATGCACATTACAATTGAATTACATAGAGATTCTGAAAGGAATTCAAATTTAATTAAGTAGAATATTCTCACCCTTAGTTGAAATTTTGGACATTTGAGAAGACTTAACCATAACAGATCTTCACCATCAGTGGTGGTGTCAGTATTTTTATTAATGACTTTTCTTTACATTTTGTCTATGATTGACCCGATCAGTAAGGTTTTGTTGAGTATTGATGCATGACACCTTTGCAATTGACCTACATTGTGGAGCATTTCATGGAATGTTTCCTGCAACAATAAGCTCTGAAATAACCCTTAAAACACTTCCAGGTGGGTCTGCTTAGCAATACTGGTGGCGATGGTACTGCTGTAATGAAGGTGAAGGGAGCAATCCATACTCTGTAACTTTCCAACCCCATTGAGTTGGGTCCAAAAATCTCCATTCCACACCTTGATGTGATAGAATGCCCGGAGAAAATGCCCCTGAGTTTATTTAGTAGGAGGAAGAGAAACCAAGTCAAAGTTACTTTCTAAAACAAATTTTGAAAAATGTTGTGTCTCATTTAGTGAGCAGGATTAAAGAGAGGTTCTACCCTATAAGATTAAACGATATTTACATTGGTAGCACCAATTCCTTCTGCATTAATGTTATTGAAGATGTCAGCAGTCTCTTGAATTCTCTATGTCTTTACCAGTGAGCTTGGTTAATTTCATGTTTTTGTGTCTAAAATGTCTGACTTAGCAAAGTATCGACTAAAGGTGTGTACAAATAGAATGTTCTGCTATACTTTCCTTGACATTTCGAAATGTGATGAAGAAAAGAATTAGGTCTCTAACTTGACTTTTTCAGGTTTATCACATACAGTTTTTCATGATCAAGAGTTAATGCAGTTATAGTCTCTAGAAGTCTATGTTGTCTAACACTACTACATCACAGAGTGAAAAGTTCTTTCTATGACTGTACTTATGGCATCCTCTTCAGATTGTTGACAGAGATAGTATCTTCAAGCTGAATTGCTGATCAGAATTAAGATGATGCAAATTTTATGCTGCTTTCTGTTGATTCATCTCGATAAAATGTCATACAAAAAGGTGCCACAAAATATATTTTTATACAGTCCCCTCCCCCAGGGGACTTACATCTAGTAAGTACGTGTTTGGCGAACACGGGGCCGTGAGCTGAGTCTGGCATTGCTCCCACTTACTTGTGCCATGCTCCTTCCTTTCTCTTTTCTGACCTCCCTTGGTCACCTCTTGTTCTTTTCAATCCCGACGCTATTAGGGCTAGGGTATCTTTCATTTTCCTCTTTCCTCTTCCTTTTTTTAAAATGTTTTTAGTAAAAGTCATGTGATATGTTGGAATTTGTGTTTTGAGTTGTAATGCAGGAGGGTTTTTAGTGGGTATGGCTGAGTCTTTCGGCGAGTCCCACACGCGGGGAGAGTCATGTTGGCTCTCCCTAGTGCGTAACTGCATTTTCCCTACCTGTACAAGTTTTAAGGGCTCTAATGACCTCGCTGTTGACGAGCCCTAAAGCCCCACAAAAAAAATATATATATACAGTCCCCATACTACTTATTGAGAATTGAAGAGAATATCTCTCTCAACTCATATGATACTAGATGATACCCATCACCAATCCCATTATGCTTTCAATATTTTATGGAGGATTTACTGAAAAAAAAATCAGATCCTTATTAACAGATTCATGAGATTTTCCTATTCTTCATTGTTCTTCAAATAAGGTTTGTAAATAACGAGTTTATTCAAAACTGAAACAATTTCTTAAATTGTTTGTTTTTGGTGTAATGAAATTCTCTAATGTATATTGTATTTAAGCACAATACTCTAACCTACTTTGTTCTCATTATGGTAAATACATTGTAACCTGGTAAGTGTAATGATACAAGTTTCAAGAATTAATTGATTCAAGGAACAAAATTTGATAGTGGCCTACATAAAAATTGTGTTATTCTTTGTAGTGTTATTTTTAATGAATTGAATTTTACTTATCAAATCTACTTTCCATAGTAAAAATTATGCTTCTTTTGACAAATATGGAAAAAAACTAAGGCTTTTTGAGTTTATGTAATAACCACTTTGCAGAATTTTATGTGGTTTTATGTAAACTTTTTGCTTTAAGTGCTTAAACGTTACTTTTGACTCCTTATTAGATGATCTAAAACATAGAACACTGCATTATTGTTCATATAATACAGTGTTCTATATATAACATCCCCAAAAATGAGGACAAAAAGATAAA
Source organism: Laupala kohalensis (assembly GCA_002313205.1). Taxonomy (NCBI): domain Eukaryota; kingdom Metazoa; phylum Arthropoda; class Insecta; order Orthoptera; family Trigonidiidae; genus Laupala; species Laupala kohalensis. Next base: position 334,569 of record NNCF01126076.1, on the reverse strand, counting down.
CATTCTATTTTTGTTAAAAATGAGAAAAAATGTTTTTTGATCCTTAGATGGAATTTCACATCTAATATACTCATTTGATAAACTTTAATTTGTGTTTGAAATGGGTCATTTTTGAGATATTTGTGAAAAATGAAAATAAAGTGTTTGAGCCCCCACCCCCACCCCCCACCTCAAGCACAATGAGAAAATTGGTGCAAACTTCAAATTACTCTTTTCACATCTATTAGGAGAGTTTAAAATCATTTCCAGCTTTCTGCGAATCAATCGGAGGCATACTCCTTTTTGGCCTGGCCTATAATACCATGTAGAGTATAATAAAAAATTACACATCTTTCAGAAAAATGTGAAGGAAGCATTTCCCTACTAAATGATAGTAAAATCACTTCAAAGACAAAGGACATTGCAAAATTATGTAATTTGTTTCTTGGAAGAAGAGAAAATCTCAGATTCAGTATCTCACAATTACAACAAAAAGTTTCAGCTGGGATAGTGGAAATACCTGCATTAATTCAAAAATAACCAATTAGTTATTTGAATTTTTTCTTGATTTGGTATTAAAATACTGTCATCCTGGGAGACCCCACTAAGGGTCACATTTCTTGGGACTGGGGGCAAAAGTGCTCTCCTCCTATTTCTGTGGCACTGTCTAGATTCCTTCTGTAAAGATAGGCATCAACAAGTCGAAATTTCCTGTGCTAAAAATCAAGTACTTCACCGTTACTTTTCAGAAACAAAACTTACTTACAAAGTTTCTCAAAGTTAAATTATAGACTAACCTCGTTTTGTTGTACATGAACAATATGCCATCCTTCACATCATGTTGAGAAAGGGTGCTGTTTGCTGACACTAATTTACTGTGTATATTAGTTAACAAAGATTTGTCTAACCTTTCATCTTGGTTTCATTCAAGATGACTCATTGTAAACATGGATGAAACATTATCCATGCCGTCTCACAGTAGTACATAAGTATCTCTTTTGATAAATGGAATCTAAATCAAAACTGTTGTGAAAAACAATTTAGATCTTCTTCCAGACATGTCTTTGTCATATTGATAATCTAAAATTTAAACTAAGCAAAGTGTGCTTTGCATTCTGAATTCTCATCAATAGCATTTCTATTTGCATATATTACAAATATCTTTTGAGGTCACTCCACTCAGAGCATCCAAACTTTCAGAATAGGATGGTTCATATAAGACATAAATCTCACCCCCACCCCCTGAAATTCATGTAAACTTTTTTATAGGGAATGAAATATTCTAATTCTTCCTTGCAGTTATATTTATGCAATAACTGTGTTTTTAAGACTGAATTACTGAAGTGTGCTGTACTTGCTATACTGAACCTGTCTTGTTCACTACGTTTTACACACTGTGATTACATATGAAGATGTAAAAAATACCATTAAATTGAATCTCTTCAAGTCTGAAGTTAAAAGTTTCCTACTGCACTATTACTTCTATAATGTTAAAGAAATTGTCCTCCTTTGTGGCCACGGTGTCAGCGTGAATGCTCGTCACCAAGTCATCCCAGGTGGGACAAGGTAAATTTGTAGCTTTCATTACTATGTCTCAGTTTAAATAGCTGTGGCATATGAAAAGTTCACCAACTGCGGCTAACAACCGCCCTCTGCGACTAACCACCGTAGTTGTAATACTCAGATACAGCAATCTGGATCCTATCTAGACGCTGTTCCTTCTATCTCAAATTCATGATGTTTCTAGTGAGTAAACTCAAACAATAACTGAGCCTTACTAGCACTTGTCATTTCGTGGTCTCAGCTGGCCGAAACAAGATACATACATGTTAAAGAAACTAAAAAAAAAATTTAATGTGAGTTTTGACTTCACATGAAATATTGTTTCTTAAAATTCTTCTTCTTCATATTAAGTAATGGTAGTTCCTTTAAGAGTTTATCACTTCATTACATAATCATTTACATATAGTCCTATTAATATCTTGTCCTTGCAAATATAGTTTTTATAGTTTATGCTGCTTTTATAGTTTTTTATTGCTTTTAGAATGTATCATGTTGTTATTGTATTATAATAAATGATTATAATGCACAATTATTTTCATACTTGCTGTTATTGTTATTTATTATTCATAATAGCTATTTCTGTACTTAACCTCTGGTTAAGTATTCTGCAGCCCACCCTGGCCCAGGTATTTCTCTAGTTTTCCTTTGGGAATTGGCAGATTTATATGTAGGCCAAATGAGCTTGGACCTAGGAATGAGTCTGTTATTATTTAGAACCCATGTAAATGTTGGGGGAGGTAGACGATGAAGTGAATTACTCATATTTTGCTTACTTTGTGTCATCGTTTTTCCTCCAAATTCTGATCCATTCTCTTGCAATAGCACATTGTACATGTTAATTGTGTGCTATATATTTCTACAAACAAATTAATATCTGCAATATTTTTGCAGGTATTTGGATCTACGTTTGGCTTCAAAAACAGGTGCTAAAGATTTGTACTTTGTTCATGGTCTGTATGGTGAAAAGATTTCTAATATTCTTCATGATGTACAGTCATTTTTAGATTCTCATTTGAAAGAAATTGTTATTTTAGATTTCCAACATTTTTATGCCTTCACTGATGATGATCATACTCATTTACTAGAGATGATTCATTCTATTTTTGGAAGTAGATTATGTCCTGTATTTGATAATTTGTATCATATTACATTGAATTGGATGTTTGCAAATGGTTATCAAGTTATAGTTATATATCGCAATGGTGCTGCAGCTTTTATGCAAACGTGTTGGCCTTCCGATGTTTGGCCCACACCCTGGCCTAATACTACTAATGTTAATGATATGCTTAGGTTTCTCTCTAGAAATATGAGTTTGCGACCACACAATGCAGGATATGTTACACAATGTGTCCTCACACCTGATGGCAGATTAATTTTCTTAAATCCTTTGTCTACCCTTGAACAAAGGTGTGCAGCTGTTTGTAATAGTGCTAGTGTTCTGTGGTTGAAGGAGCAAATGCCAGGACAAAATGGTCTCAATGTTGTAATTCTAGACTTTATTGACATGAAAAACATTGATTTTTGCCAAACTGTAGTTCAACTCAATAACAAGTTATTGCGACACAGTGTCCATATTTGAAGAAAACAATTAATTACCTCAAAAGTTTTCATTTGTTTGTATTCTTATCTACCTTGTACACAGCATCACACACTTAGACATTCTATGTAAAATATATGGAACATATTCAGTTGAAAAGAACTGGCAACGAATTGAATAAAAAAGTTTGGCTTATTTTGATGGAATGTTCTCTTAAATTTAATTAAGTTCAATGTTCGGCCACATGCACTGTTTTCTTTCTAATTGAGAAAACTCAGGAATTTTATTTTGGTCAGAACTTGCTTCTTAATTTACATGAGTGAATGTCTCAATATTTGCCCCTGAAAAGATGAGTGGTAACATTCTTTACCAGTTCAACAATTGTTAATTAGATTTATCAAAAATTTAATTGCCAAATACTGAAACTATCTTTTGTTTATGAAAATTTTTTTTGTCCTAGAGAGCATATAGTGATCATTAATTTTTATCATTGTCTTACATTAGAAAATTTAAATGACATCCATTCTATTTCTTTTCTTATTTCAGGTTTTTACATTGTCACATTTTATGCCCAGGAATGCCCCCAAGTTATTTATCCTGTATTGCTTCTATAGTGACTTTTTCTCTCCTTTTTTATTCTTATGCCAGTCATTGTGTGTTGCCAGTACTTTTCACTTTACAATATTTATCTCTTAACTTAGAACACATTAATTCAACACTTACAATTGTCTGGAAAATATTGTATTTTGGCACAGTTTTGCTGATAATTACTTTAAAATTATCATTCCATTGATGTGTTGATTGTCAATTTTCAGCAATTGTTTTTCATTTTATCACAGCAACTTGAGATTATTGCCAGATTTTAAAGAGCCTTTTACCTTTAAAGTATATACATTTGTATCTTTTTTATGTGTTTTCTATTGTTTCATAAATATTTTTTACACTTATTAATTGTAATTATTTACATCGGTTTGTTTTAGAAGCTCTTGCCAAAGAAAAAAAAAGGGTAGTTGAGTTTTAATTTGCACATTAATCCACTGTGTTTAATTCATATATTAAATGAAAACAGTGTTAATCAGTATAGTAAGGAAAGGCTTTAACTATTTTTGCTAGTCCACTATCAAAATATTTTATTGTGTTTAATATTTTACTATCAAAAATAATTGAAAGATGGGTTAAATGAAATTTTAGACCTGGAAGAAAAATGACAATCTATAAACAAAAAACTGTCTTTTGATCCAGGTATAAAATAGTGCATTAAACTCATGATGAATAATTGTCCTTCATATGGATAACCAGCTTTGAATCATAAAGATCTATTTCTCTTCAAATCCTAGAAATTATGTATTTAATGTAAAGCTTATTTAAGTTCATAAGTATTTTACAATCAAGGGTAGATAATAAAGTTATTGAATTAGTGTACAAAATAAATCATTTTACAAGGGTAATCCAGAAAGTAAATATGTTGATTGAACAGATATAGAACTATCTTATATTTCTAACTTGTAAATTAAATGTAAATTAATGGAATGTAACAATTTAGCTATCAGAATGTACAAAAAAGGAATGCATTTAGGTACCTGCATTTGTGTTGCGAGTGTCACCTAAAACAGTCTTTTTATGGAGGGAGACTTTGCTAACTCAATGCTGCAGTCAAAGTGTGAACATTATTGTAACTTTTTCTCTTTTTTTTATATAGTTCAGAGTATTTGTCATATGTGTTTATCTTGCTATATCCAGAAAATTATATTAGTGCCTATGAATCTAACATCAACACACTGTGCCTGAAGGTTCATATGTTGCCTGTGACTGAAATTTTGCAATAATTTTAAAAATTGATTTTGATGAGAGGTTTTAATAGCAAGAACTGTGATGAGTCCCATGTTGATGTTGGTAAAATGAGTTCTTTCACTTTAGAAAATATTTGTTCTGTTATATAAAAATATTGTAGATTTAACTTCAAAAATGAAAAAAGTTTGTATTTAATTGTTCAAGTTAACAGACAAGTTTCTAGAAAACTTTTCTTCTGGATGGCATATTGATAGCAAAATGTAATGTCTTCTCAGGTAGGGTTCTGGCCAATGAACTTGCTACCTTGTTTTGCCTACCAATTGCACTGGAAGTCATTCCAGTTGCTAAGTTTTTTTTCTCTCTTTATAAGAAAGCCATTTCATCTCATGTAGATTACCATTTAATATTTTTTTCTGCTTATCTTGGTTCACATTGAAAATTTTCCACCTTTGTAGCCTGCTTGTAGTTTTTTGGTTGGCCACTTCTTGCACTCAGAAATATTACTCTTTGTATAAATGCTACACTCCAGGCGTTCTGGATACGAAATTTTATCGTGTATATATTTGTAATGGTACTTGGTTGCTATTTTGCTCTTAAAGAAGTTGAAAACATGTAATCACCATCATCATGCAATTAAAAATTTTGAGTTTTGTTTTAGTGTTGATCATGTTGGCACAGAAGAGTCAAAATTCTATGCATCATTCTATCTGGAATTGTTATTTATACATTTGGAAACAATTAGGTTCTTGATCAATCCTGTGTTGGTGTGGTTATATTGTGTTTCAAGTGTGAAGTATCAAAAGAGAATTTTTCATTTTCTATAAATTACACCAAACATTTTTTACTTCCTGGATAACCTTGATACATTTCTCATTTTAAATACCTACATCTGCATGAGTACACAAAAAAGTTCATCACTTTTTCATCTTCAAACTTAGCTGTAATTCACAAATATATAGTGAGAACTATTAAAATGTTAACTTAACTTGTATATTTTTAATATATGTAACAAAATATGGAATTCTGGAATTCTTAATGGAAGTCCTTGTTAAGAAGGAAGGTCTTATTACATTGAATATTTCTTGCCTTGTATATTTTCCATCTATTTTGTATTCACATAACTGTGTTATTGCTTTGTGTTCTTCCTATCATTCTCTCATTCTTACATTTTCTGTAATATTCAGACAGCATGCTGTAATGACTAAGGCCAGTAAATCCAAGTTTACATGGGAAGGTCAGTTTATATATCTTATTTTCTGAAAGTAGAAGTGTTTATAAAATATATAGTTATATTTTTTCCACATATAAAGAACATTAATTTTGCTTTGTAACATTGATTTTTGAAGTCTCTGTTGTTATAAAAATAAATAATGGAACATTTAATTTCTGTTGATAAAATTATAAAAACTTAAAGATGATGTTTTATTGTGTTGTGTTTTATGTTTATATATGATGAAAAGAAATATACCAAAGGTATTAGAAGTTATTTTAAGGAATTGAAATGTATACATTCTTTTTAGTAAATCATCTTAACTATATAACAATTGATAATTTTCCATCATTCGAGTTGTAGTCTTTCACTTACTGTTGCTAAATGTGAAGTGATTATGTTAGATAACAATGAATTTTAGGTATAGAAATAAGATACTATTCACCATTAACAATATTGATACAGTAATAACAATGATGATAATAATAATAATATTATATTTTAATGAAACTGTCCATGAAGAATCAAATTTTTCATAAGTTATTTGTTGTTAAGCATATACAGTTCAAACTTATAAATTATGAGATGTGTTGAGACTATCAGATTGTTATCTATAAATTAGTGTTTTATCATGTTGTTTGTTAGAGATATTTTAATTATCACTGAAGTAAAGCTGCGTAGTACAAATTGTATGAATTTCTTTTAATTTAGAACCTTCAGTCATCCACATCTTATACCAAAACATTCTGAAAACCATTTTTATTCCCAATACATGTTTTTAAAACTTGCTTTCTTTCTGCTTCATGTAGAAGGAAATTTCGCAAGAGTATTTTAAATATGGATGAAAAATTCAGTATGAATGCTTTTCTCCATAAGAAAAAGAGTGTCATTATTCTGTCATCTGGTATCTTCAGATTGTTTTGTGTTTGGCTCTTTGGTTTCATTTCCATCAATCATTTCTTAATATTTTATTCTAATATTATTATAATTCATAAGAGGTTTTATTTCTATTTTGAATGTCAACCACAAAGAATAATCTGACAATTGCTGTATTGAATATTACTTATCCTTCAAGCAAAAGGAGTATTAATTATCACAGTAATCATTTCTACCAACATAACACATTTCTACCAACATAACATTTTCACTTAAACATTTCCACATTAAATTTGATTTGTGGTTTGTTCAAATGATGGAATAATCCAGAGTAAACTTTTTGCTTACTTCTGAAGATGTCATTAGCTTTCCATTGTACTCACATTTTGAGACAAATCTATTTACTCAAGTTCTGTAATAAATGAGAGTATTCTCAATTATTCGCTCACTTAAGATGAGATTGACCTTTAAATAATTCCCTCATTTATAAAGTCTTTGGGTGAAACACTGCCAATGGTTGTGAAAATCATTATACTTGAAAGAATTATAATTCTGAAGAAATTTTCTCTGCAATTCTTTGGAAACTGTTCTGTATGTAAAAATTTTCATGATACAAGATATATCAAAGTTAACAAATTACGAAAAATTTCCCCTTTGATTTCCATCTAGGTGAGGGTAGAGAAAATTTTAAATGAATGATGGTCCACATAATGGTAACTCCCAAAATACTTAATTGCATACTCTTTTTATGAAAAAAAAAGGTCATCAGCAGGTAAGCATTTTTCTGTAAGGTTAGCTTTATTAAGGATTAAAACTATCAAGGAATTTAAAATAAGGTCAATGTTGCATTGAGAATGGTCCTTTTAACTGTGATGTTATCACCAAAACAAACTGCAATGATCAAGTAGTTAACATTAGTGGTGTTTACCTTGGATGCTGATTTAGTAAAAAAAATTGCCAATTTATTTAGTTAGGAGAAATGGCTCCTTTTTACATTCCTTTTACTTTTCCTCTAGGTATTTTAAGACAAAAATTCTTAAAAAGTTATAGAATTTAACATACAAAAAAGTCAACATACCTTTGGATTTGTGGATTAAAAAGTGACAGTTTAAGACATGTAAGCTTGAATGTTCACAAGAAATTTAGGACAATGTAATGGGAGAATAATATAAATATTAAAGGAAAAATTGTAACTAACTTTTTCTCAGATCTGTAAATATGCTCGATCGTCTTTATCAAAAATCTTTCTCATTGGTCCCAATTCTTGAGATAAACCTTCCGTGATACTTGTTAGTGTGGTTGTCTTATGTGAAACCTCTTGTAACCTCTGCCCAGAACAAAGCGCAACTTCAAGACGACTTGCCTGAAGAAACCGAGACCTTCCCGACTTTCTCATCTTTCAGCAAAACTGTAATTGTTCGATCACTTGCGATTTTGCCGTAAAAAGAAACTCAATTGCAATGTTCGTTTTGATCATTTGAACATGTTAACGGTTTCGTCAAAATAGCGTGTTATGTCCAAGGCAAAATAGCAAAAAGGACATAGTTATGTCCATTTTGTAAAAGTATATTTTATAGGCCAGCGAGGATGTGGTTCATGCCAAGACCCTCAAAACTTTAAAGTGACATGGGATATCATGTCTCTCAATCCCAATTCAGAAACACCTATTTAAAAATGTTTTCATTTCTACATGGAAAACTCCACTTCAACGCACCGAACTTGAAAATCGAATGTAATCCGAATTCCATTTTCAACGCACAATACATGCTATTTTTATCGGAGACCAAACTACCCTTGTGGACGCGGGGATCATGGTTGTTGACAAGCTGCCTGTAGGCGCGCTCATGACAGCGCAGCGAACCTGACGGGTGAAGCAGAGAGCAGTCAACGGGCGAGATGCGGCGCCGACGCCCCGGGTGGTCCCAGCGCTGCGCGACTCCGTCCGTGCGCTGCCAATTCGCTCAAAGGGATGCCGACTTCGGCAGTAGCCCACACGTCGCAACTGGGGCTACACGAAGCGGCGCGTGGGCGGCGACCCCAGCCTCCTCCTGCGGATTCCTCCAGAGAACGACAGCGCCCGCTGCTACCCATTGCCCGTCGTCCAAGCAGCGCTCCTGCACACATACACATCGTACTTGAATATTCTGTGTCATGTGAAACAAATGGCCAGTTTTGTTATAACCCCCGCAACATAACTCCCGCAACATAACTCCCGCTCTGGCAGCCGAACCGAAAGGGATGGCGCCGGGGTGAAAGAGGAGAAAATAAATACTATTCAGAAAACATTTGTCATTCAGAGCGAAGGGTCTACTAATCCGGCGCGCACCTTCCAGATTTCCCCACCGACCACCATAGTACGACGAAGGACAACATACGTCGTAGAGGCGGTGAAACCGTCTTCGTGGAAAGTGCGACCCAGTGCAGGCCCTGTTGTTGTTTACAGGTTGGCTAGTAGCTGCCGGGCGATAGTGGGAGTTATGTTGTGTGCCTTATAACTGGCCAGAGGCTAAAGGTCAAGAACTGTGGTGGATTACCCAATAGGCCAGACTAGGCACTGGTCTAGGGCCCCAGATTTCAGGGGGCCCTCGAAATTAAAAAGTCCCATGAAAGTGAAGAAAAATAAAAAAATAATGTCCCTAATATGACATGGTCATTAAACATTCTTTAGTTATACATAACAAGTGCATTTATTTTTATACAAGTACAAACTTGCGTAAAAATGATAGGAAAACGATTATTCACTGTAAAAAGTATAATTATTTGCATATATAATAGTATTTTTTGATAAAATTAACTACTTGTAATTATATTTTTTTCAAATAACCATTGTCAATTATAGTTTCATTATATAATAAAGTTTCAAAGTATTTAATAAAGATTGAAAAGGCGATGTGCGATTACAATTACGATGTGCGAGACAGAATTACGAAAAATTAAATTATTTTATTGTGTAATAAATTATTTTTTATAAAGCTTAAAAATCTAATACAATGCTTGAAAATCTAATGAATGGAAATCCTATTTTGGAATCACTCGCAGTTTCAAAACATTGCGCGTTCAGCGAATTCCGCGCCTTGAAACAAATTCAGGTATCCCATACCCTGAAACAGTACCTGAGGGTTAACATTTTGAAATAATCAGACTGTATGTGAACAAATTCAATCTTATTCAGGCGTTAAATATCGATTTAAATTCAGACCATGTCGCTGATTTATTTAAGTGTCTCCAAAAAAGAAAACTGGTACAAGAAAAAAATAAAATAGAAAAGAAGCGATGCTGGAAAAAATACCAATACTGACGACGTTTTACAAAAATGTAACTGGACCTTTCAACGATTCATCAGAAAGTGAAGTGACAAGAAAATTCTAAATGTGAGATTTCATGTGATAAAGAGGTGAGTGATTTAATTGTCTATAACAAAATATAATTTGTACTAATTCCAAACGTTTATTTTCCTTTTTCCCCCCGGGTGACTTACATCTAGTAAGTACGTGTTTGACAAACACAGGGCCCCGAGCTGAGTCTGGCATTGCTTCCACTTGTGCTAAGTTCCTTCCTTTCTCTTTTCTGACCTTCCTTGGTCACCTCTTGTTCTTTTCGATCCCGACGCTGTTAAGGCTAGGGTATCTTTCATTTTCCTCATTTTTTTCATCCCTCTCATTTTTGTCCTACCCCTTATTCTTTGTCCCCCCTCATTTGTTTGTCCTCAATGTTTTGATATTTGGTTTTGAGATATTTTTTGGTATGTTGTAAATCAGGAGGGTTTTTAGTGGGTATGGTTGAGTCATTCGGCGAGTCCCACATGCGGGGAGAGTCATGTTGGCTCTCCCTAGTGCATAACTGCATTTTCCCTACCTGTACAAGTTTTAGGGCTCCAATGAACTTTGATGTCGACATAAGCCGTAAAGCCCCACAAAAAAATCCAAACGGCTTGTAAATATAATTCGAATAAAAAAAAAAAGAATAAACTTAAGAATAACTTAGGTTTCGTATGTTTTTGAAAATTCAATCATTCAAAGGATTATGCAAAATTTACACAAAAATATGTAAACAATAAAAAGAAATAGCAAAATCAGAAAAATAAAACTTTTAAAATGGCGATTTCGGAAACTATCCAGAATACAACAAAATATTGTTTTGCTGATAAACTTTCCAAACGCGTGTTCGGAAACTAAAATTCTTAAGAAAAATTATTGCTCCTTATTGGTTTCTAATTATAGTTACCGAAAGCGCCAAAAGTCGTGATTTTGTTTAAATATACCGCATCTTCAATATATCGAAACAATATAATCAATAATATAAAAATTATCATTAAAAATAATTAACTAACCCTCATAAGATCTGAAATTGTCACTGTATTCACGACATCGTAACGATGGAACTTCTTATTAACATATTTATTTAAACTAACTGAAAAAAAATTGTGCTTTAAAAATGTTTAAACGCAAATTTAATTTTAGACAATCAATTAATTAATACAACATATATAGATAATTTAAAGACAAACTTCGTAGAATAACCACACCAGAAAAATAATTCGCTTTATTTATGTCGTATTCTATGAAATCTTTGTGATTTTTAAAAAATACTTGATGTTCCATACATAAAATGCGCATCTTTAGTAAATATATAAAAATAAAGTAAAAACAAATTTTTAATATTTTTTTTGTCAGGATTGGATGATAATGGTGTTGTGGAAAGTTGTGCTTCAAATAAACAAAGAAGTAAAATTCTAGAAGACCTTCAAAATTCCAATCGTTCTGGTGATTCAGGAAATTGGAGTAATTTAACGAAGGAAGATGTTCATTTTTTGATACATAGTGGACCAAATAACTGTTAAAATCATTCCGGACCCTTCGAAGCTTCTCGCCGAGTTTACGATCAAGAAAAAAAAGCACGGTATTGTTCAGAAAAATCTTCTTTTGCAAAAAACAAATGGAGAGCGTTATACGCGAGAATGGTTAATTTATTCGTAAAAAACGGGATGCGTTTAAACTTTTAAAATCTCAGGAATATTTAAACAAACTCTCCAGCGAGGGATTTAATGATTGGAAAAATGTCTCATTGAAGCAACATGAAAACGGATCACTTTACAGAGAGTGTATGTTGACTTATTTACAAAGATGACAAGAGTTTGAGTACAATGTATTGCAAAATCTGGAGCTCCAATGAAAAAAAATATTGAAAAAATGTATTGACACGATTAATACCAGACTCGAATCCTAGTCGTAACTGACCAGACCTCCACGGTCCCAGCTACGAATCCTTCTATACCTTCTCGTCTCTAGCCACGAATCCTAGTCGTAAATGGCCAGACCTCCACGGTTCCAGCTACGAATCCTTTTATACTTTCTCGTCTCTAGCCACGAATCCTAGTCGTAACTGGCCAGACCTCCACGGTCCCAACTATGAATCCACCTAGACTTCCCCGTTCCTAGCTACGACTCCTGCGAGTAACTAGATAGACCTCCCGGTCCTAGCTACGCTCGTCCTAGTTACCGACGAGTTCCAGTTAATGCACGGCGGCTATTGCCGTTAACATGGGCAGTTGGAGCGAGTCACTAGCGCGGGGCAGCGCGCAAACCGGACCTCTGGGTCGTCTCTCTGAAGGAACCATGTAAGTGTACGTCTGATCCAAATAAACTACTATTGCCACAACTGGACTAATCCCTTGTTCTCGCTCCCTCTCATCCTTCATGTCACTCTGAATTAGGGATTAGTTCGAGGTTCAAAGCGACCGCATAACAACTAACGTCGGAGGAAGGGTCCATTAGCGTGTGTCCAACAATTCCCCCCCTCCTCACGATACATCATTATGTCCAATCTAAATTCGAAAAAGTTTCATTTTCGCATTCAGAATTATACGAGACATTTGTTCAAGATCAGTTTTTTTAAAAAAATTTGTAACCGTTCTATCAAATGTAGAAATGGTACTACAAATATTTTTGACATTAATGATTTCGAACTGTTCCGCGGGAAGATCATGTTCACAGTTGAAACGATTGAAAGGTCGCACAACGAGCAACAATGGGTCAAGAACGTTTATAGATATGTTGGGTTTACTTTCAATTGAATCTGATATTCTGCGTAAATTTAACTTTGATGACATCATTAATGAGTTTAGCAATAGAAAATGCAGAAAAAAATTTTGGAATGACATTTTATACTGTGTATGTAATGACTTTTTTGTTTTTGTACTATTATCAAGAGATTTATTAACAAAAAGAATGTAAATAAATATTAATTGGTACATTTATAAAACTGTTTGCCATTGTTTATATCCTACATAGTCAGATTTAAAGAGAATAGCGAAAACTTATTTTTGGAAAGTAGGGGCCCCAAATGTTTAAGTGCCTAGGGCCCCCATTTTTAAAATCCGATTCTGGTCAAGAAGGTACCAGCTTTCCCACACACAGGGATCTGAGTCCTCGTTTCCCAACCTCTATCCTGAATTAGGAAAAGTATGATCATTTTGTAAAAAAATTGTGAAACCTAACAGAAATTACGTCTATTCATGATTTGTAAACTCCGGGGCATGTTCTATGTTCCACTCCACTGGTTTATAAATCGGACTGTTTCAGTTGAATACCTATGTCTCTGCCGCCATCCTCTTTAATTTTCTCTCTTCCTGCACCGATGCAAAATATTAATATTTCATATTTAAAATAAACTAATAACATTTATTACAGTTAACTTTATTTTAGTTATTGCTTTTCGTTAAGCCGGGCCGGTAATCCTATTTGGAGGAAATAGGGAGTGGCGTCACCTAGGCTCCATGTCCACCTTGCCCTGCCTAACTCTTTCGTCGGTCTAATCATTAATATTTCCACGAAATATGGAGATAATTTACAGGGAAGATTCATTACCCTGCGCATAATCATTATACAAAAAGGGAAACATAAATTGTTATTTTATTGCCATAGCAAACAACATCGCGTAATACTCTCGCTTCTGCAAGAAATAAGACATGGTCTCTTTGAAAAGTATGTTTTTTTAAGTAAAATATCTTCGCATGAGCAATACAGGAAGTAACAGTCATCTAACAACTAACTAATAAAATCGTAGTTTCAAAATATTAGCAAAGGATGCACAATTACAAAACAATGAGCATAATGATTGGGAAACAGTAACAAAAGTCATCCCATAAGATACACGAATGGTCAAAAAGTTTTAAAATTGAACTTATAAATAAAACGAAGTGCAGTAAATAAACTTTTGCTATTAATTAATCCATTTTGGACCTTTCTATGGCTTTACATCAATTGACGTGATCGTGGAGTCGTCCCAGACTCGCTGGAAATCCGCTGAGATTTGTTCTTTTGCTCTCGTCCCGTTGTTTTGAATAGTCTTGAAATCATTAAAAAAGGTGGTCCTTTGAGCCCACTTTGAGAGTAAAAAGTAGTCCGCTAATGCCAAGAGCAACGATTTGACGGGTGCGAGGAGGTCGCGTCCTTTTGTCATCATGGACGTCCTCTCTATCTTCTCGAAAGCAACATAGAATGTTCTAGAGGTCACATTATTTAACAAAATTTACATTTGCCCATAATTTATATTTATATTTGCCCCATCCTGGCCCGGTTTTTCTTCGGATAGAGGCGGATTTTTATACAGACTCTCTAGGCTCTTGTCTAGGGGAGGCGTTTATTGAAATAACAAATCTCGAATTTAGTGTTATTTTTGTACTTACGATTTATCAACAATATTTTCCGAATAATCTATAGTTTGATAATAATACGTACTTGTGAAATATTTTTTGTGTTAAATACAAATTTGTTGGAATTCTATTGATACAATACTAACTATCCGTAGCTAACGTTTTTTTCTTATCTGAAGAGAGTGTTGAAATTTTCAATCGGCCTCTGCCTTAGGACCCTTGATCAGAATTGATGGGATTGTCCCTTGTTTGCTTCCAGAAAGTTAATTAGTTTATTACCCTCCACGTGGTCATAACCAATTTGTACTGTTTAAAAAAAAATTATTTAATTGCCATTTCTAATTGAATTTTGTGAAAATCTCATTCAAAGTCAAAGTCAGCAGAAGTGGACGTAACTAGAATGGCTGTTGCGTACAACTGAATCTTTCGTGGTAGCAGTCAAGGGAGAGTAGTCCTATACACACCTGCCGCTGCAGTCGTGGACGTCGTCGTGCCCAACGCCGCCACCGCAGAGGGTGGGCCGCCGCTGGCGCGTCGAGGTCGTGCGTCTTCCAGCGCTCCGAGGCTGCCCGCGGGCGCGATGCGGTGAGGGAAGCGCGGTGAGCCACGCGGTCGCGGTGCCAGCGCCGGCTGCGAATGGCGATGCGCCAGCTGAGGCGCCCCTGCACGACGCTCACTCTCACGCTGCACGCACAGCGTCGCCAACGAGAAGTGGGAGAAGTGGCGACTGCGACCTGAACTCCCACCCATGCCTCCGCAGTCGTCCTCCCATTCTGCACTGTCGCCTGTGGGAAAAAGATGCATCTTTTATAAATGGGTATTTTCTTTCACGAGAATTCATATTTTAAGTTTCATAACGTAGTTCTACTGTTTATGTCCCTTATATAATTAAGATAAACATATAAATTATCACTTACCTTTTTTATACGATTTCAATATACTTTAAAATTTGTGTACATGTGATGACTCCAATCTCGAGTAGTTGTGTAGTAAAACATAATAAAATATACTATAATCCCTCCCCCCCCCCAACAAGGTCGTGATTATTTACATATTTTTTATAACGTAATTACTCGACATGAAGTTCTTTTACTTGCGGACGAACTGGTTCTCCGAAGCGAAATTTTAAAATTGCAGTCGCCAATAGCGTATAAGGATTTTTGGTTCGATTCACGAGACATGGAATACGTTTGATTCCCACGTTTAGTGAAAGGGATAGTGTGGGAGCTTCCTCTCCCGAACGAGACTTTGAATCACAATGCCCCTTAATTGATCACGATATAGTCTCTTAAATCTGCAAAATCACAATTTCCATATTAACTTAGTGTTGCAAATAATTTGTTGACTAAAAAATAGACTTACTGTTTTTTTACTCAACACTTTCTCCAAGAGAGAAGAACAGCTTGGTAGCTTCGCAGACAACGAGATTGGAATCATCTAATAGACACTTAGTTTAATTAATCATCGATATTTAATGGGTGACGATTAATTAGATTTCCTAGCGTTGTCACACGCGCGTTTCCGTATGTATAGATTTCATAACCGTTTAACCGGTCATTTGATTAACAATGTTTAATACACTGACTCCCCTACCCCATTAAAATGGTTAGTTGTCTTAATTTCCATTTTAGGGAATAAAATGGACAAGTCATTATAATTAAAATAATAATATTGTTTATCAGGCCCCATTCCGTGATTATCAGCGTATTGGGATTAGCCGAAACACGATTTATTTGAATTATTATTTGTGATACAAGAAATTTTGAACTAACTTGAAGGTTCGCCAGAACCAGCTGGGAAGTTTCTGACTCATTTTTGTTCATTTGACACGACGTGAATTATCATGGAAAATATAAACAAGTGGGTGATGACCTAACAGACTCTAGGGCTAAATGAACTAACATCTGGTTGCAACTAGTCATTTCAACTGGGTTATAAGAGCAACGTCGGTTCAGTTCTGCCCGCTTCAAATCGTGATCTCACGTGAATACGACTTCCATCAAGAATCGAACTAGCGTCCATACAAAGTGAGAACGTTGGTTATTGTTCTACCCGGGAATCGTATATGGAATCTTAAACATCTGGGAGCTTTGTTTCTGCCCTTCCGAGTCTTCTGTGCCTTACCTACAGGGTCTTCGTCATCCGCCCCACCGATCGCCGTGACGCTGATGGCTGGTCCGCTTCCCAACAGCAGATGATGTCTCCTGGTGGCTCTCCCTGTGGCGCTGCCGCTCAACTCATCGCATGAGACCGACGAAGCCCTGGCCCTGGCCGCCGCGCCGTCACCGCCCGGCACCAGCCCTGCCAAGTAGCCCATGTGCGCTCGCAACGCAGAGGCGATGCCGCCACCCAGAGACCCCGTGGAAGCCTTGCGCGCTGGCGATCGACTGCCCAACAGCAGACGAAGACGTCTCAGCACTCCGCGTTTGCCGCTTCCGCTCGCCTCCGCTTCAGCCACCACTGCTGCTGCGGCAGCGGCGTAGTCCCCGGCACGACTGCGTCGCGGCGCCGCGTCATCCAACTCTGGCTCGGAGCTGAACGTCACCTGTTCGAGATTAGAAAACCGGATTTCATGTGTTTAAGGTATCCGAAATTGTGAGAATATTTATTATACTTTTTGTACATATTGATTATGTTTTTTGTATTCTCTCGTATTTCTTCACTTCAGAAAAAATATTTCGTCTGAGACATCTTTTTTTATTATCCATCTTATTAATACTTTCAACTACTCTTCACAACTTACCACAACTGCCAAGGTCTGTGCATTTTTGATTCAGTATAGCATGTGGTAGTAATTTGCAACCCTAATGTAGAAGGTATTTTGTAAATCGAAATTTTCAAGCCTACTGTACTCTCTCCTCTCGAAACGTCTCTGCGAATTATTAACCCTTTTGCTTCCACAACAACCCAAACAATTCTAACACCAATTGTAACAGTTTCGGCAGTAGCAAAACGTTCAGTTTCATTGTTTTAAATTCATGAAGGTTTGATTACAATAAATGATTTGTATGTCAATATTTTCTTTCTCCATTTGTTAAAATGCATCTCTGTTGAAGAAGCGAAGCTGAGTCGTTTGTGTAAAATGTTGCGACAAACAGCTACGGCGATTAAGAAGTAGGAAATAAAGTCTTGATTAATCATTTTATGATTTTTTTGCCAGTTGTATGATTTTTTCAGCTTTAATTGTATGCACAGCGAGAACAAGTGTTTAATTTTAACTTATGGAAAATAATGTGTGTACGTGATCAAAATATGTAGATATTTTACCCCTGTCCCTGTCTGAGTTCACTGTGAAGTTGGAAACGGAATTTGAAAGAGATGTGACATAATTTTTATCAATGTCGCTGACCGTTTACTCAGATTTATCATGAACATATTAAGATAAAATTGTGTATTTCAGAGTAACAAAGAAAACTATATTTCAGAGTAAACATTGCATATTTTTTCCTAAGTGTATTGTACAGCGTATTTTGCAAAGTCACACTTCGTTGTATTGTTTGGTTTATAGAAAATATTTATTACGAAAAGAAAGTTTTGTCTCAGAACAGGGAGAGAGTTTTTTTTTACAATTTATTCTTGTGAGGGCTGAAAACACCACTCCGTTCATCAAGTGACCCACCCACCATTGACGTGTGTCGAGCTCAACCAGCGTTGACAAGCAACCAGTGTACCTGTCTGCGCATGGGCAAATGGCCGTGGTCAGCGGACGGCCACGACGCTCGAGGGATGACGGGAGGCAACACCGACAGCAGCAACATGGGCAGTCCGCCGCCCAACGCCGCTGTCGTGTCTTCCGCCGCCCCGCGTTTCCTCAACGCCGCCGCCGCCTTCGCAGCAGCTGCCGCTGCCGCCGCCACCGCCGCTTCTTCAGCTGGCGTGGACGCCACATCGCTGCCACCCCCTAGCGCCTGAAAAACCACAAAGTGAATCTATCACGAAATCAGAATCGTAATTGAATTTTTCTCAGACCAAACGAAAATATCTTAATTTCGCCCTGCCCATTCTACCAGTTTCATTAAGTATTTAAATTATTGATTTTGTATAGGCGCTACCTACATAAAGTTCTACTCATTATTGCAGTTGTGATTAAGTCAATGAAAAAAAAAATCATTATATACTTTTTTACAGTAAAGAGAAAAAAAAACAAATTTCTGGGCATAGTTTTTTTATTTATTTATACTTCGATGTGAATCGATTATTGCTAGTAACATAATCGATATATTTACACGTTACTTGTTATGCTTTTGGTATTTTCTCTTTATTAGGAGGAAGCATTCTTCGTGACCGGCACTCCTTTATACCATAACGATATGATGTACATTATTACCGGGATAAAGTTTCATTGCAAAAATTTGAAGATACATGAATTTCTCGTCATAAATTTAACGCCCTTTCGACACCTCGATATAGTTTCTTAAAACCAGTAATAATAATAATAATAATAATAATAATAGCGTATGGGTCTCGGCTCCCGGTTATTGTGGACCATTTTTCTTTGGTCACGACCCTTTGGGTGGAACCACATTTGCAATTTCGTCGTTCCATCTTCCACTGCCATATGGTAACTCTGCGTGGGTGCATTTTTCGCCAATAATTAATTTTGCCGAGAGCATCCAATGGCCACTAGGGTAACCACTCGCCTATCAGCGCCGACTTAAAATCAGAGCCGCACGTAGAAAATTTGCTAAAACGTGTACGTATTTATTTGTAATTTTGTATTTTAATGTTTTTGAAAAAATACATTTAAGGAGATAGGAATTGTAATGCGATATAAATCAATAAAACTGAATTATCTACCTCAACGTCAACTGTCTGCTACCTTTCAGGTATTGATTTTCTCACAGAAAATCTTTGGAGAAGAATTCGTGCAAACATTACCTCGTAACAATTTTTACGTAATTTATTTTTCTTTATTTGAATGATTTGAGAGAATGAGTGACAAAAGATATGAATAATTATTATGTTTTATGATCACATTTTAAATATATTAAATTCGCTCTGGCGATGACTAGCGAGTGTAATAGTGGGAAAATATCCCAGTGAGTTAGCTGCTAAAACAATTTGAATTGATCATTAAAAATATTTCTTCTTAACAAATGATCAGTGCTGAGAAATATCAACATACCCGTTTCGTACCACCGTTATTTAAATGCAGCGTTGTGGTTTGGAGGTAGGAAATAACCTGTGGTGGATCTATTGGGTGGGAGGCTAAGGGGGCCCCTCCCCATTGGATCTGAACTCTCAACAATAAAATTGAAATTGGTAAAAGGCATACTTTGTAAAAGTTTTAGCGGAATTTCACACACTAAACTTACAAGCTATAGGCAAACGTAATACAAATTTGTATTATAATTTCTGCGTATTACTTGCAATGATTGAATCGACTCACAACACTAGATGTGTTCCATGCAGGATAAACTCTGCGTATACTTGTATAAGCGATACAGCGCATTCGCATTTTCGAGAGCACAATTCACGGTTAGTCTCCGAAGTTATTAACTCTTTGAGGAGGCAATAGGCGACGTCTTTCTTAACGGGACCTTTACCTGCTTCACAGATGTCGGCAAGATCCTAAGACATTCGAAATTTGTCAATTCTACATGCTTTACGTCATCTATAGTCGACAAGTGGATTTCCATTCATTTACGGGTTGCCGTTTTTCCTTCCATACTTTGCGTAGTGTCTGTGTACGTTTATCTCACTAGTAGAACTTTTATTTATTGGTACTCGCATTAAGAAGTAGACCTCTTCAAGACCGTTGTTTTAAAGAATGTATCCTAAACAAAACTCTTCATTGGGATTTTATTGTATAACTTCAATATATTTGTTGTTTGTTCATTATGTCTGCATTAAAGATATATTTTCATGAATTATTTGATTTGTATCTTTATAAAATTCCGATTTAGTCTCGAAATCCTTATCCTTTAATATGTATTTGCCTTTTTTAAAGATTAATTAATTCTGGTACGATTTTGTTAATTATTTATTCGATGAGTTGATATGTTGTAAAATATGATAATGTTTATAAAATTTGTGTTTTAATACCAAAATTTTCAAACAGAAATGACCGGTTAGCCCTCCTTGATTACGTTCTAGATTCGTCACTGGAAATACTTACTGCTTACGCGTAGACGATGCTGTTTTAACACCTCTCACAGCTTCGTAACTTTGATACAGATCTTAGCACTCAAAGTTGTGACTGGAAAACGCATCTGTGTCGTGCTACGAAGAAACTCAATTATCTCGCTCAGTTAAATGTAGCTAACTTCGTCGTTAGGCCATGGGACGTTCATAATATATGGCTCTCAACCGTCTGGGAAACTGTTAACTAGGTCACAGATGGAAAGGGATGTTTATTCTGTTAAAGAAGAACTTGTGAAGAATTTAGGTGTATAATGTTCAGGTGTATATGTCATAATTAACTAAAATTACGTCGGCGAAACAACGAAAAATTATCAAGTATTTACAGAACAATCCATGTATCGTTTAAGCTGTATTGCTATAATCCGAGAAACGTATCATTTTCATCTAATATCGGTTTAGTAGGCTTTAGAGTAGCGCGGAACTGTACGACCGCGCTTAAATGGTTGCCAGAGCATAAATAATTTGAAATTAAAACATCAGTTATTCTTCACGCTTCAAATTTCAAATTATTTACATTCCTAATATAACAACTTTTATGTTGCAGGTGACACGCAACACTGAAGAGGAATCTGAGCCGGTCTTCTTAAAGTCTTACCTTTCGCGCGACCGAAGAGACGGAGCCGGCTGAAGGAGGAGATTCGGCCAGTTGACGCCGCAATCGCGCTAGCTCTGAGTCCAGAGCTACCACTTCTCGTCGATACACCCGGTTCTGCACTTCCACCCGGTACTGCAACTCGCGTCGGTCGTCCGTCACAAACCTGTGCACCACACGACCAATAAACTACGTCCATTTGGCAACACTGAGTCCAAAGCGGGCCAAAAACATCAAAATTCAATTGAACAAACAGTCATAGGCGCATTGATCACAAAAAGAAAAAAAAACGCACTCAAAATGCAGAGCCTATCCATTAAAAACACTGCTGGTGTCACGAGTTGTGTTGAGAATGAAATGCATTACATCCTATTTGTTTATTTTCCTTCACAACCTTTTTAATTCATTTTCGGCCATGGTCTTGATCGCCTTGTCCTTTTCAATATTTAACTTAATCATAAGAAAATTATAAATTAAATTTGGATGTGAAAATGTTCATGAATCTGAATATAGTTATTTCCATTCTGATATTATTCATATTATATTATTTACACCGAAAGTCCACTTTCGTTTTCTTGAGGAAGTACTGGCTGTAGCTTAGACAGGGTTTGAAATGATTAGATCACCGCTTGCGAAGAGCGAACGTCAGGACGTTGCGTAGCCGTTGCAACCTCTTGGTCTCTATACTATGAGATACTACACCATGCAGTGAGATTGGCAATTTTTGAAAACCATTTTTGCGTTTCTGCGCATGAAACTCTCATCCATGCTCTCAAGGTAGCAGTCATCTTACATACCACCGTTTACTTTAAGGATTAAAGCGCCGCGCTGCTGAGGAACACGTGGAACATCTCTTTGCTAAAACAATTACACAACATTACAATTTAAATTATTCGATTTCATGTATTAAACTATTTGAAAACTATCGGCGATTGTCATTAAACTGTGTTTGATGGTTATCGCTGCCCCCTCCACACACACAAAAGAAAACTCGAAACTTGTTCAATTAATATCTTTCTTATTTTAATATCTTGTATTTCACGAGAAAATAAGTCATTTGTGAATTTCACACTATATAATTTACACTCGGATGCCGGGCAAATATGTTACGGCCTTCCAGCTTATGAGGATGGTGGAATTCTTTATATAATTTACCCTCCTAGAGCGGGAGTTTTCTAAAACGTTAAAACCTAGGTGGGGTGTAATCACACATCAATTGAACATATTATTTTAATAACACAATATATTTTTAACCATTTCTAAAATTCTATAATTTCAATATTACATGAAATAACTGAGAATAGTAATAATAATAAAAATAATAATAATTTTTGTAAATAAGACATCCTAACCTTATTTTTGCCGGGCATCATTTGTAGCCTTTCTAAGGCAATTGCAACGATTCTAAATGGTCGTTCTCAATTTTTGTTGGGTATAATTAATAAATTTATTATTTTTGTTTCATAAAAAAGTCTTTACTAAACAAAAGTTCACAGATGACTAAATAACATTTGTATAAGTAAAATAAAATAAATGAAAGGTTTTCGGAGACCTCCCCATTTAATTTTTCTGAAATACAATAGTGAAAGGTTATATGATAAAGACTAAAGTGGAATAGAATTATGAAGTTATAAATATAAACTGGGTAAAAAAAGATATCGAAATGAAAGGAAGTTTTTTTATTTTCCTAGGATATAACGAATATGGATTTGTCACAAATAAAATGAGTTCTCACAAAGTGCGCGTTCTCACCCCAAGCACGAATTTCTACACAACACCGTAATTTTTAGGAAACTGGTAATTATGTTTATGCAGTCAAGTATTTATTTTACTTCCGACAGTTCCAAGACAAAATTAACTTGATTTGATCATGATTGTTGAAATATTCTGTCTCCTGCAGATAGCCCCACCCGGACCTAGGGAGGTTAATTGAAAAGTTAAATAAAATGTTCAAAGACATGCTTTGAAACATATTTTTACAGATGTACAGCTATCGTAAAATTACTATTTTCCAGATGTAATTCCTCCTTTCTCTACCTGCAACTGTTCGACCAAAGGCAACAGTAATGTGGAGGATATGCATATAACGTAATATATCGGGCTTAAACTCCTATCTGCTCTTCATTAGATCTGAGTAAAATGATATTTTATGTACATTTTACATGCATAAAAATAATTTTACTTCTTTCTTCCCAGAAAACAAGCTATCGTGTCATACCAATACTTGATCAAAGTGCACATGGGAAACGAGACAAACCGAGGCGGGGATGCCTGTTTGTTCGCAAAGTGTGAGCACGACCATTGCAATCTTTTTTATGCTGTCAACATTTCATTTCAAATTATTTAATACTGAGGATTTTCATGAATATTTTTTACGATAGGGGAGAAAGCAATCATGTGGTATGTAGGAGGTAATCCAAAGTTTTGAACATTCTTAATTATTTCGTCATACTCGTAAAAATTTAATTTTAAATTGTTTCCTTCCGTATTCTGAGATACATCCATAACGTTATAGAAAAAAGTTTGGTTTTAGCTTTGTGTTTAACGTAAAAAAAGTTTAATTTTTTGACTCGAACGGAAATTAGTATGAAACATTAAACACTGTACAGCAATTCATGATAAATTCATTTCATTAAATTCGTTCTCTGTAGCTTTAGAACTTTCCCCCTCCAGATGGAAAGCAATTAGCAAACTCAAGCGTGCGGTGTTTGCACTGCAGATGAAGTTCAAGGAACACTAGCTGCTAAAAGCGTCATGTTAAAAGCATTTACCCACAAACCTCCATTACGTACGGACGTGTATAGTTCCAGAGCGTCATAATTATGTTTATGGTACAATTACAATGTCAAACCTATGTACAATTTAAATTTTATTTCGACTCTGCTACTCTTCAGATCTGATATTTAAGCATTTCGCTACCGTACTTGTTTACTTCAAAAATATTAGAAGTCCTCGCTTTTATACCCGCATTGTACTATATAACAAATTTGAATTGTATACAATTTTGATAAATCTTTAAGGTTTAGATCACTAAGGGACAAAACATATTTTATAATTATTTCTTAATATATGAGCAAACAAGACAACTTGACGCTTTCGAACCAAATTTAATATTCGCTTATCTATGTTTTTAGGCATTTCTTGTGTAGAAAAATCCTTAAAATTATGAAATGTTTGAAAGTTTTTCTACGTCACATACCATTATTTGCATTTATTTTTTGAACAAATTTTTGACAAGAAAATGTGTTCTATGTAATATACATTTTAACAATTGCAAATAGTTTCGCATTTTTTCTAGCGATTGTTTTGTAGTTTCAATAATTTTGTACAGTTATTACACAAAATTTGACGTTTGAATGTCGATGCTGACTGTTATTTCACAGTCTACTGTTTTCTTTTCAAATTAAACGGAAATGTATCTGAAGTTATTTTCTTTTTACATAGCACAGGTCTGCGACCAAAAATCTGTTTGATTTTTTGTAACTGATTTCCTCTTACATTAGTGTGCTAAAAATGAAATAGACTGTCTTGGAGTCAATTCGCAAAGATCCGAAGATATCTCAATTTTTTTTTCGACCGATTACATACTTCCCTTACACATTCTGTGTAATTGGAAAGTAAAAAATAATGAAAAAAATCCTAGACGTCAGGATTTACCACAATCCTGTCACTATCTGGTTGATTTTTGTACCATTATGCGATTTTAAGAATTCCATTGTTGCTGTCGATAAGCTGTTGAGAACCACTGTCATCATGCTTCATCCTATTTTATTTATTTATTTATTTATTTATTTTTGTGGGTACAAAATACACCGCTCAGCGTTTCTACTCTACAGGTGACGTTCGAATTTGCTATACAGAGAGCATGCCGAAATGATTGAATGGGGAAGTCAATGGATACCTCCAAGTGAAATTAAATTGAAAGAATTAAAATATTATATGATTGTGAGTAGGGTTTAGGTTTTTTATGGGTTGCTTATGTGAATGAGAACGTTATGATATGGGTATCTATTTATAATGCGGGTAGGTAAATTCCAAGTTTGAAGTGAAGGCCACCAGAGACATGAGGAAGACCAGAGTAGAAATTGTTTCAGGAGTTTATTATTGACTGTTCTATTGTTGGAAATTGTAGTTCTTTATGAATGTTTCTATTTTTTATGTACCATGGTGCGTTGGGAATGTTTCTTAGAAATTTGTTCTGGAATATCTGGATTTTATATAAGTGTTTTTGATGCATAGCTCCAAATCGGACTTGCATAAAGTAATAATGGGAGAAATATTCTTTTTTATATTAAGTGGGCGCATTCTAATTTTAGGGGTGATTTTTTGTGGATGATGCATTTTAGTTGATGCAGTCTTTGATGAGCTTTATTAAGTCTGCTTATGATACGAGGCCGCCCCAGTTTAATTTTGTGTCTAATATTACTCCACGATATTTAACTGGCGTTTGGAGGAGGGAAAATCTTTGAGGTGGTATAAGATGTGATTCCGTGATACATGCTATGGAAATTTGATGTCATGATAGAAAATGTGAGAATTCCGATATTTTAGATTGTATTCCGTTGCTATTCCAATTTACAATATTGAGTTGATTAAGGCGATGCCTTGCGCCATTTATGTTAACAGTCAGTGTCGATAAGAATAGTTGAGTCTGATTTGTACTCAGTGGGACGAGAGAATGCAAAAATTGTTGTATAATGTTTGATGTTGTATTTGTTAGTGAGTCACTAATCTGGGAAAGATTTTGGTTAATTGATGAGGAGGAAGATATTGAAGGATTTTGATTTTGGGAATTTGAATGATTTCTATTGATTTTATTGTTACCGTGAGTGCTGGAGATGGGTGGCAGGTGTGAGGTGTTAGAAGTGACTGTAGAAGCATATATGAGAGGTTTGGGGCGCTCCTTTGGGATAAGTGACCCAGGAATGGGAAGTGTTCATTGGTGAGCGTAGATGTACTTGGTTCGGGATTAGGAAGTCTATATTTAAGATTATGACTAACTCTTTCGTAATATTTACATTGGGAGTTACTCGTGCATGCTGGATGGTTACCGTTGCAGTTAGCGCATTTGAGCTTACTCTCTGGCGAAGCATTACATTGGTTTGTGGGGCGGTTAAGGGAACATTTTGTATGTTTACAGTGGTTTTTAATATGACCAAAATCTTGGCAGCGACTGCATTGGACAGGACCTGGAAGACGACGTCTTCTTTCCACTCTAATAACTGAATGACAAATCACTTTGAGTTTTAAAATGTTATCTATTTCACTAATATCAGGGAGTTCCACTGCCCCTATTGGAATTGGGAGGTTGTTTTTGTTCAACCGTGTCACTTTAGTTACAATAAAAGTTTTCTTGGGGTCATCTAATATATCTTCTTCTGTTATTGAGATGTGTAGATAACGAATAATGACCGATGTTTTTTTTTTTGCTGTTGGGTCGGCATAGGTGTAATATTGTACACTATTTGCATCAAAATAGTTTACAGCTTTTCTGAAATCATCTATGCTAGTGAAATTTATTTGTATTTTATTGTATTTCAGTTGTGTTGAATAGTTTTTGATATTTAAGTTTAATAGGTTAGAGCGAAGAGCATCAAAATTGTTCACTTCAAACACGAAGATAGGAGGAATAGTAGCTTTAAAAGTGCTCACTTCATCTTCGGAATTATTTTCTAACGCACTGAATCTATTCTTAGTAACAACATTATAAATAGAATATTGGACATTTGGACATTTTTTAGAAGGTTGCATTGATGTAGAAATTGGCATTAGTTGCCTTTTTAGGGAATTGTTGGAGGGCAGTTGAGATTGTGTATTACTCTGCAGCGACATAAATACCTTGTCTACGTTGTTTGAAGTACCTCGTTGTGTCAGGGCTGCTTTCCAGCAAGGTCAAAGTAGGTTTTCATTGTTGGGTCTTAATAGTAAAGTTGATAAAGGTTTTCATTGGTGGATTGATGATCATAATTTGCTATAGTTTCGGCACTCCAGCTATTTTGTTGGTGAATTTGTTGATTCGCTAACTGCTGTGGTTGATTATGTAGCACTAATAAATCTGCACTTGATTCGAGCGTGAAATAATAATTCAGAATTAACTTCTTCAATGATCTTCCCTCCTAGGGGGCAGTCAGGTTCCGTCATGATAGCATTCTGGTTTAAAGAAACTTCACTGTTTTTTTGCACTAGAAAGCTATACAACTTACGATCGAAACTTGCACTATCACAAGGTGTGTAGCGAACTCATGAGCGGAGCGATGTGTACATCACGCCGATTAGCGACTGTCATTTTCTGTTTCATCTGTGCGCGTATTATGCTTCATCCTATATCATGCTCGTATATGATCATAGTTTCTCCGTTTGTTTTGGTTTCCACGGTAGTTTAATCTCACATTGTATTAGATCATCAACCCCCTTGTCAGTTAGATGGCTCTACGGAAGTGTATTTATTTTACCAGACAAGTTTTGTTTCACTTAAGTTATATATACTGCGTTAAAGCAACAGTTGAAAACTGATTTTGTGAAAAATAAATACGTTGCTTACTTTGGATTGAAACTCGGAGATTGAGATAAGGTATGGGCGCCTCATCAAGTGTGCAAGACGTGAAATGAGGATCTCCGAAAATTCAAACAAAGATGAGAAGGAAGTTTGTGATTTTGGGATTCCTATGGTATAGTGTGATCAGAAGAACCATAATGACAACTGTTACTTTTGTTCTTGCGATGTTAAAGGAAACATTCCAAATGGAAACATTGTATTTCATACCCTAATATTCACTGCTATTCGACCCATCCCTTACAGTTCACACATCCCAGAACCCAAGTTCCCTGCTACCATGAAAGAAATACTTTGCTTCGGTGAAGATGATGTCATGTCTGTACCAGATGACGACTATACCTCTGACTTTGAAGATGATGTCGCACAAAAATGTTTTTCTCACACGGAGGTTAATGATTTACTGAGATACCTGAATTCCAAAGATGCTGAAGAATTGCTCGAATCAAGGCTCAAAAGCAGGAATTTGTTTTTGTCTGGTGTCGTTTTCACGGTACAGACATGGTGAGAAAGATGTATATTATTTTTCCGGCGAGGATAACTGATGTCGAAGGGCTAATGGATCAATTCAAAATTCACTATGGGTGTTCTGAATGTCGTGTTTTTATAGATTCATCCAACAGTCTTAAAGCGGTTTTACTCCCCAGCGGTGTCTTTTACGCCTCCATTCCGGTGGATCATTCCGTTCCCTTAAAGGAGACCTATGGAAACTTGGAGTTGGTTCTTCGTAATCTGAAAGATCACAAATGGCTGGAGTTTGGAGATTTGAAGGTCACAAAATATAAGTACATAAGTACCCCCCCCTCCATAAAGTTTTAATACCAACTCTCTACATCAAATTGGGATTGATAAAGAAATTTGCAATAAACCATGGAAGAATGCTTCAAGTAGTTGTGTACCAATTTTCTTGATCTTTCCGAGACGAAACCAAAGGAAAAAAGACGAGACCAGACGGCCAATAGCTGACTACGAGACACGTGATTGTGAACACCAGTTCACAAAGAATGTTGGGCAGCTTTCACAGAGATCGTGAAGAAATTTCTGGGCAACAAATAGGACCCAAACCACAAGGTGAAATAGTGGAACGAATGTTTCAAGCTCTTAAAAACCTCATGTCCTTAAAAGTACATTTATCTCCACTCTCACCTCGATTACTTTCCTCAAAATTTGGGATCTGTCAGCGAGAAACAAAGTGAAAGATTTCACCAGGACATCAAAGAAATGGAGAGGAGGTACCAGGGAGATGGAGCACAACAATGATGACAGACTACTTGCTGGATATTGCATAGACGCATACTAGGTGCAGAACGTAAGCGTAAATGTACTAACAAGAGAACTTTCAGAATGCGCAGGTCGAAAGAGGTCGTGATTTTTTAAATGGTGCGACATATTGACTGCTAGGGTATCCAGTCAAAATATTGGCGACAATGGCGCACTGGGAAAATTTCGAAAAACAGATTCTTTTCGTACGCCGAAGAGCGATATTTATGGATCTTGTACATACAAACAACCCTAAACCACGAAGTGGACGAGCATCGACAGCCGAATCATGTGGCTGAGCTTTGATACGTCCGACTTCACCATTCAGGCAAGACATGGAAATGCAAACGAACAATGCTATTTTTCCGCGCATTTAACAAAAGTAATAGATCCAGTCAAGTCAAATAGAAAAATACACATGTTCTGAAAGTACGTTATTCATGTTCAACTCTTCTTTCGCTACGTTTATATTCAAATTAAATGTTAGATCTAAAATGATATTAATATTTTATTTACATATTGATATTGCTAAGCGTAACATTAAAAAATGATCCTAATATAAGTAACGTATAGGAGGAAACGAAAGGTGTGAGCGGAAAGACGACGTCAAAAAGTGGCACAATTTCCTTCAGTGTCTTCCAGTGTGTCATCACCGCTAACATGTCATACTAATAGTCAATATTTTTCAGTATTAAAAAAATCAGGACCACTTTCAACCTGCGCTTGTTGAAAGTTCCCTTGCATTATCTTTCAAAACTCTATAACCAACCACCCGAATTCCATGATAATTTTCGTAAATATAAGAATTTTCGAAAAGTAGTCTATGCAGCTAAAGCTATGGAAAACAACAGGCAGGTACTAAAATCAAACAACCGGATGAAAGCCACGTGGAATATTATTAAAAATTACACGTCAACTTCTGAAAATCGCGAAGAAAATATTTTTCTACTAAACGATGGCAAAATCATATCAAATCCTCAGGACATCGCAAATATGTTCAAATCTTACTTCTCAGAATTAGGTAAAATAACGAACTCAATATATCCAAATCAATGTCCTCCAATTATATCCACCCACATACCCAATTCTATGATCACTTCTGAAACTAACGCCAGTGAAGTAATGAGAATCTTCAGCTCATTAAAAAACAAATTTTCAGCAGACGTAGATGATATACAGGAGTTTATTGTTAAATTTTCGCCCCACGCTACATTAAATCCACTCATAAATATTTTTAATACTTCTTCATCGGAAGGGGTGTTTCCTAACGTATTTAAGAGAGCTAAAGTGAAACCTTTACATAAGAAAGGAAACAAACTTAATATTGCAAATTACCGACCAATATTTCTACTACCCACTTTCTCAAAAATTCTAGAAAAAATGTTCTATAAGCGTCTTCCAGATTTTTTATCGAACAACATTCTCTCTGACGATCAACACGGTTTTAGGAAAACCTTTTCGACTACAAGCGCCATATTTTCCTTCTTAAATGATGCTACCACATCTCTTGACCGTGGAGAAAATCGTGAGGGTGTTTTCCTTGTCATCCAAAGCATTCGATGTCATCGATCATGAAATTCTCCTTTCCAAATTGCATTCTTTAGACATTCGTGGACTTCCACATCAATGGCTAATTTCTTATTTAAAAGATAGATATCAACAGGTCACAAAGTCTTTACCGTAGGTTTATCTTTGTTTAAACGGAACACAATTAAAAACTGTTACGAATACAAAATTCTTAGGTCTCCATATTCAAGACAACCTCATATGGAATTGTCACGTTGACAATCTTAATTCCCAATTAAGCAAATTGTGTTACGCATTCCGAATCTTAGTTAACGTAGTTAGTTCACGTATTTCCCGACGCGTATATTTTGCAAACATTTACTCCCATTTACGTTACAGAATTACCTTCTGGGGTAATTCCGGTCAGAGTATTCAAACTTTCAGAATTCAGAAGAGGATAGTTCGGATAATTTGTAAATCTCATCACCGAAACTCTTGTAAACCTTTATTCATGGAATTAAATATCTTAACCCTTCCCTACATTTATATTTATGAAACGGTCGTGTTTGTTATGACCGAATTACTGAAGTGCCATCCTTGCTTCATACGAAACAGTATCGTTAACGAACACAATACTCGCAATAGTAATAATATTCATCGACCTAGAGTGTCAAACACTCTTTGCCAAAAAGGACCACATCATTCGGGTTACCGTTTTTTTATAATTCCCTCCCCATAGACGTAAACGATAGTATGAAATTGAATCTCTTCAAATCCGCGGTTAGAAACTACCTCCTGCACCAGTGCTTCTACAACGTAAAAGAATTTATTGATTTTAATAAAAGTTTAAACCGACTTGTACTTTATCACGCCATTGCTGTTGTACTTTTTAAATAACTTATAACAATTTCAAAAACTGTTTTCTTGCATGATTGTGTTGTCGTATGGCTCATATTAATTTAGTTGTATGTGTACTCAACTTTGGCACGGTTGTGTACAAATCCTGGTCCGTGTTTTGCTCCGGTTTTCCTTCAGGTAGAGGCGGATTTCTTATACAGGTTTTCTAGGTTTTATTTAGGGGCATGTTTGTTGTAATAATAAATCGTGAATTTAGTGTTATTCAATTCTTATGATTTTTAAACACTATACTCAGAATAATCTATAGTTCGATAATGATTTGTACACGTAAAATAAATTTTTTGGGTTAAATTACAAACGTGTTGACATTCTATTAGTATTACCAGTCGCAGCTTAATTTTTATCTTATCTAGGAATTTTTGCTGAAATTTTTGAATCCGCCTCTGCCTTAGGGCGGAGGATCGAAATTGTTGGGATGGTCCCTTGCTTGCTTCCGGAGAGTAAATTAGTTTATTGTCCTCCACCTGGTCATGCACAGTTTGTACTGTTTTTTGACAATAAATTTATTATTATTATTGTTCACAGAGGTACCTAATTTGATGTACTACAATAAATTATAAAGAGATAATTTTCGGATTCGGCGCACCCAAAAACAAAAACTTTTCGGTGAATAAACAAAACAGTATGACAGAAACTTTCTTTTGCAGTCCATTATCATTATATATGGATTTGTCTATGAATTGTCACGATCTGTAATATTTGCTTTGACGGAATGTATCATATTCTGTGTTTGACTTCATACTTCACTTTTTTTGAACATACAATCGTTCGATCTTTTCCCCCTTTGGCTCATTTCGCCAGATCACACTGCGAATTAGGTGAAAGACATTTTCAAACACCCTTGTTCTCACCCGAGATTCGAAATCAGTACCTTCATGAAACGAGGTTTCATGTTTTTACCAGGTTATACCATGAAACATTGTAATTATCGCAGGTGTGGAGTCTGATCCCTATAAATGTTTAAAAACTCGTTATTCAAGAATAATTTTTTAAATAATTTGTGTTATTTAAATATTATAAACGAAATTGATCACTTTACTTCAAAAAAATCCAATAATTTCCTTCAAAATGACGAAGCGCTCAATTTAATGGATTCGAAAAACCACACGGAACGATGAAAATGATAAGAGTGGTTGTAAATTAGTCGGAATAATAGAATAGTATCTCTTAAAATTCTTTAAGAGAAAAATTTTATATAACATGTATTGATGTCCGTATTCCGAGAGTGGGGATAAACGAAACCCCTAGGCCTGTAGCTTCTCCCATCTAGGCCATTTTGAATACCCACAGCATAAAGTTCATGCAGATTATTTGAGTTTTCTGGTGACAGAACATTTACTGATAGAACATTGAGTTTTCTGGTGATAGAACTTATAATGTAAATTACACATATGACAATTGCCCCATTTATAATCTCCGCCTAAATGTATTAAAAAATAAAATGAGGAATTTGAATTTGTGAACAGACTTGTCATTTCTTTAGGTGATGTTTTTATCAACAATTTCACATTCTTTGTTTGTTGTCTTGAAGGTATCTGATTCGTGATTACAAATATTTTGCTTAACTCTGATAAGCTCTTTTCCTCTTTGATATGTTCTTTGTTAAGTCAGTAACATGCACTTGCCTGTTTTGTTTCTCTAAAGCAATACCGAATGGTAGTTTTACTGATCCAACAGAAGATTAATATTGCACGAAGTCTGAATAGCAAATATGTGGAGCACAGCGCGAACTGAAAGTGGGTTTTTGGTTGCACACTACTGGAGCACATTTCCTTACTATGAGAACTTTCGCACAAATAAACGAAAATCTTTGCGAATGTATCCCCAGCTGATTTTACATGTATCATAAACTCCTGAGAAAAAAATTTCATAGGTTGAAATAAAAATTCAGTATATGGCAGACGATTGTATTAAAACTCTTGATGCTTAAAAATATCAACTTGATGCTTTTATTGTGGATTCACTTATTTGGTTATTTTGGAGGATTTTTAGTTAATTAATTAATAACAATCGTTTTGAGAGCACAAAAACTTAATTTTTTATATCATTTGAGTAGTGTCGGACGTATTACCCAACCATCAAAAATTATTATTGTTATTTTTTTGGGGGGGGGGGGCGGGGGTTGAAGCAGAAGGTCCGTTTCTCGTTACACCAGATAAAATCATCATATTCATTAATAGGCAAATGTCATCTAGATTTTTCGTTCCTTTTTTTGCGTAATTGGATGAAGTAAATCATACAAATGATGTATCGTACTTCAGAGCATTGAAAGAAATGCCTAGGATTTCCTATTATTTTATTTTTTACCTTTTCCTTTCCAGATAACAGCACTTAAAAATTAAATCAAGAAAAGACGCTACTTGACTCATTTATTGGAAATCTATGTAAGTCTGGTAAATCATAAACAATATTTGAAGATTGTTGTACACGATGTGTATTATGATATGCTACTCATAACTTTTCTGATGTCCTGTTTACATTGTTAATGAAACAGAATGAAACTTGCCTACAACTAGATAATATGGGAGAAAGTAGTATCTGCCGTAGTATCATAGTACTCAGGTAAATAAAATAGTCTTGTTACTTAGAAGTAAACATTCATGTGTTCATACAGATAGATACAGGTTTCCGTACGATTTAAGTGCACGGATTAACCTAATTTGATATTACTTCAATACTTCCACTGTTGCATGGCTGGTTCAAGAATGTCATTTTTGAACACACTTTCAGAACACGTCTGACATTGAGACTTCAAAATGAAGTAGATGTGATATCAGTGAATTAAAGTAAAATTTGGCTCGTGAGTTCTTAGATTTCATTTCGCTGATTGAACCATGTTTCAGGGATCGACAGTTTCCACCGAAACATTGAAAACAACCAAGACAACCCACTCACAGAAAGATAAATATTCAAGTTATAGGTTATCACCATTTGTATTCGGAAAAAAGAGTACATTCTCATAATGTGAATACCACTGTGATAAACTTTAAGTGAGGAACTTGAACTTGAGAACCGATTTGTCACTTATTTTGTTCACAATTTCACATTCTCCATTGAATGAAATCACAATTCATTGACTAGTGTTAAGAGAAGATTTTTATTTATTTTTTCATAAAATTGCGTTGATCTGCGGAAAAAGTTTTAAAATTGTAATTATGTTCAGAGTAAACTCAAGAGGAAGACCTGTGATCCGGAGACAAGTGAGAGAGCAAAAGTAAAAAAAAAAAAAATGGAAAAAAAGAAGGATACAACTGTTGTGAGGAAAGGACGAGGAAGAAAAAGATCGTGTTGAGGACAAAAGTGGTTCATAGTGATGAGCGGAATTAAAACGCTCTCGTACGTACAAGAACATTGTGAAGTGTAACAGAGCGCATTTTAAGGAATTTTCTCTGGGTGGCACTAGGGATACAGAGGAATCTGGAATATTCTCTCGAACGGGGGATCCTCCCCAGAAAACATTATTTTTGGGATTACCGTGATTTCAATTCTAGGTAACTAGAATACGAAGGCACACAAACTTTCAAATTGGTCTTGAAACCTAAAATTATTACAATTAATTGAAATGTTACTAACATGAAAACAAATTAATTTTTTAAGTTACGAGATTTCATCGTAACTGTTTGCTATCTAGAAGTAGCCTTGGATCAATAAAGGCAATTGCTGGATTCGCTAACTTTTTTCATTATTGGCGCAAGTACGGGAGGCGAGGTGTGTGAAGAAACTCTTCACGCAGATTGTCGGAGAGGGAAATCCATTGCCTCACTCCTCTTACTGTATGAACTGTGATGGTTAGCGAGGTGGGGGCAATGCTGGGTCATAAGCACAATCGAACCTTGCTACTGCGCACCTTCCTCTAGTTTCTTCAACTAACTCCCTAATTTGTTCTACCAGGCAGTTTAACTAATTCGTTATACCAGGCGGTATTACTGATAAAATTCTACTACTATTAATGTCCATTATATAATCTAATTAAATAAATAATTAATAACTTACGACCTCTTGTAAATATTTAACAGAAAATATAAATATTATTCGTCCATAAAATGTCGTAAGTTATTAATTATTTAGTAAATAGTGATAAAATTTGAACCGAAGTATAGATACAAAAAACTAAGGAGTCATAGCTTAAAACATGCCTGACCTTCGTGTGTTGTATTCTATCTTGAGCCCCATACTTTGTACAATGGGATCCGGTTGCGCAGCGGCTGCACGACCCAAGATGGCGTGCATCTTGGGCAGGAAGAGCAGACAGAGCGTGGCTGTGGTGGAGGCGAGAATGAGCGCCGTAATGGTGACGAAGGCGAGAGTCGCACGCTCCGAGATGAGATTGGCCAGCACCACCACTATGCAACTAGTGATGACAACGCTGTACACACTCACGCCGATATGCTGTGAGTCGTTGAGCGCTGGGATCTTCACATGTCGCGTCTCCCAGGCCATGTACACACCCACGACCAACAGGAGCCCCTTGTACACGTAAAGCGCCCCCAGCCACCGAGGGGTATATTGAGACTGGCACACCTCCACCTACGGTCACAAATACAAACATTTATGTTTCTTAATATGAAATCTACAGAACTAACAACGGCTGTCAAAATTGTGTACAAACTAGAGAAAGAGTTTAACTACTTTCTATCTCATTTTACCTCAATTTAAACTTTTTTCTTCCTAATTTTTTAAATGATGGGATTTAATGGACGTTTTAAATAATAGATTTGTTCGAGGTCTGGCACGAATTATCTCCATTAGGCATTTCTAAGTTGTGAAGAGGAGCTTTTAGTCAGTAAAAGTATTATCAT
Organism: Laupala kohalensis; assembly: GCA_002313205.1. Classification (NCBI taxonomy): domain Eukaryota; kingdom Metazoa; phylum Arthropoda; class Insecta; order Orthoptera; family Trigonidiidae; genus Laupala; species Laupala kohalensis. The sequence continues at coordinate 298,187 of NNCF01126076.1, read as the reverse complement.
ACCACAAGGTTTATTTTTCACTACCACTCACAATGAAAATTTTAACACTAACACATAAGTCAGTTCCCATGTGAACTCTTTACAAGCATAGTGTGAAATTCAAAAAATAAACGGACATGTAAATCACAGTGAAGATTGTAATTTACGTCCTACACTAAAAGATTGCCTTTTACACTACACACGTATGGCACATGTTATACATTTCCGTCATGTAATAAGAAAGGCGAGTAAGAAAATAAAATCCCTGTATCATGTAATATGAATGGTGTAATACATAATACTATACACGGTAACATTCACTGGAGCTTCAATTTTAGTATCGACAAGGAGACTCGAATATTTGGAAGGGATTGAATGGAGACAAATTAGATTGTCAGAGAACTAGTTAATTTACTCTGACGATATTATCCACTGTTCGATAACATTGCTTTCGACTGCTTAAATTGGGAAGAAACATTCTTAAGATTAAGCAAATGGCAACATAAAAACTTATGTACATAAAACTTAATTGTAATGAATTGGAATATTTAAAGGTAAACCATTGAAAGATGTATGTTTGTGAGAAATTTTTCAAATTCAACTATGTAAGATTTTGGATTTAGTAAAACTAAATTCAACTATGTAAGATTTTGGATTTTGATAAAATATCAAACGTAACAGATACTTCGTACAGAATATATCTTCTGAGTTTGAGATGTTTGTTAGCTAAATTTTATTCTGACAATAATTTTGTATATTCTAAAAGATGAACCCGGAAGAAGCAGAGCGCGTATCTTGGTTTTATGGCGTAGAAGGACTTCGGTCAGCTGTGTGTTTACAGAACGCTGTTCATAATTAAACATAGTCAAGATGAACAAAAGAAAAAGTATCGCAAGAATATATTTTATACGTACAAACATTTCTGAAGATTGAAATCTATCTATTGAATTATAGTATTTCTATAATTAGAATTCAATTAAAATCGTTTTAAATAATACTTCACTGATGTTTGGAACGCTTTTTTCATTACTGACACCATGAAATAATCCATATATTATTATAAAGAACACAATCAAAAATGTCCTTTATATGGATAGGGAGACATTTTTCTTGCATAAGTACTAAGAAAATTGTAACTCCAAGATAAACGGATCTACATTGTATTGTTTACGAACAGCTGTCTTCAATTGTAACTTGAAGAATCGGGGCAGTATAATATTGTCTTTAGAGGAGGATAGAATACCGTGTGATTAAGGACAATATTCAGAAACATCAAAATGATTGGGGGGAAAAGAAATGCCATGCATTTTTTCCGTAATGCGCTTATTCACAGAAAATTCAAACGATCTTCATAGGAAAAATGCGAGATATAATAACTTTTATGACATGTATTTGTTGGGGAGATATATACCGTGTATTAAAATTACGTTGGGGAGATTTAACCGTATATTAAATTATACGGTATTTAATATACCGTACAATAAAAATATGCTCAAAATCTGAACTAAAAGAAAGCGGTGAACGGATTAATTCTCTTCTAAGTTCCTACGGTATATTATAGTATTTGTTCTATTGATCTTGAGTGTTACTCAGACGGAGTTAGTTAAATCTTTCGTCATTGTCACAATGAATTACGTTTCAAGTACAATAAGTAGTTATTCTTCTTCATAAAAATTAGGTTTCTCAAATGTAGTGAAAAAATGAACTATTTACTACATTTCTCATATCACTTAGCAATTCCAAAAAAAAAAGTTAATGTAACAGAACTAATTTTTGGTCACCCTTCAATGAATCTTCGATAGATAATGAAACATTTTACAATTTTAGAAATCCTAAAAAAAAATTTCCTTCATCTACATTTTTATTTTAGGTTCCTCTTATTTTTATAGAAAATGATGACTTGAGTTCATAAACCCCTCAATTAAATATATAAAATACAAACAAAATTTAAATGTATGAAAATGTCTTAATTTAAATAAAAATTATCAAATGTAAAAAGGTTACCTGTGGCTGATAAACGACACTGCGGTCCGAAGGGCTGATCTCCAGAGTGAGGTTCCTCAGATGCCGTTGAATGGGGTCTACCATCACCCACAGCGTCACAATGAGACCGTCGATGAGCAGCAAGGCGCAGATGAGTGAGATGAGTTGCGTGTCACGCAGCAACTGCACATGCATCACGCGCATTGCCCTTTGGCATTCGCACTAGGTGAGTTACAACAATCAGTGAATGGTTCCCTTCATGAACCCGATTCACACTGAACGGACAGGAAGCACAGAAGTGCTACGGGTCCAAGTATCGGATAGTGCGAGGAAAACCAGTACGGTGGGGTGAGATGGGAACGGTGAATCATTCAAGCGTCGACGCATCAAAATGATGGAGAGGGATGGACCGCGGCGAAAATGACACCTAGGGGTTGTTAATGAACTCAATAAAAGTGATTGACGTATCAATATGTTTTATTCTCCTACTCTCCCCTCACCCTTAAACACTCTTCTGGATAAAGGTCTACATAATTTTTCATGTGATATGTTTCGATTATTTATACTCATTGTTGAATAATTTACATACTGAATGAAAACAATCCACCCTTTCAATTTTTAATTTTTACATTTATAACACAAACATAACTTACGGAAAAAAATATATGCTTTCATTCACCTTTAAACCCTACAAAGCCATTACAAGAATAAAGATAAACTACAGTTTATTGCCAGTAAAATGCATTATTGGAGGAGGAAAATATATTTTTGGATATGTAATATACATATTTAGATATGCGAAAAATAACGTGTATGTACTTACATTCAAATAATGATAAAAAATCAACCATTGTTTTTCTCAGAGTGTGGCAATGAACAGGGCAGAAATACTCAAATTTCGAAAATAAAGGGTTACAACGACGTATTTCCACAAGAAAGAATTGAAAACAATATATGTAGAATTACACTTTTATTGTCTTGATATGAGACATTACCAACACTATTTCGCTAATATTCCATTTTTATGTTGTAATTTTATACATCTTTAGGAAATGTTCCAATTCGTTCTCATGATTCTAGGTTTTGAGGGTTTGATAATGTCTCTGGATATAAAATAATATTAATTATTCTTGAAAGTGGTTTGTGCGCATGAAGCACATCACATAGTAAGACGTGTGACGTCAGTTGGGCATAACTATGTATAGATACGTCATCCAGTCACATAGGTTGGGTAAGCGGGAAAAGAAGGTAGTCGCTGGCGAGGTTTCGAAGACGGAGGTGGGTCGCCTGAATGGCAGACATTAGCATTCACAAATGAACATCGTTTGCTTTGAATACCTGTTATGCGTTTAACTGCCATCCTACATATGCTGAGATGCCTGAATGTTCTTTGAGCGATCAATGGTCACAATGTGTTCGGAGTGGCTGCGTGAATTTGTGTCAGCGCTGTCCATGTGGAGGTCAGTCTACTTGCGGAGCAAGACTGGCGATTGATCCCTCTGCGACAAAGCATTACCTTTACCATCTAGAGAAATTGTAATTAAAATAATTCCTTTTGACAAATCACGGCAGAATATCTAATAACGAATTCATCCAAGAACAGGAATCTGTTTGGTTGTTGATTAATGCTTTGCAGTACAAATGTTCCCTTTTATTTCTAATTTGAACGATTTTAATGACATTAAAACAACAAATTTTTAATTAAACGTATGAATTTTCAAATGGTTACTTAGGTACTGCAGTAAATACTTGTGTAAATATTTATTTTGTTTGTTTGTGTTGGTCAATAAATATAGTTTTGTTATTTCTTTAGAAATAGGAAATTCCTTCTTATGTGGATGATTTTATGCCAGATTTATGTAGAATTTTCACGAGTAAAGAGACAAAATTGTTGTTTTATTTATATTCAAAATGTCATATCGGATTCGCAACGCAATGTGGACAGAAATATTACAAAGAAACTCGAGCAGTATACAGACGAAGGAAAGAAATATCTGACCTGACTGATGGAATTGACCTGACCTGACTTATGACCTGACAGATGGAACTAAAACTCCGATTTAGGTAATGTTTCGAATATAATTTTGGGTAATGTTTCAAAGCCTCATAACATTAACTTTTGAAATAAAATAAATCTATCTTTAAATAAGTCATAAAATTTTACAAATTAAATTGTTCTACTTCCTTTGAATTGCACAATTCTATTTAGTTATTTCAATCGGCTTGATTGGGTAGAGAATGCATACAGTAGGATTTTCGCAGTCGATTATCCCCTATTTTCTTCTGGAGGTTCCGAGGTAGCGGGGACGAAGGGATAGATACAGATATGAATTGGTTGGAGGGGGTGATATTATTATTTATTCATTTTATTAATAGTTTCGAGTTTCCGTTGTTGATTCAAATTAAGAAAAAATATTTGGGTGACCGAGCTTCGCTCGGATGGCTCCCAAAATGGTCATATGATTTTCAATCAATCGTAAAAAACTTTTAATATAATATCAATGCATGACCACGCACAGCATGATCTTGACAAAACGAGTTCAAAGAAAATAAATTAAATATTAAGCGTTGACTGCTTGGTGACTTCCGTGAGAGAGCATTCATCGTCTCTAAGACAGCGATCAGTCTTCAGTTGAAAGGAGGTATTTAGGCTCTGATTGGTCATCACATTTTCTTCGTGCCTTTACTTTCCAATTGTATACGTGAAAGGTTTCATAGGACTGTGCAAGATGAAGTCTACAATATTATCTTCAGGAGGAAAATACACACCTCTTTGACAGAAATCCAACTAGATGTGGATCAATTGGTATAAGGAAAGTATCATGAACGTTCGAAAAATAAATCGATCAACATTACGCGTATGACGAGGATTTGCTGGCGGTAAAAACCCTCTTCTTTTTTTAACTCTATAATGCAACATACAGAATCCCATGCATACAAAATGCAGGTAATAAATGTATACTAACTATTTTGAGGGGTTTTATGTATTGTAATGGGAAAAACTGCTCTTACGGTAAATAATGTCTTTCATAGTAAATCCAAGCTGACTTTTGTTAGAATTTATAGTAATTCTGGGAATTCAGACTTCGTGACCCAAATTTTCTCTTCTGATAATTTTTGCCTTGTTGCAGAAATTGATCAATCTCATTTTATTGCACACTCCGTCAGATACATCCAAGTTTCTCAAGAGCTTTATTATTGTATTTTTTAAATTTGAGCTCACAAATGACAAGTCAGCCATCTCAACTGAATTGAGAAATTCTGGAGTGAATTCTAGACCTCTTTCTGGTTGATCTTTCACAGAGTCGTAACTTGTGTAGATTTTATACTCCCAAAGAATCTTTTCAATTATGACAGAATTAATTTTGTTTCAATCATCTTCTCGTGGTGTGACTTGAACCATGGACATAAACCTATAATATTAAGCGAGCAGTAATTGTATAATATCTGTACGACATAAGCAATGAACCAACAAGTATAAGCAATACAGGTGTACGTACGATTTTGAAGAAATTCACAGATTAGATGTATATTGTGATGCAATTGTGATCTAACATTGATTCTTTTCTTCGTAGGTAAATTAAATTACCTTATAAATAGTAGGATAAAAGTATACATAAAAATTCGTTGAGTTCCGTAGTATAGGAATTTATATTTTTATTTTTATTTTGGCAACATGATGTCTGTTTAAAATTTCCTCGTGTGTTTAATATTTTTAAATATTGTTAATGAATCATTTGTCCGATTAAAGATCAAATTTTGAGTCATCTGTCTCGAAATACCCCGGTCAGCCGGTTCAGTCAGCGTGTTGTGCTGTTGATGGCGAATCTGAGTTTTCAGATTCTTTACTAATATTAAACTCTTATTCGTAGCATTGAATTCTGCTANGAGTTTTCAGATTCTTTACTAATATTAAACTCTTATTCGTAGCATTGAATTCTGCTACAAAATTCATAACAATAGAAGGAAAACTTGAGATAGAACTGAACTGAAGAAAAAATCTTCTGACAACTTAGCAGTTCTTTTTAATCGGAAAAAATGTCACAAAGAGGATGAATGTATAATCAGTAAATCATATGGTCGACAAAAACTAATGAAAATATCCTCCCGTGGTGGGATTCCCAGACTTCGTGCTCATTATGCATGAATGTAACCTCTAGACCGCCCGGCAAAATGAGAATATAAAGCACTATTGTTATTTTTCAGCAAGCTTGTACTAAAAATGTGCTAAAATGTTTTTTTTTAAGAAATGAGACCATGTTATATCACATTTCCATTCCAAAACGTATCTAATCTATCAATTTCATCAAAAACGTTAGACCCGTTCTCTAGAAACTTTTTGACAAATACATAGTTACACACAATTTTTGCTCGCTTAATAGTGTAGGATACTTTTGAAAGATAAATTATTAAGTAGTGTAGTTTAAGTTTTTACAATTGAAATAATCCTTATAATGCGCTTAAATGACAAAGCAGTGACAAGTAGTTTAAAATGTCTCATAAACCTCTCTTTACGATTGAAAAAGTGTGTGGCATTTTTTCGTGAAATCTCAATTGATCCACGTATTTGGGAAGGGAGTGAAGGGTTTTCAACTGCGCTGAACTTAATTTGTCCCCTTGTATCCATTAACTTCTCAATGAAATTTGTTTTGGAAGTTTTTTATGTGACTCATTATCTGGGATACGTTGTTTTTGATACAATGAACAATGTATGATCCAGAAAGAGAAGATATATCACGATGAAAAATTAACTCAATAAATGTTGTAATGAAATAATATACCAGTAATAACCAATATTTTGTATTCATATTCACCATCAGAAAGAAGACAAATACTTTTTAAAATATTTTTTGACAAGAGGTTTAGGAGTAAACTAACTTAAAAAAAATAATCAATTTTAATTAACTCACTTGATTTCAAACATTGTGTTGACTATTTAATGCGATTGAATTTTATAGAAAATACTTTTTTAATGATGAATAACCTTTTTTAATGAATTATATGTATGACAAAGTAACGAAATAAGAATAATGATGGGAAGAAAAATTTCCGCATTTTTTAAATTTTGCATTTAATTAAGAAAATCATATTAATATTTTTAATATTTAAGGACATATGTTATCATAATACTTTTTAAATTTGTTGAAATGTCCAACCAAATATTTGAAAATAAATAATAATTATACGTTTCTAACATCAGTACAGAGATCTTTATCTAAAATTAAAAACGCAAGTATCATATATTTTTATAAAAGCATTTGTCATATTTACACAAATACAAGCACATTTTATAAGATCCTTGTTCAATTTCATTCAAATAAAATCAAATAATAAAACAAATCCTTCATCGTGTAGTATTCTTCTGCCACTTATTACCCTTCTCAATATTCTGTGGGAATCACTGACACGTTTTTTAAATACTCTCGTAATTTGTGTGAGAGTTCCTTCCTACTACCTCTGAAATTTTTTTTCTCCTCTTTCCTTTTCCCCCCCTTCATTTATGAAGGAGTGATTTATCAGGAGCGAGAAAATGTGCAATTGTTTCCTACCAGGGAGAAAATTTAGTGAGAGAGAACAGAATTTTCTTTAAAGTTCCTTCAGAGCAGCGGAAGCGATAACATCGTTTTCCTCTGCCCCGTGAAGCCGTGAAACTAGCTACGCCTTATATGTGTGGTTAAGTTATACAATCAACTTGTGATAAAATATTATTAAGTATTCGACAGTGAGCATTTATTAGAAGAATCTTAAGGTGTTTTCTTTTAACGCGATTGTGCGAGAATCGAAGTACTGAATAGCAATTGCTAGTGCCAGCTGGTGTGAATCTGCCCCGTACCGGGGACGGTTGTGGTAGCCTCCATGATTAGGAGTGATAGTAGTCGAATAGGAGAGGATAATCATCTTCAACATGCAAATTCGACCCACATCCAAGATCTGTGTAATGCAGGCGAAGAAATACGCAAGGCCATGGACGTCTTGTACAACCAAGGAGACAACACAGAAGAAACCCTATCGCAACCACAAACTTTAAACAGGTATGGCGCGCCAGCAGGCACTGCAGTACAAAGAAAAGAAGACAAAATTACGAAGACTTAAATAACCAGAGTAAACGACAAATACAGATAGTACAAATCATTGAAATATGGAGGAAATCGTTGTTGCAAACATTCCAATCGCAAATAAATATGCATTGTTAAATTCAATGTCAAATGAAGTGCAGAAAAAGTAAGAGAAGCAAATAGTTATTCCCCCAATTTTCATTCATAATGTGGAAAACTACAAACTACTGTTAAACGATTTAAAAGAGATTACTAATAAGTTTTTTGATACCAAATTATTTAATAAATCAGTTAAAATCAGACCATCAACTATTGAAGATTTCAGACAAATTATAACTTTTTGTAGAAAAGAACAAATAGAGTTCCATTCCTTCAAAGTCCCATCACAAAAACTTAGAGAAGTTATAATAAGGGGTATCCCAACGGACTACGAGGAAGACGAGGTTATGTCAGAACTAAAATCCTTGAATTACCCTATTACTAAAACTTCTAGATTTTATAAAAATAAGATTTGAATTCCATTATGTGCTATTCAAGTTGAACATAAATACAGACATCACTGAGTTATGCAAGCTTGAAAAACTGTTTTTTGCGGTTTTTTGTTAAATACCACAGAGCTATTTAAACTTGAAAAACTGTTTTACGCTGTGGTCAAAGTGGAACACCGGAATAAGCCTAAAAACCCCATTCAATGCAAAAACTACCAGTGTTATGGTCACTCCCACAACAATTGTAATAGAGTACTCAGATGTGTTAAGTGTTTAGAATATCACCATTTCTCAAAATCTTCCAAATCTAGCGATACACCTCCAAGATGTGTAAATTGCCAAGGATTGCAACCAGCAAATTTTAAGAAATGTCCAGCTTTAAGACTAAACCGAATACCTCCCTCTCCAAGCACACACAACCCTAACACCATTATTTCTAAACATCCCAACTTTACTACTGAAGTCCCTCCATTACCAGACCGCCGCCAAGCGAGGCCACCTCACCGCAGTGATACCTCGTACGCTCAGGTAGCTAGCCAAGGCAAAACGTCAAATTACCCAAGCGCTATGTCACTAAATTTAGTCAGAGAAATCGTTACAGAAGTCATAAAAGCAATTATGCCTCAGATCCAAACAATGATACAATCCACTATTCAAGCAATCCTACCCCTAATAGCGAGAAATGTTTTCAAATAAAACAAATTTAATTCTACCCAACTGGAATGCAAATGGTCTAATAAGACAGAACGAAGAATTCACACACTTCATAAAATATTATAACATTGATATAGAGTGTGTGTCAGAAACACATCTAAATGCCTCGAACAAGTTCAAAATAGCAGGCTATAATATTTATCGAAAAGACAGACTAAGCACTAAACCTTCGGGAGGTGTAGCTATTATAATTCGCTCTTCCTTACAACATTATCAAATTCAAAAATTTTCAAATACTCAAGTAGAAGCTATAGGAATAACTGTAAATCAGGAAAATGCACCGAATATGACTATCAAATGTATTTACAGACCCCCTATCAAACAATTCTACGAAAATAATATACTACCGCATCTATCGGGCCAAAACTCTGTGCTAGTATGTGGACATCTCAATGCAAAAAACACCAGCTGAGGTTGTAAATCAACCAATAAAGCAGGCCAAAAACTGAAAGAACTAACAACGACACATAATATCTGAATACATTCTCCAAACTCACTAACTGATTACCCATATGACAAGAAATTCTATCCTTATATATTGGACTTAGTGCTTTAAAAAAAACTTTAATGGACAACTAATTCAACACACCCTATCAGAGTTAAATTCTGATCATACACCAGTTATAATCACATTTAATGCTAATATTCTACCCAAGACAAATAGGTCTCAAATGATTAAGGGAACAGTAAATTGGGAAAAATTCCGTACACTAATGACAAACAAATTGAACATAGCCACCCATCTAGATTCTAGTGAAAAAATTGACATGTCAATAACCATTCTGACATAAACAATTGAAGATTCTATAAGTAACTCGTACTTAACAACAAATTGCGACTTCACAATGAAAAATAAACAAATACCAGGCTTTATACAAAACCCAATAAAAAGGAAAAGACTCCTTAGACGATCATGGCAAAAATACCGCTCAGAAGAAACTAAAAGAAGTATAAACAGACTAGGGAGACTAATTCAAGAACATCTAGAAATATTCCGGTATAAAAATTTTCAATCCTCTCTGGCCCAAATTCATCCTGCCTCTCAAGCGCAATGGATAGCAGTAAAACGCTTATCTTGTGAAAAACAAAACATACCGCCATTAACGGATCAAATAAGTATGACAGAGTCTGATATTATTAAAGCAGAATTATTATCAACTCACTTTGCATCCTCTTTTGCTAATAATCCCATTAAATTCATCAAATTTAACGACAACATCCTTGAAGAAATACGAAAACACGAAATCACTGCCGATCTTCCAACAAAATTCATTTCTCCCAAAGAAATAGAGCAACAAATAAAAGCCCTCGGTTCGAACAAATCTGCTGACCATGGTCAAATTACAAACAACATCTTAAAAGAAATTCCGAAGAAAGCAAACACATATATTTGCGCAGTATTCAATGCAGAATTAAGAATAGGTTACTTTCCCACAACCTGGAAACATACAGAGATAATACCAATACACAAACCAGGAATAGATCAAAGTTATCCAAATAGTTACAGACCAATATCACTTCTTTCCTCGATCAGTAAAATATTTGAAAAACTTCTAAAGAAAATACTTAACAAATTCTTAATTGAAACGCATGCTATCCCGTCCGAGCAATTTGGATTCCGACAAGGGCATTCAACCACTCACCAAGTTCTCAGATTAACTGAATTCATTGCCAAATCTTTCGAGTCTAAGCAATACACCCTAACTGTTTTCTTAGACATATCACAAGCCTTCGATAGGATCTGGCATGAGGGCTTACTCTACAAAGTGAGACTGCTAGGAGTACCCATGTACATACAGAATATAGTTAAAAGTTTTCTAACAAATAGAACCTTCACAGTATGGGTAAACGGCTCTCATTCCAAGCAACAAAATATCCTTGCCGGTGTACCTCACGGCTCCGCCCTCTCCCTTCTCCTTTTTTCCATATATACGTCTCATTTTCCCAAATTAGTAAACTCGGAAGTAGCCCTTTTTGCCGATGATACAACATTATTTTTATCAACTAACAATACATTCACTGGTAAGACCAGCATCGAGGATGACCTACTTACCTTCGTAGAATGGACAGATAAATGGAGATTAGCTCTAAACCCCACGAAATCGCAAGCAAAAATATTTTCACTGCGAAAAATTCGTAAGTTAATGTCCTTAAAAATAGATAACGAGGAAATATCCTGGGTCGATTCAAATACTTACATAAAATACATAAAATTTGGACACAAAATTAACCTTGAAAGCACATATAAATGCTATTGCGTTAACGTTAAGAAAAAATTATCTAAATTATACCCATTATTAAATCGAAACTCATCTCTGTGAACAGACACGGTATTATCCATATTCAAAGCCATCATACGACCTTCTATGACTTATGAAGAGGGGCAGCAGAAACATCTTTCAAGAAACTACAAGTAATCCAAAACAAAACCTTAAGATGTGCACTGAAAGACCCTTGGTTCGTAACCAATGAACAAATGCATAGAGAATTAAACATTAAACCGTTGAGAGAACACATTAGTAAATTAGCATTAACATTCTACTCCAGTCTTTCGAACTCTCCTCCGTCCCATACATTTAATTTAGGAAAGTCTTTAAGAATAAATAGTAGGATCAAATCCCGATATCCCAAAGACTTTCAAACCACCCTAAATTTAAAAAAAAACAAAAAACATTACATTTAATAAGTTAAGCTTTTGCAAAATTAAATATTATAGTTTAAATTATTTATAAAGATTATCTGGAGGTGTCTCATTAGATTTCCTCACACTAATGCCCTTACTTTCTCGTGTATACTTGTAAATAGTAATTTTAAAGTGTAATTTAAATGCGTTTTTTTAGTGTATTTTATTGTGTAAATGTATACATAATGTATTTCAAAAAACCTTGTAAAGCAGATCACTGCTGATCCTGGTTTGTAAATAAATAAATAAATTTAAAAGAAAATTTCTTTCAATCTTCTCCACAGATTTTACGGGTTGCTTACGGAAGAATGAGCGACCTAGTGACTGTTTTTGAATGTGCTGAGTTTTTACTTTAATGAAAGAATGAATTATAATCAATAAACTCGTCTAACAAAATTCGGAACTTGCGGGTATTACCTTTGAATAAAACCATCTTGAAATTTCACGGGTTCTTATGGATAAAGCCTCTGGTGGGGTGGTTTTTAATTAATTTCCGCTTAACTTCTAATTGAATCGACAGAAAAAGTATCATACATGTCACATATTTAGTATAGAAAACGGTACGAAATTTACTTTCCCATTCCGGACAAATAAAAAAAATATTGAACAAAAATTGTCCCAAAACCATAGAAATCCAGTCAAACAAGCGAACGTTCTTCAAATACATTGTTTCAATTTAAACTATAAACGTAATAATCCGTTTTTTTATGTACCATAATTCATGGATTTGCGTCATAATGACCATTTTGAATGCAAACGGGATAGATACCATTATTGAAAGTTTCGTAATTTTGTATGTGCTTGACTAGCGCCTGACACGCTCACACTACTTTATATTTATATGTTCTGAGCTCTCTAGTAAAGGTGTATATGTTTATTTTATTACTTATTATTCAACCCTCCAGTCATTCCTAAGGTCATTCTAAGGAAACTACGAGACGATTGAATGAAGGAGTAGACATCAAATAAGGTCTTGCATTGAACGAAGAGGTTGTAACGTTTTTAAAAATTTATTTCTCCGATTTTGTGAGAATACAGTTTTTACCGCCCAGCAATTCTGTCTACATGCGATCTTTGAGACCCACATGACCTACTCAGCCCGATACTTTCAGAATGTGTATAACGCGATTTAGAAAAAGAAAGTTGGGAGAAATTAGACATTTAACCCAAACATCGATGATGTATTTTGCATTGTATCATGTAACTTATACAATTCAATGCAAAACAGGTACAATATTAAGAACATTTAACTATTACAATCCTCAAAGAAAATTATCTTTAAAAAAGGAAAACAATGATAAACTTTTTTTTAGAAATAATAATCAGACATGGAACATATTATTATTGGATTGAACATTAGATATTATTTAATTGATTTAGAAAAGAAACATTCAGAAACCGTTCTAAATTATTTATCTGCTAACATAGCCCGAATTAAAGCCATGATTTATAATTAATTCAACTGACAATTCAATGCAACTTTCGGATGTTATTTTCATAAACAACAATGTTAAACACATAAAAAAAACTTGTGGTAAACATACCATGTGTTTATTAAAAGGAACATACAAAAAGGTGTAAACCGGATGAAGAGGATAATTTTGTTTCTGCGTTGCGAAGTATGGCTCTAGTGTTGATCTCAGTTCCTGTGGCCTTCTGGTGATGAGTTACTTCTCATTATTCACCTGTTTATTCACTAATACGTAATACGTACTGTTTTGTTTTCTCATAAAACGGTTAGGTGAGGTGGAGGGGAAGCTACTCCAGTTTCTAATCCGGTCACAAACCATCTATACTTCCAAATATTCATGTCATTCATTCTATTTATGTTATTATGTAAGTAATAGAGTACATTCCGTTTTTAAATGTGATTTTCTGTGAATGATGGGTTATAATTGGTGAATCTTTGGTGTGCTTTGTTGAGTCAACTTATGAGATGTAGACTTCAGTTTAATTTGGTATCCAATCGGACTTGATAAGACTCTTAGGCATTAAACGGATGTTCATAGGGAGTACATGGGATTTTTCCTTATTATGGTGTGAGTAGAGGAGGGGAGACGGAGCGTTGAGTGAACATTTCGGTTCGAGATTTATGGGGACTTCCAGGTGGTCAATTCCTCAATAGCGTTCACAGATATTTCAATTTTTGTTGCGGGAAAATCAATATCTGTGCGTTGAGAATGTTGAAGTTCCATCCGTGATAGTGGCTATGTTTGAGTTTTGAGGGATGGAATATTGGGTAAAGAGGGATTGAAAAAGTGGCGATCCTTAAGGGACGTTTCTTGTTATTTGGTGGGGATTAGATGATGTTTCAATTATCTTGATTGTGGAGGAGTGGTTACTAAGAAAACTATCAATGATGTTTGGTAGGATTTAGAGTGAGTATTCGTAGAGAAGTCCGTTGTGCCATACACTGTCGAAAGCTTGAGTAAAACAATAAGTATATCAAGGTTGTGAAATTATTTATTTTATTTTTGAATAATTTATGTATAAATTTGGTTTGACGCAGTAATTGAAGTGAAGATCGTGCTTTGGAGAAATTTCGATTTGAAGTGAAGGGATTGTTTAAGTAATACTGACTGTTATTTAGATGGTTTAGAATGAATTGTTCCGCGATTTTGAGAGTGATGGATGTAGACTACTTAGTCTATAACTATTTAAACTTCTGATCTTTTTATTATGCTCATTTGAACAATTAGTGTATGATTTCAGATGAGACGATAATTCCCCAATCTTAGAACAAAATTGTAGATGTTGGTTTGATACGCGTAAGTCTAACGTGAGTAATGTTTCAATATCGCCGCGAGTAATTATATCATTACCAGATGATTTTTTAAGTGGGGGAGATTTTTATGAGAATATACTCATATATCAGCTGGAAATGCGCTCTTCATAGCTCTTGGGATATCAAGGTTTTGTTTCTACGTAATTTTCCCCCAGAGATGTTACTGTGTCCTGTGTGTCATTTGGAGTAAAGGTGGGTTCAAAAGAGTTTGCGACTAGTTCCATTTTTCGCACTTACAAAGGGAGGTCGCAACTTGGGAAATTGACTTCGAGATGGAATTTCATAGGATTGTAGTACCACCTAAGAGTCGTCGATTGTCAAAGTAAGAAAGCGCAATAGCCGGTCAATACAGAGAAAAAAGTTTTCAAAGTTTTCACCTTACTGTATATGTTAAACATTTAACGTAGATATTCTACGTCGTAGTAGCGTAATCGGTAGAGTGCTCGACCTCCCTCTGAAACAGCTGGGATTTTGTTATCCTGTAGGACATTTTTGTGTAATTATATTTTAAATAAAATTAATAATTTCATAAAAAATAATTATTTAAGAATATTTTAAATTAAAGTATTTGTTTAATTTTAAATAATGAATGAGTTCCACACACGAATTTTTCTTTATTCTGTATGTCCATTGTACTTTAGTGAATTCTACATTGCGATTGAACTTGATCTGATACAATCAAGTTATGTTCTTCTAGCAATTTTTAGTAATTAACATCTTTCAACTTCAACTTAGAGAAATCTTTATAAAGTCTTCAGTTATTTCTGGTTCAACTCCTCATATACTAGCAATTTCTTTATCTGCAGACGATACGATAATATTTAACTAAGTTTGAAGAGAACGCTCCGATTACTTCATAATTCGAGAATAAACTGACGTTTCTTTAATACTTTGTATACGACCGTAGGGGAGTATTACAGTATCGGTCTCTTGAACGTTTTTGCTAAAATTAACAAAATGGGTTTGTAATGACAAAACGGTTTACTTTTACGTGTTACAGCTGAAATGTAAAATAAATAGAAAAATCATATCAAAATAAAAATAAATTGAAAGTACTAAAATATCTTATTAATGAGTATTATTGGTAATAGTTTTATTTACAATATTCTGAAAAAAAATATTTTATTAAAAAGTACATGAAAAAAACTAACCTGAATCAGGAGAGGTCCTCAGATCTTTGCGCAGAGGGTCAGCACGGAACCGATCACGCTACTGCAGTATTATAAAACAACGTTCCATGTTTTTAATATATAAATTGATATGAACTCTGAAAGCTGTTTTCTTGGAATTGGCTGACTGTTTCTCACTTTGGTAATCGACGACTCTTAAGAAATACTATAATCCAACAAAGTCCCAACCCAAAGTAAATTTCCCAAGTCGCGACCTCCTCTCGTAAGTTTTAAACCACGTTATCGTTTTTTCTATGGATGTCTAGCAATTTATTAATTTGGTGAAAGTCTTTTCAAGTAATATTATATGATTTTTTTAATGATTTCCAATCTTCATGCCTCTCAGGATTGAGTAGTTTTGTTTCTTATCTAGCTTGTCCATGAATGCTATAGCTGCTAATGCAAAATCTTTGTAATAGGACATCGTGTGATTCCAATAAACGCTTCGGTATTTCATGACTTGAAAGAAAATGTGATAGTTGTCTTTTTAGACTATACCGTTGCTATTCCAGTTAAAAATAGTGAACAGATTAAGGTGAGTGTTCCGGGTACCATTTGTTTTTAGACAAGGTTGTTAGGAATAATTGTTCCTGATTTGTAATCACGTGGGCAAGAGAATGCAGAAAATGTTGTATAATGTTTAATATTATAATAGCAAGTCACTGTGAGTATGATTTTTGTGAGTAGATGTGGACGATGTTACTCATAAATTTGGTTTTGAATTTTTGATTCATTTCTTTTATTGTTATTATATGTAATTAAGATGGGTGTCTGGAGAGATGCATTTGATGCGATTGAAGAATCATATGCGCATTACTTTGAGATAAATTACTCATGGATGGGAAGGTTTCTTTTGTGAGCGTAGAGGATTTAGGTTCAGCGCAAGGTGATTCTGTTTTCTCTAGTTTATATTTTAGACTATGAGTAAACCTTACGTAACATTTACATTGTGAGTTTCTCGTGTATGCTGGATGGTTACATTTGGAGCATTTGAGTATGCTCTATGGTGCAGCATTACATTAATTGTAGAAATATTTTGCACACTTTAAGTTATGCTTATAGTGATTAAAGAAGAAGGTAAAATACAAAGAAAAACTGACGTTATAAAAATATAAAGATCACTTCATCATTTAAAAATAGAAATAGGCAATAGAAAGAGAAAAACAGGACACAAAGGAGACAAAAAATGTCAGAAAGAAGTTCATAGAAAAATGTTAAAGCCGATGGTAAAATTATAACGATAGTAAATATGAAGAAGCTGTTGGAATTAGATCCACAACCTTCTGTTTAAGCTGTAATTTACGATGATGAAGAGACCGAATCAACATTGTGCACGGATGGGGATATTCCTATTGTGACGATGCGGATGGGTTCAATGCGGCTTGTATAAGGTGTGATAGTGCAAAGAGACGAGGAATGCTCCACCTTTGAAGGTAGTGGGTCGTTTGCTTGTGAACTACTGGTAGTGCGTACTTATCACCTCTCGCAGTGCGTTCTTTTGCCACCTAGTAGTCCAATAATACACATTGATAAATTTTTTTTTTCGATTTCCTACTTATATTCATTTTTAGGTTAGCAAGACTTTGTGTAATTGTTTATTAATAAACAAAGGACATGTGGTAACATTTGGAACATTATTAAGTGGTTTTCTTTATTATTTCCTGAGATTTCTCCAAAACTCTTCTATACGGGTACTATGGGTCTCTGTTACTCTAATGTGGCAAACTATTTGAATCAGAATAGTTTAACGCTTTCCTGAAATCATCTATCTTTGGGAAACTTATTTCAAGTTTATAGTTTTTATTATGCTACTTGAAACAATCAAAATCGTGAACTTCAAAACAGAAGATAGGCGGAATAATAACTTTTCTAGTGTTCATCTTCGGTTTGATGTCTTAAAGCACTAAATCAAATTTAAGGAGCATAGTAAGTAACATCTATTGTTCTAGTTGGTTGCACTGGTAGAGAAATTGAATTCAATTTTTTAAAGGAGTATCTGGTGAGAGGTTGTGATGATGCAATCGTTTACTGCAGCATCAACACATTTTTATGCCTATATAGTTTCTTATAATAAGCTTGGTGCATGAATGTTTATTTTATGGGACATTCACAGATATAACAAGGACGGACTTGGAGATAAGACATCTATGATGTGGACACGCGAAGAGGAGAGAATTTGGAGACAGAGGATAAAGTAACGATGAATGAGAATTGAAGGAGAGAGAAAAAATAATTTAAATCGACCGAATAATGATAATTTTTCAATAAGAAAAAAAAAATGTTTGGGAAGAATTCGAATAATTTTAGTCAAACTGACCTTGCATATTTCATATTTGGAATACAAAAAATTAATACCTTCTGTGCAATATTTGAACATCAATTAAATTGCACGCGCAATGTAGATGCAGTCGTTATCACATATGTAATTTATAAAACATTGGTTATTAAGGTATTCGAGTAATGCTAAGACACATGGTGTATATACATGGATATCAGTGTAATTAGAGAAACACGGAATAATATAATGCTCTAAACAAGTGCACTTAAGATCATGTGAGAAAGGACCCTCTAGTAACCAATTTGTCCTTAACAAAACAATAATAATGATAATAAAGAAATAATATGATGACGGTTCAACTCACCTTATCCTTGACGATCCCACTGCGCGAGCGAGTGAAGATGCGGTGGACGCGATACGTCTTGGTGAACATGGAGCCGAACGCCAAGGAAAAGCCAGCTGACAGCAGGTAAACCCGCGCCTGCACCGTCCGCCGCGCGCGCCGAGGCGCCAGCGCCAAAGGTGAGGACGCGCCCAAGGCGGCTGCGGGAGGGAGGGCGAATGCGGAGCAATGGAGCAAAGGGAGGAGGAAGACACAAGCATGCCCAACACAACAACGAGCAACACGACATGCGAGTGTGAACACATCAGTTTATGGGACCTTCGAATAAAAAAGAAAGAAAGAACACTAATAACTTTTTCACAATATTCCACGAAATTGAGGAAAAGTGAATGAAAATAAAGTAATAAACTATTTATGATGGTCACAAATTTAATACCAACTTGAAGAAAGAACTTCTTTTGAAACAACCTCCCCTTTCAATTGTACCTAACTAGGTGAACGACATGGTTCAGACGATTTTTTCAACTACTTCTTCCATCGGAAAACAAGATCATGCCTAGAATGAGACAACATTCGTAGCTCGAGAAACCCAACTTGTTGTACTCCTTTCGGTGTAGAACTTTTGATTATGATTAATTTTAATTTGTTTTACGTGATAAAAATTACCTATTTTGGGGCACCTAATAAATTTATTTCCTATGTTGATTGCCTTGCCAGTCATACCTGTCTTGTACAAGCCAGTTTTGAATGTACTGACGTGCTACAATAAGTACTAAAAGATTTCATGTTAACATCTAAATATTGTTGGCTGTGTGCACCCTTCGAAAAAAGAGAATATCGGCACACGCTGAGTCTCAGTAGTTCTGTCGTGCTTTTGGAGTCTTTCGTTGTAATATTAGTAATGTCACGACCACTCTTGGCCAGACATATTATTCTGACTTTGAAACTACCCTAAGAAATTTTGAAATGGAGGGGCTAACAAATACCGGGAAGCAGTATCACCTGAATATTTAAATGAATTTTAAATATCGAGTAAAATTTATTTAAAACTTCATTTGGTTGGGAATTCAATATTCCTTTCTTGACGCGTGTCTTGATTTTCCGAAGTTTGTTCATCACTGGGAATACGAACTCTTGGTTGAGATTCTTTTTATTCTTTGTACCATTGATTATGGTAGACATTTTGTCATTCTATAACAGGTTTGGTTTGACCAAAACTCCGTCTCTTCCCACCTTTGTACTGTCACGACTAAAGGTTACGAAAATACAGAACTTGTATCTGTGTGTTTTTTCTTCGTATGTTCGAGTGAATCGCTGCTCGTCTAGATCGGAGATTTCACAAGGCATTGGCACCTAAAGTTTTACATCACTTTTGGGTGCTTTATCTTAAACACATAACACATTCTGACTTTATTTCTTATGTAATGTGTACTTACATGTCGAAAAATTAGCATATAGTAGACTGAAAGAATTGTGCATCAGGCGTTTCTCGTTTAACAAGAAACCTAGAGCTATAAAAGGACCCCAGTGTCATGCGGTATTGTGAGTCTGCTTTCATATCCTCAATCAGTAATATTCATAATGCCATGGTAAGTAGGAGATCTAATTAATATGAGATAATCCTTGACTAACAGGAATTTTTATTACTGAAACGATAAATGTGACCATTCAAAATATATGATTATTTGCCGTCCCAGAGTGCAAACGGGTTTCATCCTTCATTTGTTAGGTTCCTTTAGCCTCGTGAGTTATTGAGCGTGCGCTCCATTGTCGTCAGCCTGGCGCACATCTATCAAGCTAGTAACGTGTATTGTTTACTTGACAAGGGATAGATGGTGCGCGGTTCGAGGGCCATCTCCTCGAACTTTCGGTGAATTATCATTTGGTGTGTTATCGTGTCGACGCAGTTTCTAATTGTCAGGGTGTATTCGAGAACACCACCCTTGACGGAATAAAACGGATAAGAGAATGTAACCAAATGAATGAGAATGGGATCATTTATCATACTCATATGACGAGACCCTTGTCTGATATTAAGTGTGATCTAATTTTTTAAAATTACAAAACGTTTGTTTCATAGCTATGGAATTACAGAAGTAGCAAGTAAATAATCACACGTAGGTTACAAGATTTCATTGTTTTATCAGGGGAGGTATAATTTGTTCAGTGACAAGTTTGAACCGTTCCATAAAAATTCGAACTCTCCAACTCTAACTCTCCAACATTGATACACAAAGTTTTGAGAATACTTTAAACATGTTTACGAAACGATGTACGAATTATTTACAGAACGTAAGGAAACTGAAAAGTAATGGTATTGTGAATTATCTATAGCAAAAAAAAAACAAAACAACAACAACAACAAACAAACAAACTGAAAAGATGGTTCAGTTTAGAAGGTAACTTACATACTAGTTAATAATCCTCTTAATATCAACCAAGCAGCCAAGAAAAATTTGAATTTAAGGGAGTGGAACGCGCTAAAACTTAGACGTTCTTTATCTAAACTATTCCATTACTATTTTGTATGAGACTGAAATTTCGGAAAAAGAAGTTACTGATTACTGACAGACAGCAGTGCATTTTCTTAGGTATATGTTTGAACATAATTTTCAAGCTAAATTCACAATTCACTGATATAACAGTTTCCTATCAAGACACACTCGTGTTACCGCGTGCGCACTTGCTTCCGGGTTTAAGAAAACGAGAGCTTTCAATTCACACTTTTTCTGTAAAATAGTGGTGAGTACTTATGAAGTCATTATGCGTAATATTCATGATAATGGATTGAGGTTTTATTAGTTTTAGTAGTAAAATTTTAGTTGGATAGTAAAAACATCAAGGTATTAAGAAGATCAAATTGTGTATAATGCTCATAACGATTAATTTTTACAATCTCAAAAAATCTAAATAAAGTTTTAAAACTATTGTTCTCACTATTCACATCAGAATTTAAATCATGATATTTTTAAATCCATCTTTGACTTGTAATGAACGTTGTCAATTTCATTGGGTTTTTTTACATACATTACCACATTGATGATTCAGCCAAAATTCTAACTTTTCTGAGGAAGGACTGAGGTTCAATCACTCAACCTACGATTGTGAAAGTCAAGACTTCGTTATTTATGTGTTCGTAATGAAGGAGCTCATCTTTCTCTTGTACCTCGTGCCTTTATTTTGCATCCATCAGTTTCACTATGTAGATATTACTCCACCTCCTAAATTATTACGTGGAAACAACACAAACAACTGACAAAAATTTCTTATTCTATGACTTTAGTATTCTATCCTCGATGTGGAGTATTTTCATTTAAACCATGCTTTGTGTAAATTAATCTATTAATAATTAAGTACAATTGAAGGGGAAAACCTTTATCAGAAAGCTGTGAAAGAAATTACTCGAGAAGCATTGTTTGCTGTGTAAAATATTCATTATAAAACGTTTTGTTTTATTTTCAAGCATTTTAAGGATAAATTTAAATCGAAAGAGAAGGAGAAAGGAATGAGAGGCCGTTGACAGGAGGCCGTGTTAAATGAATTACTTAACGAATTAACTTGGCAGAGGGCTTGTTGTGGTAACGAACGTGCTGCGACTCTTCGATCAATTATGTAAAATAAATATTTGTTGTTTCATTATGTTATATGTTAAATATTTCGTTTATGGTGCTGAAGATTTATAATTATGAAAGTTCTCAGACTGTTATTTTCTAATTTATTTCTCGTAGTAACTCCAATTAAAAGTAATGGTGTGTATGCTCCACAACAAAGTTAAAGCTAAAATTAAAATTAATTATTTCATAATTTCAGGAATTTTTTAGTTTTACGAATTATTTCAAAAATTATATTTATTAAGAATATGAAGAAAGTGTTTACGAGAATAAGTTTAAATCAAAAGACGTGATGTAAGCTCTTTAAAGCAGGTTTTCTAAAATAATCCAGGATATCTTTTAAAACTTAATTGGAAGACAGAATATGAATAGCATTAACATCCAATCCAAACATTGTCATTCATTTAGAAAACGTGATTTAATAAAATCATTCTTCTAGAACTCCTCGCATTGACGACAAATAGGCCCTTAGGGGAAATTTTGTAATTAGTTCTAGAAAGTAGTATTATTTACTATTATAAACTATCCACAATTTTTCGGAGCTATGTATCCCTAAAAACGATCACGGTTTTTGCCGCTTCATCGCGAAACTGTCAGTTTATGGCGAAATATATCTACATGGAGCAATATTTCTTATAAAAGTTTCCATAAGAAAGGATCTTATCTACTTTGCGATAGATGCAGTAGTTCGTGTGCTGTAAGTAATCGAATCAGGGGATAATTTTCTGGATTTTAAAAAAATCAATGATTTTTTCATGACTATTGCATATTAAGATTTCCAAGCACCTACGAGTTCTAATGTAGTGAATATACACAACGAAACACCAACCTCAATACATATTTGGGCTGAATAGTTGAAATGTGAGTGCGAATAGTGCCCTGTGATTCCGTATCTATTTCCTGCGCGCAATATGTGAGCGTTGCCCATTGCTTGGACGTAAACGTGCCAGTTTCAGTGTTGTCCTTCACATATGTTAGTTTATTGATTTTCTCGTGTTCATTGAACGTTATATTTGATCAACAAATTGGAAAGATCGTGTTAACCCATTTTGGGACAATTATACAAAAGTGGAACACCAACTCCAAAATTTTTTATTTGCGCTATTTTTGAATGTACGTTGGAATATTTTAACACGTATGCTTTGTGGTTTCAATAATTTCTTGCTATAGTTTTTTATTTCTTTTGTATATCTTGTTTAAAGAAAGAGAATCATGCACACACGTTTCATTTGCGACTTTTTATCGAAGCGATATGTTCTATTGTTAAAATATTATTAGAATTTGTTTAAGCTTATTTATTTATGATTAGTCAGATGCCATAAATTCACATCAAAAGGAAATTTTCTGGTACAAAAATATTTGCGTTTTTGCAGCCTGACCTTTGTGGCGTCATTATGAAAATTTGTAAAGAAGTATACTTAGAATACACGTATTTCTGTTGTTCGTGTTCTGCAACAGTAGGAAAATAATTGGTAAAGAAAAGTGATTAACCAAAACAAACTTTTTAACAGTTTAAGGAACTTTTTTTTTTATTTATCGTAGATTACAGTAAAAGTCGAGAATATTGCGATAGCTATGTGCTATTATAGATGAGGAATATGGAGATAGGAACATTTGTAAACTTCGAAAAAGGTTAAACACCAAACTCAATGCGACATGATGCAATGTTATTAAAATATTTCCCTTTATGTTTTACAGTTTAAACAAGATTTAAACAAAATTAAAAGGAAACATGAAAAACTTTTCTCTATATTTTCTTCGGTGTGTTTTAAGCTACGTCAAAAAATCTAATTCGCATGAAAACTCTTAGTAACTGAAATTATTCTAATTGAAGACAACGATCCTTTAAATACGTAAAAACAATTTATAACAATAACGTCATGTAGTAGTATCTCAGTGCGTAAATGCTTTGCTGCTGAATCGGAAGTCGTGATTCTAATCCTGATGAGGACACGACGGAATTCTACTTATACCTCGACGTCCAGACTGCCTCTCGCGCCTACTCAAACTACGATAAAATTGGCTCCGCATTCTGGCGCCAAGAACTCACGGTCAGCTGTTCGCAAACCCCCAGGAAAAATCTTTCACTTGATTAAGGCATCGCTTCCTACAATTATCTGACTGTTGTCCCATAACGCATGATCTAGTTTACCGTTGGCCATCTTGGTTAAATGTATTTTGACTTTATTTCAGCTAGTGGACTGCTTACAGTTTGTAATGAAGTGCGTTATTGAAATCATATTCATTTCCCTTATCTAATAAATCTGAACTTAATGTAACTATTTATTCACCGTGGTGTCACGCGATACTGTTTTAGCTTCTATGATATTGGCAAATAAATATGTGAATTGTAAATATTATTTAAACATAACCCATAATGAATGCATGTTTGGGACCAATTTAAAATTATGGTTGATTGGCCTATTTTTTTTTACATATTTGGTAATGATTTAAAATGTATCTTTTCATAGTTGAAAATAGAATGATTGTTAGTTGCGTTACTCAAGTTGGACGGAAGACGTTGTGCCCCGTTGAGACGAAATATTTTTGTTCTGTGGAAGTGAATATTAAAACTGTAAAATGGAGGATAATGTAGAAGATTTTTTCTTAATTATAAACCCTTGTTTAAATATTCAATCAACATTAAATATTAAAAAAATAAAATAATGTTCGTGACGGAAAACAAGTAATATTATTAAAAACTTGAATGAAAAACTAGAGATAAGTTATGTATCCCCCTTTCTTTCGAATTGTTTGATAATAATTATACTATTTTCTTCACGAGTCAGCTTTAAGAACCTGCGAATAGCTTCGAATCCGATAATGAACAGTGTTTATAGCAGCAGCTGCAAAACATTGTTTTTTACGAATTTTGTTAAAGTTAATTGAAAAGTATAAAATTCGGTCCTATCCATAAAAATAGTCTATAAATCGATATAAGTAGCATATGAAGAACACAATACTAAGAAATAGAAGGAAAATTAAACTTTGTCTTCCAACTACAATTAACGCTCATTATGTATTGTATACACATTTCATATCAAAAGAATACCCCCAAATAACAAGAACGTAATGCCGAAGATAAAACATCAAAAGAAAAGACGTTGGTCGTGCAGCAAATTTTTAAAGAAGAATTGGAACTTCTCACTGATATGCCTAAGCAAGGATAGGGAAGCACCAACGACGGAAACAGGACTCGACGTTTTTTCGAAAGCACTGCTATATCAGCTCGCATAACAGGAGTCTCCTAGGAACTGATCAAACGATTTCACGTAACTCTCCAAACAATGTCAAGTGGGCATGAAATCATTATAAATGTGGATTAATAATCTGTGAACTCCGATTGGCACTGTACCAATTGTATCTTTAACATAGAATCTGGCTGTTTGTATTGTATAATCTCGGAATTTTTCTAGGTTGATTTCATACCCGCTTTACATTGTTTGGAGAGTTACGTGTATATAGATAGATAGATAGATAGATTTGTGGGGCTTTAGGGCTCGTCAGCGGCAAGATCATTAGAGCCCTTACCAGACATAATAGATGCTACAGTATTACCAATAGGAAAACTGTCAGAAGATGCACAGGGGTCCACTAATAAGTTAATCAAAAGATATCGAGAATATTTCTCTCGAAAATGTTCTCGAGTTGACAACATGGAGGGTGTTTTTAGAAGGTTTCTGGCGTCAACGGATCCCGTCATTACTTCTTTGCGAGAAACACCTCAGAAGAAACTGAAGGACGTATTACCAGAAGCAGTGGCTCTTTTAGTCCTTCCAACCCCACCTGTTGCAAACACCAACGAAAGAGGAACTAATTTGAAACCTTGCGCTTTCCCATACGATCGAGTCGGAGAAGTTGAATCCGATAGAAAAGTATTCCGAGTGAACGGCTGGAAGCTATTTTGTAAGCCACACGGATGCACCTTCGGCCAGACTCGGACATTCCCGATCGCAGCTGAGGGTTGTTGCTACTTAGTAATGTCTCCACCAATGAGGGAAAAGCGACTATTGCCAGCTGTTGCGCGTGGTAGTACGTACCCACTCTCCGGTAGCCACGCAGTTGAAATTTTCGCTTCCGAGGCACCACGACGGCGGCGGCGCGACTACTCAATTTTTCTTACACGCTTGTAAAATCTAAACTACTCGTCCAAATTTTGTGATTTAAAGACTTTTTTATCTTCGTTAAATGCACAAAACAAAGAATTGTATGATGATTGTTTTTTTGTTTTTTTCATTCTTAAATTACTCTCTTAAATTGAAGTACTTTAATACGTCTATTTTTAATAACTTTTTTTCGATAATTTAGGTTAACCATTTAGGTTATCATATGCTGTCGCGGACATTTTTGTACAACTCGTTGAGGTGAAGAGTATTGTCGCTCATAGTTGTCATCCGCCTCTAACCGTTTAGGCAGCGTAAGCAAATATCTCTGTCCAAAGATGGATTTTTCCTCTAACTTCATTAACATTCATTGTTATTACTAGTAATACTATTCTATATTAATAATAATCTAGCTGTCAAGAGAAAACACTGGAAACTATTATTTAATAACGCGTTTACCATGTTCACAATCACGTCCAACGACTAACTAAGATGGCGGGATCCCGATTAGGAAACAGCTTTCCGATGCCTATTCCAGCCGCGGAAGCGATTCCGAGAAACAAGGCAGAAACGAAGCCCTCGGAAACTTACAGAATATAGTTCTGTGCTTCCCGTTCGAAAATTAATGTCACACCCCTTCCCGATAGGGTTGGGAGTTACTGAATAGCCCCTTAGATGACGATTCAGATGGCGATCTTTTGAAATGTATTGTACTGTTTTACGTTGCACAATATGACTTTTTAACCAACACCAATGGTAGTACGTTGTACATATTACAGTTTAAGTCTGTGAAAAAAGTATTTATGACTTTTTAATAATAGTAAATAAATATGTACTCATTAACACCTTGATTTGTACCTCAATTTAAAATTTGTTGCCAGTTTTTTATATGAAATTCGTCCTCGGCGGGGTGGAAAACACCTGTATTCTGATTTTTGCCCGAATTTATATTTTCTTACAATTTGATTGGCCATTTTGAATTTTTCGATTTGGGTTTCAAATTCAACCTCCGCAGCGTGGAAATTCCCATTATACTGATTTTTGTCGGATTATTCATATTTTTTTACAATTTGATCCGCCATATTGGATCCACCATTTTGAATTTGTTGATTTGATGTCAAATTTGTAATAAGGGAGGTCATAAACCCCTTTGTACTCATTTTCGTCTACATTAACAAAATTTTAGCATTTCGGATCAACGTGTCATTCACAAAAAAGGTACTGGAAATTGAAGATCGACAAATTTTGTGCAACGTAGAGAAGGAAATAACGTAGGACGAACAAGTGAGCGAGTGTATTATTGAAACGTCGGAAGTTCATGACAGACGATCCAAATAAGTGACTAGCGAGAGACGGTTTCCAGGGAAGGAAGGTAACAGAGTTTTTTATTAGAGAAGGAGGAGGAGATTACTACACGTATGTATGAAGAGATATGGATATGCAGTCCGTGAAATGAATGACAAGCGGATTCAGGGTAATGGTGGTAATGTAGGAGAGAATTGTTGGTTAGCTGCTAAATATTATTTTATTTATAAACTGTGGGTACCTTTAAGAGATCTAGCCAATGGAATCAGAACTGGAAATTGTAGCGCATGCCATGTACAAGAGCAGAACACACAACGACCGAGTAGATAGTAACATATTTTTCACAGAACCTAGTTAAGTCTATGAACGCACAGTTTTAAAAGTTTAAGAGAAATTAAATAAAGAATATTTTTCCATTACATTTAAAACCAATGAATGTATTTTAATTGTATTTGGTGTCTAAAACTTCACGATTGGAAAGTGAACTTTATATTCACGTGTTTATTTTATCAATTGCTTCTGGAGTATTCTCATTTTATTTTCCCAGTCTCAAGAAGTAAAAGTAAGTAAAAGTATAGAAACTATAGCTGATAGAGAACTTTAAACATGCCGGATGACAATGAATAAACACCACGTAATAGCACACATGCAGGTGTAGGACTTACAAAATAGGGAATGCATACAAATTTACGTTTGCATTTCATACTTACTAAGGTAATCTGCTCGGAAGATAGACATTCACAAAGACCAACACAAAAGATAACAAAAAGGGAAAAAAGTGAATTCCAATAATCACTACGCAAAGTGAAACGCTTATGCTCTTCTGGATAGCAATTTGTTGAAATTCATAACATCGATATGCACTTAATCTTAATGTCAACAAATCATCCATAAGGACATGAACGTCTCATTAAGAGGGAATCATGTTACACGCAATCACATGATGTTTAGAGAGACTGAAGATATGCTCTCACCGTGCAGACAGCTGGGAAATGTTCATCCGAAGGCAAAGTGGCATGGTCCAGACCAAGAAGGATCACCGCCACGTAAACCAGGATGCAACCAATCACGGCGGCGTTGTTGAGCCGAGGACTGGACAGCTTGATATACCTGTGGGACCTCGATTATTAGAAGCTCAGCGCACAGGTTCTGGGCGAGAGATGATTTTTGTATGCCTCGTCTAAGCAAGTAGATTCAATACAACATTTCGTTTACGTTTACATACATTGACGTAACCAATTTTTTGGTATATGAATTTTCTTATTTAAAATTTCAAAGAATGTTTAAAAGAATGCACACGTACTGCATGATGTTCCAGAAGTAAAAGTTTGATAAGGAGGACATCGAGCATTAAATATTAGAATTGAAAGTTTCAGCGAAGTGGTCAAAGTTTCCTCGTTCTTTGCTCATAAACTCTTTTTTTTTTGTGTGTGTAGGGCTTTAGAGCTCGCCAACGTCAAGGTCATTAGAGCTCTTTCTCATAAACTCGAAGGCGAATTGAAGCACGTACACGAGTTACTTCTAGTTTTCTTCAACTTTTAAATTTAATTCCTACCACATATTACTCACTCGATTTTCGAGCAAGTTTTAATTTTCAGGTATTTTAAGTTGTTAATGGGATGTTTCAACAAGAAGAGTATTTTGGATCTCATTTTCAGGTAGAATGTTCCCCATAGTTGCAATAGCTATTTTAGGAAAAAAATCAGATATTTTCATAAAAGGTTTCTGTTTGTTGACCACTATCTCTAAAAAGTAATTACTCGTAATTTTGTTCATTTTGTGCTTTCAAATATTTCTTTTAAGTGGTTTGAAAAACTAAGTAAATGAACTTGCTTTGTAAAAATAATTGTGAAAACGTTCTTTCAAAATTACAATACTGTAGAAGTTTTGTTCTACATTTAATATTGAATGAAATTGAACAATAACTGATTTAAATGTAATTGTATCATAGATAAATCTGAACTTGAATAACAGATACCTACAAGTGAAGATACTATGTCACTGTTATATGATGAACTTTTGGCTAGTTGGTCTTAAAACGGACATTTCATCTTGTGCAAGATAAACGAAGATAGCGTACCTTATTTTCAATAGCGGTATACCAGTGCAGTGATGTAGTTTACTCTTAAAATGGTACTATTCATACCCTGTTTAGTTACTGATGTGACGTTGGAGAGAAGTTGCACTATTGGAATTTATTTCAGAATGAACTGAGGAGATGAAATTTCATATATTTCTCGTTTATTTACTTCTGCAAACTTTCCTATGTGTGCTACTGAACATTCTGTTTCCCCTTCCGAACCCTGGGGCTGTGGCTCGGAGAAACCAATAAGGGATGACGAGAGAACTCTGTCGGCCCCTATATCTGGGTTTTTAGTTTCCACCTAGGCGCATACGGCGTCTTACAGACATTGTATATATGTTACGGCGTGATGTGAACATTTCCCACGTATCTACTTAGTAAAGAATAACTACCCTGGTATTTACGTCATAAGACATTAGAATAGTCATTCATAGATTATTCTCGAGCGCAGCATCATCTCGTCAATATCTGAATCATCAAAGGAAATTCGGGTAACTTGAGCGACCAAGTGAGAGTCCTATTCTAAGCAAACGAAACTTTCCTCAGTATATCAAATACTACAAAAGGATGCTTGAATCTCCATCAGAAATTGATATTATTTCAAAAAATGTTTGAAAATGTGTATAAACTAATAAAATTCTTTAAATTATTTACGATACAATGGAAAATTACTTCGTTTTAAATTTTGACGAATCTCTGCAAGTAAAAGCGTCCTTCAGATTGAGGCAACGTCTCAAGTATCAACGTTTAAAACTTTGTATAAAGCAAGAATATTGTTAGAGGACATACTATCGTGAAATTTGGACAGTATTGGTATTTCCCTAAAATCTATTACAAATAAATGTACGAGTTACCAATATTGCTTGAGAATCTGCAAATGTTATTTATACATGAAATCAATAAAGAAAAACAATTTTTACATGAAAAGACTTATCAACAACTTATGTTTGCACTGTGTTTCTGAACTGGATGTAAGTGTAGATTATTTAAATTACATGGAATCTCAGAGCTGATTGTATTACGCCATGGATGCTGCGATGAGGGGTCAGAATGGTTACATAAACAGTGTCAAAGTGAATGATTAGTGTTTCACACTATGACAAATTTTTCAAGTGTAGAGCATCAACGCGAACGAAGCAATGGCGAAGGTTCTCTCTCCCCCATAAGTTGTCAAGAAGTCCACATCGATTAATTCAAAGAAATAATTTAGGATGCACACAGCTACGTATGAGTTATTTCTCTTATCGGGGATTGTGCGATGTATTCTTCTTGCCGTCCGGGAGATTTTTCGCTGGATAGTAAACCCTTCTACGTTGGCAACGTGAACTTGTAGTTCTACCTCGTGAATAAGCAATGCACAGAATGAAATTTAATTACGCTCGCGTGTAGGGGGCGTTCTTCCCATTCCTGTGAAGAGGAATTGGGCCAAACCTGACCTAACGTGGAAAAAGTTATCAATAGTCCGAGGCGAGTCAAGAATACATCGGGCAAATATAAGAAATCGAGAAAAGTGTTATTTTAAAATTTATGCGATACAATTTTTTTCCCTCGAAGCCAGAGTAATAATTTTCTAAAAATAATGTTAATTTAATTCACGTTAAATGCTAGTTTTATAGATGAAAAAATTGAAAAATAAATAATTATTTGTTGCCTTGGGAAGTCTATAAACTTCCTCACTCTTCGTGTAGAAATAATTCCTCTTTCTTTGCAGCTTGGAATTAGAATTAAGTTGAGACGAAGTAAAATAAATATTTTTGGTCAGAATTTTAATTTTGAGAATTCTATTATGCCCATATACTGAATGTAGTGTCTGTCCTACGGTTCCACCAACGCAGCAAACTATAACGAAACTTACATTATTCGATTAGTTTTTCTCGGTAATGAGGCCATCGATGACCTCATTACTGAGTAAAACTAATTCAATTTACGATTGAGATGCGGAAAAAATGTTAAATGCTTTTCTTTTGTAAACGCTCTAATTGTTTCACCCAGTAATATGGCCTGAAGAATCACTAGTGTATTTGAATCCTACTGCAACATGTAGTTGATCGGTGCTGACATTCCACTATTCGGTCTACATTATTAAGTAAACAGAAAAAAAATCCCATTCTTTAAGAGGAGAGTATCAATGAAAGGTTTCAACTGGCAATGTAGAGAAGCATCACAATGTAAGTTTAGGGCTCAGAGCTATTTTGATCCGAAAGGTAATGGCCAACCATCAATATCGATTATTTCCTAAGTGACTGCGACATCTCTCGTACAAAGAATGTAGCTTTTATACATCTGATTGCAGAATTGCATTTTGGGAGCACATCTTAGGTGCAGGAGAACGACGTATTTACACCTCTCGCTTGGAAGAGTAAAGTCAGAGCACTTACTTGCGCCTGCGAAAGTGCAGATTGAAGGCAAGGAAGGCGACTGCGAGAGCGATCCCTACCGCAGCGAGGCTGGCAACGCTAAGGAAGGCCGCTGGCTGCACTGTCACTACTCTCAGGCGGAAGACGCGTCGCGCTGCGGGCACTTGCCCAGCTGCCCACCGCAGAGGCACGCATTGCCCGCCGCACGACCAGTCCAAGTGACCAGCACCTCCAGGATGGAAGAGAGCTACTGCTCGCGCCACGCCATCTGCAAGTGCCAAGGTAAAATCAATCCCCATTGAAAGCTACGCGTGCACAAATATGGTCGCACAGCCATCCTCAACACGACGCGGTCTCAGCAGACAAAACTACAAGAGACCCTCGTTCCTCCCGAATAGTTTTGATATCAAGAATATTTCTTCTATTTAAACTCTTGCTCAATAACTGAAGAACGGTTTTGAATGCAGTAGTTCTGTGTATGTTGAGACAATGTTGATCATATTTTTCTATTTTCAATATTCTGTTACAAGTGGTAAAATCAAGGATACTACTTGTACCATTAACAGAGTAAACGAAACGAAGTACTTGGAGGATGTTTTGATGGTAGGTTGCATTGGGATGGACACGGATGACCAGTATAACATGTGTTGGCATCAGCGTTGCACGTGACCATGTCATGTGCTTTGAATTGGTCATATGTGTTGCAAATGATATATTCCACAAAAAGGGGGAAAAGAGTTTTTCTTTCGATTCTCAGTGTTATATTTCGATTACTAAATTTTCATATAAAATAGAAGACAAATGTTTTCTGAAAAGTAGTACATTGTCTTGTTCTTTACTGGCTTAGTAGATGGTGTTGCCCTATTCTTTCAAAACAGAGCAATAATAAAAATAGCAAGAAATAATAATCTAAACAGATGAAAAAGAAAACATTTCTTGCTCCAATGCCTTTACAGACTACGCTATCACAGACCTTCCCAATTCTTAATTACCATCATCAGTTCTCATATAACTATGTACCCCTTGGTGACTATGGCTATAGTGTACTTGTTTGCCAGTGCTTCCTCCATTGTGTGTTGTTTATTTGTTTACATTGAAGATTTTAAGTTTATCCATCATAAAAATTCAAAGTATCATTCTGTATTTCAAGTGAAGTCAAAGTAGGTGTGGCGGAAAATAAGGTTTATTTGGAGGAAATAGTAACATAATTACGTCTTAATTTTACGAGAACTGTTAAATAAGTAGCACAGGTGATTGTATAAAATTTCACTTGTAATTACGCGATTGATGTTGAAGAAGGTCAGGGACGGACTGGAAATACAATTATGTTCTGGAATCCAGAGAACACGTGGTGTGAGTACGCAGTGTGAGGGGATGGGAAAGTTGTGTCAGTCAATGAAATGCAAGACGTTTTACACTAGTTTCAAAGGGGAAAAAATAAACATTTGTACAACATGTTTATATTTAGCAATTTTTGGATCAATTCATTAGTTCTATGATCGTATCCTGCACTTTTCTTTGGGTTCATTCCACCTATTATTCTTAACATATTGTCCTCTGTTTATTTCTCTTTTTCCGGCATTTCTGTGCATTTGTAGTAGCGTTGTTGCATGATTTCCTCTTTGGTCCCATGTGGTATTTCTTTAATCATAGTTTCCCCAGTGTCAGTCCATTCTTTAGTTAGGTTTATTCCATTCTTTATATTTCCCCAGACTATTTTTTATTTCATTTTTTCTCTTCCTAGAACATACGGTATCCCTCAAATATTAGTAGTTATACTTTTTGTGACATATCTTTCCCAATCCTCCCTCTTCTTCCTCCTTAGTTGTTTGAACATTGTTAGATATTCCCTGTGTCTGTTTTCTATTTATACAGAATTCTGTTCCAGACTGTTCTTTCTGAAATTGCCTTCGTAATTTGTCTCGCGTTCTTTTTTCTTCGGTTACTTCTTTATCCCACCATGTTTTGCCCAATTTTTGTTTGTAATTTTTCTTTTTGTAATATTTATGCACAGTTCTTAAGATGTCCTGTTGTAGTTTCTCTATCCTTGCATTAATGTTAATGGTATCTTCATGTGTTTCATATTGTTCCCTATCTTTTCCATCTCTGTTTAGTTGTTCCCATTGTATTTCCCTACAATTTATAATGTCTGTTGTCTCCCGAGGGTGGCCCTGTTTCATTTCTATATTGAATGTTATAGCTTACTTATATGAATGCAGATGATCACTTTCTATCGCTATTTTATGTATCTTCCATTGTAATAAACAGTCACTCGTTTAGTGTGTGTAGTTAGTGTTAGATCGATTATTGAAGAACCACTCACCGTTACAAATGTTTCTTCTCCATAAACATTTATAGTCTTTAATCCGTGTTGTAGAATTATTTTTTCTAGTAGTCTCCCCTTCTATTCGTTGTGTGGTCGCCCAACAGCGATACTATGCTGTTCCAGTCCCCACATATTATTATATCGTCCCCCTTGTATAATTTCAAGATCTTTTCTACTTTTCTGAAAACATGATTTCTTTTGCAACTGTTTTGAACATACACATTCACTAGCAATATATTCATCTCTTCCTTTGCCACTCGTGCCACCTGCAAATAACTATCCGTATGTTTTTCCATTTCCATAACTTCTATGTCACCAGTGCAGATTATTATTGCGGATTTCCTTCCAGTCATATGTATAAGTATAAGGATTTCCTTCCAGTCATTTTTTTTTTTGCAAGATATGTTAGGTTTCCTCGTTGCATATATGGGTCGTGTATTATGCAAATGTCTAAGCTGTTTTTGTTTATACGCTATTGTATGTCTAACGTGGATTGTTGTCTTACGTGCTTTAACTTTAATAACCATAGTCTGTATGTTTCCTGATTATGTCACATTATGTACTGTGCACATGTCTTGCTTCGAACACTGTGTTCATGTGGTCTGTTTTTCCGGAGTCAATTAGCACACTTTTCTTGACTGTTTATTTGGGCAGTATTTTATTTCGTGCCCATCCTTACATAAAACATACTTGTATACATAAAACAGAGTATGTTATGTGTCAACCACGCACCGCGGAGACATGTAGGACGAACACTGCTGCATGTCATGAGGTACTCAATGGACACTCCGACAGTGAGTGAGCAGTTGCTGACACGAGTAAAATGATTCGAAATATAGAGAAATTATTTTGAATTTGGAATTAATGGTTAATGGAATTACTGACTTTTCAACTAAGGCGTGCTGATTTGTTGGTTCTGATGGTTTGGGCTAACCGACTAGAGGTGGGTGAACTGAGTACAAATGGGTGGACCGACAAGAGAAGGACTTGTTTTTTTCTGCCAGCATATCATACCTTTATCATTTTATTTTATTCCCACAGCAGCAAAGAGGCTTTCCAAAATACGATTGTGGTTAATGCAATCTGATGTAATCTTCCTTGATATAAGTTTATATTGTAGTTATCATTAAATACTTTTCAGGGGTGTATCAACAATTTTAATGTGAGTACATTACAGTTATTTCCTTTTACTTAAGTGTAATATTATTCTGTACTTCATTGTGTAATATAATATTTCTTGTGTAATATTATATTTTCCAAGAGTATGAATTTTCTTTTGTCCTTGATTTATCTAACATTTCATTGAAGTTAAGGTAATACATTTCAAACAACATATTGAATTTAAAAAACAAACAAATAATACACACTAAAACAAAAATACAATGAAATTATATAAAATTAGTCCACAGAAACAGGATATACATCAGATATACATCTTCGCTGTTCGATCCAAGTACGAGTTTTGTTAACTCTTTAAAACACTACCACTATAGTTAACAGCATAACATTCTTCCAACATGTGCTACATCGTTTGCACAACTTGACTCACACAAAGGAGATCTAAGACGAGACCCCATTTAAGCATGGTATCTTTTGTTCTTCCGTGGTCTCTGTTCAATCTCACCCAAGTTCACAAAAAATGTCACCAGCCGACAGCGTCCTCGCTTCTACTATACAGTGGTAGAGTGTGGGTTCAAATCCTTCTCAGCCAAGCTAGGTGAGGTTTCAGCTATGGTTTCCCTCACCTGCTCCAGGTGAAAGTCGACTCGGTACCATAAGTTCCCCGGCAACCCAATATCTCTCATTCCCTCAGTCTCCCGTAAGACATAATACGTGAAAAAATAATACGTTTCTTGAGGCAATTTGATTCCTTGGAACTACTGACTTAGGGATTTTTGATTCTTCGGATTCCTTAAGACTTGTTGGGATCGAGAATAAAAATCCAATTAGCTATTGAAACATTTCGACGCTTTTCACCGCTCCTCTTTGCTTTTAATTTCCGCTTTCCCACTTTGCAGAGCTTTCCTAGATTTTAATCTTTTGGACGGCAAGTTCTTGACTTACCAAGAACATTTAGTTTTGTAGTAGAATTCAGTTTTTGATAACTATAAAATCTTATATTACGTACTTAAATTTTGAATTGAACAAACTCGTTATATACGACGTGTATTCTTGCAATTTGGTCAGAAACAAATATCAAATATATAATTATGCCAACGTTCCGAAAGTCGCTATGGAGTTGTTCCGATTTTTTCCTTTTATTTGTATGGACTTGTCACAAGAA
The DNA here is from genome assembly GCA_002313205.1 of Laupala kohalensis. Lineage (NCBI taxonomy): Eukaryota > Metazoa > Arthropoda > Insecta > Orthoptera > Trigonidiidae > Laupala > Laupala kohalensis. Next base: position 261,640 of record NNCF01126076.1, on the reverse strand, counting down.
TTGTAGTTGAATTAATCACTTGATACGTGAGCGCTGGATGCGAGGAGAGACAAAGTTTTATTGGTTCGTGCTATTTTCGTGGGTATGTGTGAGTTGTAAAATACGTGAGCTTAACTTTCCTCCTTGTCATTTTGAGCGCGACGTTGCATTCATTAAAAGTAAACACGTGAACTCAGCATTTTGAGTGAATACAATGCAATTATTAGGTAATATTTCTCAAAAGGAATTAATGAGACAGAATTAGTCATTCACATTATTTAATTAACTTTCAAATCAGTTTCCGATTATATAAATAGTATCGAAGTATTACATACTTTAGGTAAATGTAAACCATATGCGTGTGAGAAATTATTTTTGTACGTATTATATTTCACTAAATTGTATTGTTGTTTTTAATTGAGTAGTGCCTATTTTTTTCTTCTGAGATCTGAATATGCCAACGATTCGGAGGTGAATCGTTATTATCGTGATCCTAGAATTCCTGCATGTAATAGTATATCTATGATGTTTTCTCTGTATTTTTCCTCAATCGACGATTTGTATTTTTGGGAATAAATTTAAAATCATCTTCGAAATACATCAAAAAAAGTTTGTTGTTCATTATGGAACAAAATATTTTATTTGAAGATATTTTACAGCAAAAGAAACCTTTATTAGCAGCAAACCATTAAAAACATTAATGGACGCAAGGCATTAGATATTTGAGGAGTATTATGTAAAGATTACGAAGTCCCAAATAGTGATTATTGTGTTGATTGTAATCGGAAAACATTTCCAAAGAAATAACCTTTCCTGATTTCGTCTCAGAACTGGAACATTTCACGATATAAGGCGAAGGACGAAACTTATAATAAGAAATAAATAAACTTCATTGTCAAAAAACAGTTGCAAACTGTATATGACTACTTTTGCAAAATAACAATCGACGAGAACATGTTTCTTAATGGGGGTAGACAAGTAGAAGTTAATTCCTTTTAATATTTGTTAGATTGTTTATTTTTTATAACTAGCTGATTTCCTGGCGTTTTCCCGGATTTTTCTTAAAATAATCTTCTTTTACTTAGGAAAAAATAAATATCTATTATGTAAGATCAAGATGTTTTTACTTATAGGTTTCATGCACAGCATCCTAATTTTTGAAACCCATAATAATACAAGTTTAATACATAACTTGATTGTACACACTGCACCATCTCGCGGGAACCGCGCCGGTTGAATTTTCGCTTTTGAGGCATGACGCGACTGTACCATTTCATTAACATTCTTGTAAAATTTAAACTATTTATGGATATTTTACAATTTAAAGACGTTCTTTATCTTTGGTAAATGAAATAATAAATTCATTAAATTTGATGATGACTGATTTTGTTCTTCTTAAATTACTCTCTTAAATCGCAGAATTTTAACATTTCTATTTTCAATAACGTTTTATCGATAATTTAGGTTAATTTTTGTAGATAGACATACGCTGTCGCGGACGTTTTTGTAGAACTCTTTGAGGCAAACAATTTTGCCATTCGAATTTGTCACCTATCTCTAACAGTTTAGTCAGCGTAAGCAAATATAACTCTCTTTTCCCGATTTTGTCGACATTTATCGAATATAACTGTTTTCATCTTTTTATCACACATTTAAAATAAAAGTTAGCCGATGTTCATCCTTGATATCTAAACTATATCCTTGCCAAATTTCATCACGATCAATTCGGTAGTTTAGTCGTGATCAGGTAAGAAAGAGACAGACACCCTTTCACGTTGCGCATTTATATATTGAGATTTTATGGGATTTAGCAAAATTCCGCACCGACGCGACGGTCAGCGGAATATGATCGTGCACCGCGAATCAGAAGGCTGCAGTGAGGTTATGGGGCGATGGAGGCGGCGTCCCACTTCCCGCCCCACTTCCAAATGTGTGGGTGAACTGAGGCGCCTTGCGACCGACAGATGCGATCCAAATAGGACAATTTCAATATTTTTTCATTTTCTCTCATTTTTTTGTTTTATTTTTTATTTGAATTTGTTCACCAGATGTGTAAATATGTGTTTAAGATTTTTGTGTGTGTCATTCTTCAACAGTCCTCCCACGTGTGTAGCAATGGGTAGTTCCTTTGGCTTCCTTGTATAGCGGAGCATTCGGACCCCCTACCTACTTCTCAAAGGGAGTTCTTATTCGCCAGGGACGCTTAGTACGGAGAGGTTTAGCGACTTGTTCTCAATATTAGTATGGAGTATGGATTAATCGATTGACCTTTTTCTGAATATAACTAGCTGTAAATGCATCTCTATTTAGAAGTACGAGTTTTCGCATTGTTCAAACCATTGTGATGGAAAATCGAACTCATCGTGAATTCAGTGGTATTTCGACCATGCCAAACTACAATTAATAATTAGTCAATTCGTCAGTGGCTCTGCCGCAGGCATCAAAAATTATTTACGAGTTTGTTTAGGTTCTGTGTTTCGAACAAAACCTCATTTCTCAATGTAAGTAATTTAATGACGAATCACTTCTAATTTAAATTTAATTTAAATTGAATCATTTTGATAGCTTAAAAGTTAATGAATGAATGCGATAATTTAAAAGTTTATATATATATATTCTTTGTGACGGAATACTCACTTTTTTTAATGTACGAATCGGTTTACACAGATGCATGCAGATTGCTCACATATCTCGTCGGAAATTCCTAGAGATTTTAAGGGCTCTAATGACCTCGATGTTGACGAGCCCTAAAGCCCCACAAAAAAAAAATCCTCAAAATAGTATTTTGTTAAATAGTAGTTAAATAGTAGTTTCTTGAGACGAATTTAATTCAAAAACAACGTTTATATTATATATATAAACGTTGTTTTTGAATTAAATTCGTCTCAAGAAACAGATTGACTTTTCTTTGAAATTATGTGAGCGGGCACTTTGTGAACTCACTTTATTATTTTGTTAAAATTTATCCAGTTTTTCTCATCCGTTTGAAAAGTTTCAAGAAGAGAGAAGAATATACTTTCAATTGTGAACATAATGAATGACATCATTCCACCATAACAAACAAATTACGCCTTAACAAAATACTATTTTGAGGAATTTCCGACGAGATATGTGAGCGATCTGCATGCATCTGTGTAAATCGATTCGTACATTGAAAAAAGTGAGTATTCCGTCACAAAGACATGCCAACCAATCTACAGAATTAAGTTATAATGACATAACTTAGTTTCTCATCAGCAGGAACTTAACTAATACTCGAGAACTGCACCCATTGAATGTGGTTTGTTTATATTATAATTATTTATGTTATAAGTTTTTACTTATATTATAATTATGGTAAATACAATAAAATATGCAAATAATACAATAAAATATTACCCAAATAAACTAACTTGAATATTAAAACAAACAAACATCCAATTTCAATTTAGAAATTTTTTATATAAGTTATGAATAATATAGAAGTAATTATTTAATTTGTCATATGATGGCATTCAGTAAAATAGTCTCATATTGTATAGTTTAGTAATTTATATTTCATTTAACTGTTTATCAGTACATCAAAACACTAAAATTCCTTTGTTAGAAATTCATCATGGGAGAGTCATCTCAACAATATACTGCTCAATATCCAATTCAATATGTCATATCAGGTTATTATTTGTTATTACATTTTTTTATTAAGAAGACAATTGATACAGAACTTTTATTCTATGAACCAAAGGTTCCACAGAGGGTTGCAGAATATATCATAACATACATAGAGAAGAGGCCGGAAAATAGTTTTCTATAATCTATGTACTTGTGAAATAACTTTTTGTTTTATTAAATACAAATTTGTTGGTATTCTGTTAATATTATAACACGTACTTTTATTCTTATCTTACAAAGGAACTTTCAACAAGTGCCGGTCGAAAGCGGACCTGATTTTTTAAATACTGAAACACATTGACTATTAGTATGTCATGTCAAAATATTAGCGACGATGGCACTGAAAAGAAATAGATTTTGTCGAAAAAAGTTTGCCAATTTTTGGCCTCTTCTTTTCACTCACACGGGATAATCATGAGGAAAGTCAACTCTTTCCAGTAAAGACCGAAGATCACCGACTGCTGCCATAAGTTTCGCATTACGTTCAATCTCAATATCCTTCTCCCATTCAGAGACCCGTTATTATGACAAAATGCGTACATTTATCGTTTTATAATTAAGACCTTTCACACATTTATTAGACCTTATTTAAAAAATTTATTTCTCCGTTTTTGGTATTAAAATATCAAAACAAATTTTGTCTTCATTGTATCATTTGACATTTTACTGCAACACAAGAAAGATAGATAAGTGTTGTGTCCCGATAAGGGAAGTAATAAGATGATGGAGTAAACTTAACAACAAGTCTTTATTCAGTGGTATTTACAACAGCTGGTCAAGTCTGTGTAGTGGCCATGTACCAAAATCGTAGCTGAGTCGTCGTCGAAAGGTTCCAGCGTCCCGTCGTTCCACAAACCAAGAGGAAGAATCCGTGTTCGTATGCAGGTGGTCGTTGTTCAAAGGTTCCGTGCGAGGCGTTGTTCCGTTGATCTGTAGAGGCGTCCGGGTAGAGAGCGAAGTGGCAGAGCAGATGCGTGAAGACAGTAGACGGCGGAGAGTAGCGTGCTTCTTCTGGCTCGCTCCAGATCCTCTTCTACTTTAGGGCTGCGCGGCGGCCCTTATATACCTGTCGCCTAGGAGGCGGCGATGGCGGAGCTTCCCGCCAGTCGAGGCAGCGGTGGCGGCGGCCCTGCGCGGCGCGCTACCGCGCCGGTAGCGTGGTGGGGACAAGAGGGGCTTCTCTCTTGCCCGTTCCGCTTGCGCGCGTTTGGCGCGACGCTTGCCGGTGCGGCCCGAGCTGCCCCGATGGTGGCCGTAACCGCGGCAAATACGAACGTGGCGGTGCGTATGCCACATCCTCCCCTCCTATTTTCCGTGGTACGGCCGGTGTCTGTGCTGGAGCCTGGTACTTCGTCTGAGTACCCGTTCCTGCGTTGGTTGTTCCACGAATATCTGCTGCGGTGAGGGTGGCAGGGTTGGTGTCTGCTCCTCGGACGCGGGGGCTGGAGGCCGGCTGCTTGGCTCCTGTGACGTAGATGGCTGTGGTTCTGGTATGGAAGATTCCTGAAAAGAGGGTGAAGATATCAATTCGCCCAGAGCTCTCTGCCGTATGTCTTGCGGAGGCTGGGCGTGGTCCACTTCGTGGTCGGCGGATCTTATTTTGATCTGGTCTTGGTGACGTCGAATTATCCTGTAGACGGTGCGTATGAGATAGACCTTTGACCCTATTCTGCCTGTTACCACACCGGGTGCCCATCTGGGATTGTCTTTAAAAGTTTTGAAGTACACTCTGCTCCCTATTGCGTACTTTCCTGTAGATTCGTAAGGCTGCTCTTCTGTTGGCGTCATCAATGATAACATTGACCTGGGTTGCCTCCCGTGAAGGAGCTGGGCTGGGCTCTTCCCTGATGCTCCCGGCATCGCTCGATACGTGGCCAGCATGTTGAGCAGAGCTTCCTCCTTAGGTGTGCCGGCGTCCCTCGCTTTCTTCATCGCTTGTTTAAAGGTTTGGACGAGTCTCTCTGCTTCTCCATTGGATTGCGGGTGAAAAGGCGGTGTCAGTGCATGGTGGATGCCATTCCTACTACAAAAATCAGAAAACTGCGTTGAAGTGAATTGTGTGCCGTTATCCGATACTAATGTTTTAGGTAACCCCTCTATCGCGAAAATGCGTTGCAGAGTCGCTATTGTGGAAGATGAATTTGCCATCCTAATGGCTGTGATGTATGGGAAGTTTGACAGTGCATCTGTCACGACTAACCACATCTCTCCCATAAACGGTCCTGCGTAGTCGACATGGATTCTTTCCCAGGGTTCGCTCGGAACTGGCCAACTACTCCACTGCGCTGGAGATGCTGTTTGGTTAACCTGGCACGCGTTACAGTTTCTTATCATTGTTTCGATATCGCGATCTATTCCGGGCCAATTACAATGTTGCCGAGCGAGTTGTTTTGTACGCACAATGCCCCAATGCCCCTGGTGCAATAGTTCTAACACTGGCTTTCTTAAAGCATCTGGGATCACCACTATTCCCGATTGCTGCGTTAAGCAACAGTACCTTATTTACTACTGTTAATCTATCTTTAAGTTTGTGCCATGTGTTAAAACGGGCTTGCGTCCTGGCCGAAACTGGCCACCCGTTTAGCACGAAGTCTCTTACTTGGTGTAAGACTGTGTCACTAGCTGTAGCGGAGGCTATCGTTGCCGCTTTAACTGGGAAATAGACACATTGGAAGAAGAGAGATTGGCCTAACTGCAAACATGCTATATCCTGGGTGTCGAACGCGACGTCTCGTCCCATTGGTAGGCGTGATAAAGCGTCTGCGTTCGCGTGCTGTGCTGTGGACCTGTAAACTATGGAATAGTTATAGTCTGACAAAAATAATGCCCATCTCTGCAACTTACGTGCCGTCATATCCGGTAATCTCGTCGCTGGGTTGAACAACGCTACTAGAGGTTTGTGATCTGTAATAATCACGAACTTGTGCCCATACAAATACTCGTGGAATTTCTTTACTGCAAAAATAATCGCTAGTGCTTCCTTCTCTATTTGTGAGTAGTTCTTTTGGTGGATGTTGAGCGATTTTGAAGCAAATGCGACAGGATGTTCTTGTCCCTTCTCGTCCTTCTGGGACAGAACCGCTCCGATGCCGTAGTCTGATGCGTCGGCCGCGACGGTCGTAGTCCTGCTCGTTGCAAAGCGCTGCAGCCTGGTTGCGTTGAGTAATTCCTGTTTTAGCTGTTGGAAGGCTTTGGCATGTGGTTCTGCCCAGGTCCATTCTTCTCCCTTCTTCCTTAATTTATTGAGAGGTGCTGCTATTGTAGAGAACCTGTGGATAAACTTTCCATAGTAGTTTATCTTTCCTATGAATGATTCCAGTTGTTTGACATTCTGAGGAGCTGGTAGCTGCTGTATTGCCTGCACGTTGTCCTGGGTAGGTCTCACCCCTTCTGCGTCCAGCATGTGTCCTAGGAACTTAATGTTAGGCTGAAAGAACTCACACTTGGCCCAATTTACTCTTAGGCCCCATTCCTGTAGCCTTTGGAATAGGAGTTTGAGGTTGCTCCAATGCTCTTCCTCGGAACTACCCGTTACTACTATGTCATCCAAATAATTAGTGCAGCTTGGAATTTGTGATGTTAAAGTTTCTAGGCATCTTTGAAATATAGCTGCCGCTGATGCTATTCCGAACGGAAGCCTGTTATATCGGTATAATCCCCATGGGGTATTGATTACCGTCAATTCTGCTGAAACTTGATCCAATGGAATCTGCAAGTAAGCGTCCTTTAGGTCTATTTTCGAGAACCGCTGTCCTCCTGCTAATCTTTGGAACAGTTCTTCTGGTCGCGGGATTGGAAATTGGTCGATTACAAGTTGTGGGTTGACAGTTGATTTAAAATCTCCACAAACTCTTAATCCGCTATTTTTCTTTTTTATGACGACCAACGGCGTTGCCCACTCGCTGCTGTTAGTTTTTTCTAATACGCCCTGCTCCTCTAATCTTTCGATTTCTCATTTTAGCTCTTCTTTGATGGAAATGGGCACTGGTCGTGCCTTGAATCTCGAACGGCTGTTGTCCTGTAATGTTAGATGCGCCTCGAATCTGGTGCATCTCCCTAACCCGGGAGTTGTGACTTCCGGAAAAAGTTCCAATAGTTTGCTGGCTTGTCTGTTCGTTGCGTCGCCGCTCGAGCATATTGCGTTTATGTCGTGCACTGAAAATCCTAGTCTTTGAAAGCTGTCCAGCCCTAGTATGTTAGTAGCGTCTACTCGATCTACCACGATCATTAGTAAGCTAGCTTTTACTGATTTGTAAGTCACTGGCACTGTAATCTCTCCTTTTATCTGAATCTCCTGTTTTCCATATGCATGTAGTGTCTTGTTGCTAGGTTTGCAAGTTGGCGAGCCAAGCGCCCTGTAGCTACTGAGATTTATAAGCGTGGCTCCCGCTCCGGTGTCTAGTTGGAATGGGAGCTGCCGATCTCCGACTCTGAGGTTGATTATTATCTTGTTTTCCTGGTTGGGCGTTACTAACGCGTGGATGGGGCGCGATTCCACTGTTGCCACCTCCATAGGTTCCGTGGCGAATGCTCGCTTGCCCCGACATACTTCGGCTATGTGCCCCTTCTTTCTACACTTCTGGCACATTGACCTTAAAAATCGGCAGTTGCTGCGCTCGTGATAACGAAAACAGCCTTTGCATGATGGTAGTCTGTTACGGGTGTAACCACTACTGCTGAATCGACTCCTGTTGGAGTTTTGTCCGTTATGCGCCGCTGGTTGGAACCTTGTTTCCTTAGTTGCGCTAGTTTGTATGCTGAATGTCTCCGTTTTTGCCGTCATTTGTGCTGCCATCGTTCTGGTTACTTCGAACGTCGTTGCCAATCTTTGGATCTCTTCTAAGCTCGGGTCACTATGGCGTAGCGCTTCCAATCTTATTTTTTCTTCTGGCGTGAACATGACGATTACGTCTCTGATTAACGACTCGACGTACGAGGCTTGGCAACTCGTTGCGTTGCATGTGAACTTACACAGTTTAGCGATTCCTCTAAGCTCTGTGATCCATTCGGCGTGCGTTTGGCCCATTTTCAAACGGCAAGAGAAAAACCTGAATCTTGCTGCTACGACGTGCAGCTGTTGATTGAAATGTTTATCTAGCCTGTTTCTTATTTCGTCGTAAGGTATTTGCGTAAGGTCCATTTCTGGGCTAAGCTTCCTGAGCAAGGCGCACGTATTGTTTCCTATGTTTGCCAATAAGAATGCTCTTTTGCGAGCTTCGTCCGTTACCCGTGGCATACAAAGTGCTGGTCTAACTTGAGACTGTATTCTTTCCACTGTTCTGTTGCTTCGTTGAAATGTTCAAATGGAGGCAGATTCGGAAGTGAAGGCGCTTCTCGCTTCAAAGTTGCAAGTGCTGCCGTTATTGCTTCCCACTGTTTCTGCTGTTGAAGTTGCAGTTGTTGCTGGTGTTGCTGCTGTTGTTGTTGCAACGTGGCTAAGACCTGTCCTAACTGCTCCATGGAAACTCGATGTTCGTACTTTTATCCCCGTCGCCAAATGACTTGTTCTGTCCCGATAAGGGAAGTAATAAGATGGAGTAAACTTAACAAGTCTTTATTCAGTGGTATTTACAACAGCTGGTCAAGTCTGTAGTGGCCATATACCAAAATCGTAGCTGAGTCGTCGTCGAAAGGTTCCAGCGTCCCGTCGTTCCACAAACCAAGAGGAAGAATCCGTGTTCGTATGCAGGTGGTCGTTGTTCAAAGGTTCCGTGCGAGGCGTTGTTCCGTTGGTCTGTAGAGGCGTCCGGGTAGAGAGCGAAGTGGCAGAGTAGATGCGTGAAGACAGTAGACGGCGGAGAGTAGCGTGCTTCTTCTGGCTCGCTCCAGATCCTCTTCTACTTTAGGGCTGCGCGGCGGCCCTTATATACCTGTCGCCTAGGAGGCGGCGATGGCGGAGCTTCCCGCCAGTCGAGGCAGCGGTGGCGGCGGCCCTGCGCCGGAAGCGTGGTGGGGACAAGAGGGGCTTCTCTCTTGCCCGTTCCGCTTGCGCGCGTTTGGCGCGACGCTTGCCGGTGCGGCCCGAGCTGCCCCGATGGTGGCCGTAACCGCGGCAAATACGAACGTGGCGGTGCGTATGCCACAATAAGTAAAACCAAACACATTTTGTCAAGAGTTCAGTTTTTTTATCCAAATGTTTCAGATGTACAATGAATATGCATTTTCTGCAAGAAAATTTTCGAGCAATATTACGTTAGAAATCCATATAAACAAGCATGAAATAACATTAAAAGCGGATGAACTTTAAGTGGTACTGATAATAATTATCTTGTATCTGTCAATAAGAGAAAAGTTGAAATGGATTGTTATGCATCCTTCAACTCCGTCGTATTCTTTACTTATATTATGATCATTTTGAAAATATAAGGTTTGACATTCAATATTTAAATTTAAAAAAAATACATAAATTGTTAGATCCAACATTTCACTTGAATCCACTGCAGCGATAGAGAAAAGAAAACTGAAACATGAATATCGTAGTAAGCTGAATTTACATAGTTTTACTATTAGACTTGACTGGATTAGATCTTCCTTTTCTTGAATGCGCGGGAAAAAGCATTGTTTGTTTGCATTTGCATTTCTTCCCTGAATAGTGAAAATGCCTAGAAGTCGGACGAATCGAAGCTCAGCCACGTGACTCGTCAGTCGCTGCTCGTCCTCTTGTTAGTTCGAGGGTTGCTCAATACCCTCAAAAAAGGCTTTTCGACGCACGAAAAAATAGGTTTTTCGTAATTTTTTTTCAGTGCCTTCCAATGTGCCATCGTCGCTAATATTTGATTGGACATACTTATAGCCAACATCTTTCAGTGTTAAAGAATCAGGACCACTTTCGACCTGTGCTTGTTGGAAGTTCCCTTGTTAGACGTGCGCTGAAATGTTAAATCTGCCTCTGCGTTAGGGCACTAGTTCGAGATGGTCCCTTGCTTGCTTCCAGAGAGTAAATTAGTTTATTATCCATCACGTGGTTATATGCAGTTTGTTACTACTTTTTTGACAATAAATTAATTACAATAACGTAAGAGTGCAACGTCGTTTTAACGTGGAGTGGGGACTTATTAACGATTTAAATTGAAAAATTTTCTGATTAGCTTCTTTGGTTTTGGTGATATTGTGAAGTTTCCATGTGAGTTTTGTGTCAAGACGAAACCCAAAATATTTCACTGTGGAGTTCATCGGTGAATTTGGAATTGGGATTGAGCGTTATAGGTGTAGGGAAGGAAGGAAAACGGAGAGTAAATAATTTTGCTGAAGATTTATTTGGGTTGTAATATTTTCCATTTTCTGGTTTAAATATCTAATGCTTTTAAGTGCAAATTAAATTTGTCTCTTAGTTATTCCAGATTAGTACTGGCTGCGAAGAGAATAAATAGGGCGATTTGTATGTTCGTATTAATGGGGGATGTCAGCTGTATACAAGTTAAATAGTAATGGTGATAATGAGGAAGCTCGTGGTATATCTGCTCTCATTTGCTTTCGGACTGATAGGCTGATTGTTTACTGGGTCGGTGAATATTCTATTAGAGAGGAAACTCTTAATAATTGTGAAAAGATAATTTGGAATTCCAGTTTATCAAAATTCGTATAGTAAACTGTGGTGTCACACTTTATTGAACGCCTGACTGATATCGAGAAACATTGCTTCTGTTGATTTATTTTCCTGGAATTATTGAAGTATGTATTCGATCAGACGGAGCAGTTGGTGAGTCGTGGTATGTTTTGCAGTGAGTCCAAATTAGACAGATGGCGTGGTTTCAGTTTTGTTAAAATAATTTATAATACGTTTAAGGATTAATTTTTCTGCTATGGTACTGATAATAGGAAGCAAACTTATAGGGCGGTAGCTGGATAACAGAGAAGGATTTTTGTTAGGTTTGGGGGTTGGAATTTTCATAGAATGTTTCCAAATATCCAATTCTTGCATTGAGTTGAATGCATTTATTATGAAACTTACAGCACACCTTGGTATATTCTGACTAATTATTACGTTCATATTATCGTGTCCTGATTATTTGGTTTGCATTGACATGATGCAACGGTATACCTCAGACAGAAATATATTGCATTGGATGAGGAACTTCGTATTTTGATGCGGCAAAGAATTTATGATGGCACAATCAGTTGGATTATATATTTTGTGCGTTTCAAAAGTCGATTTGAAGTATTCTGAAAGTGTTTCCATCTTATATTTCGGATTTTGGGCTATATTTTGATTGCTTTTAAGGGGAGGGAGGTTTGTGTGAGTTGCCTTCTAGTTGCTTTCCACACAGAGTTGTCACGCGTCGAAGGACAAGAAATAAATCTTGTAATTGTCAAGTGAGTGTTGTTGAAGAACCTCACGGACCAGTCGTTGATAATGATTAAGTTCTTTCTTTAAGTGGGGTAGTCTAAATTACGTTCATTTTCATCTAGTGTTATTTTTCTAGTTTATCAATGATTTTATTCTGCTCATGTAACGGGGAACACGTTTGAGGTCGTGATATTGTGTCCTTTGATTATGAGGCACTGCTTTGAACTGCTTTTCTTATTGATTCTGTAAGTTTAAATACTACAAAGTCGACTTATATAGGCGATTTTAGATTTCTAATTAGACGTAGTAAGTTTTTTAAATGTTGTCGAAATTTTTCCCAATTATCCGTCGTGACGTTTACGTTTGGATTTGCAGATACAGACAGTAATTAGGTGTTATATTGGCAGTGATTATTACAGGAATATGATCTGAGTCTAGTTCATGTATAGGAAACGCCTAGAAGGGTGTATGATAGCAATATCTAGGATATCTGGTGGTATAATTTGATTATACGGAAAGTAATTAGGTTCTATCGAGACTAAAACTTTAAAATTGTTTTTTATGCACATACTATGGAGGAAAATTGATAACTACAATTCCACGAATGATGTATGGCATTTAAGTATTCTACTATAATCTTGAGTTAATGGTTCGAACAAGATTTCTTATTTGATAATTTTTTGGTTTGTATGCGTCTGTAACAGAGTGATACGGATTATTTTTAATTGGAGAAGTGACAGAGTTTACATCAAGATTGAGTGTGTTGGTCAGAGTGCCTCTAGAGACACTCTGATCAAAATTCGGAATAGGTTTTGTTGGTGGTAAAGTAGGAAGTTGATCATTGTTTTTTAAATTGGGGCTTTAGGGCTCGCCAACATATGAGTCAATAGAGCCCTAATTGATTGTTGGATGTAGTAAAAAAGATGAAGAGCTTCTAAGAGTTTGTTGCTGCGAAGTAATAGGCTTATTAGCGTTTTTAGAAAGTCTGATGTTGAAGTAAGGGCAAACATTTGAGCATATAGTAGCCTGAAGATTTCCCTTACAATTAACACATTTAAAAAAATGAAATTATCGGGGACTTCTGAATATCATGGTTACAAACCATTTAGGGTATTCTACATCCCTATGGCAGTAGTTCTTTGTGTGACCGAAGACTAAAAATGTTACATTGGATGAGTCCCTTTGTTTTTCTTCTCGATCTATATAATTGAATGACATAGTCTGTTAATTTACAAGACATTCTTAAAATCATCACATTTATCTAAATCGACCGCAACGGGTATAAGTACACTGTTTTTATGTAACCACATCAGTTTCTTAATAGTATGCATGGCTGTTATTTCATTCTATATTTCTTCGTATTTAATTGACAGACGAATGTCACGAATCACTATTGATTGATTTTTTGCTGTAGAATCCGCATCAGTATGAAATTTAATTTTTGATCTAATTCACGGGTTAATTTTCTTTAGTCGACTTTTTGATCTATGACCTCTGTAAATAACTCGTCTTTTAAGATGAGATTAATTGTAAGTGATCACTTACTTCGTTTGTGTAAACAAGAGGAACGTTTTCCTTCTCAAATGCTTCTTCCGGTGTCAGATCGGCGAGAGTTGCGTAGCGGTTTTGCACTACAACGACGAAGGTCGCTGATTAGCCGCTCTGCCGCTTTGAGGCGATGCCATTCTTGGTGTCGCTGGCACTAGCACACTTAAGACGAAGGTTGAGATTCGCAGTCGTTACTCGAGTCACACTTACATCTCACCTGAGGGTGATTCTGGAATTCATAGGAGTTACTCCACTCACACTTGAGTGAGAATCGAGTGGCCGTTCGCCACCACTTGAGTGTCGCTTGAATGAGATAAGTGAGGTTATGGTGTTCTGTGTGCTGCTTGGTCTTGTGTCGTTGTTGTATGACTGTATGTCAGTTTCGTGTGATTAACTATTGTTCCTTGTTATAAACATTTTTGATTCATTTTTCTGTATTGTAAAGAAAAATGAAGTTTGGCGTCACAGCTGAGTGCAAGAGTGCGCGCCATTCGCTATGACGTACAGACGCGCGGACGAATTTTGAAGCTATGGCAAAAAGTAGTTCGCGTAGGATAAAAGGGGCGTGTTTGCTGAGCTCGGGAACTTTTAGTCGCATGGCACGGTTGGAGAAGGAACGATGGTAGTAGAAAGAGTTTTCCTTGGATGGCACGGCTTACGAGGACGGCTTCTCTTTTGGTAACGGATGCGGAGCGTTCCTTTGGTTGATGGATGCGTCTCCACATGTACTGGGTGGTAATTAGACGACCCACAATATTCATCGCACTCGCTGCTGATACTTTACTGTGCAGCCCTGAGTGTCGGTCCCACGCCGTCGGCCTTGTACCTTTATCATTGACATCGATTCTGGCTCTGGAGTGTGTCCACTATGATATTGTGTTGAAGACTGTTATGTGAGTGTGTAGAGACGTGAGGCAAGGCAAAAGTATTTTTATAAAATGCACATCGTTTGTGGAAATAGTTTACATAAACTGAGAAGTAGTTAATACCATTATCAGAGTGTTCTAGTATGTGTTTGGGTGACTGAGGACAGGTTCATGTTATTGGAATCCATTGCTCATATTTCTTTTAGTTGAAGTTTGTTAAAAGATACTTCTGCATTAAATTTGTAGAATTTTTCGGCAATTGTGAGGATCGAGTAAGGTTACAACAGAATATAAAATTAGGATATTTTTGTATTTAGTTAAAGTTGTTTGTATTTGTTAAAAACAATTACACTATTACTAGTTTTATGAGGAAGACTAAAACATTAAATGTTGGAGAGTACAGCAATACAAGTATAACCATTGCAAGTGTATTCTTATAAGTGTATTACATTATTTTTCATTTGTGCGTTGTTTATTATTTTGTGGATGGTGAAACCTTTACCATTTTCCTGGCGCCCAACCTTCATTATATGTGTCCGAGGTACGTAACCGGGGATTTACGGTTACAGTATATAGTTCATATTAGTTGCTGTCGTTATAGTTTATTGTGTTATTTAGTTATTTTTTGTTGATATTCATTTTATAACTTGTTTTCGTGATGAAAATTGATCACGACTTGTTGAAATTCGCAGATCATCAAAAGGATTTTATTACGAAGGGGTTACACACTTATGAAACGCAATTAATAAAATATAATTAAAAAGTAATCAAAAGATGCGGGCTTGTGAAGTAATGAGGAAATGTGAATTAGTTGGAATTGAGTGAAGTTAATAAGAAATATGAACGAAATTTCTAAATAATAACAAATAAATAAGTAGAATTGAAATGAACAAAAAACATATCTTCACAATCCTCCCACAATGCACGGCAACAATAAATAAATCTTAGGAAAACTACGTGCTACGTGGAGTCACAAAAACAACCAAAGAATGTACAAGGGTAGTGATATAGCTCGTATTTCACTCGCAACATCACTCATTCAAGCACAACCTCAGACTCACACTCAAGTGACGACTAGGAATCCAGATGCTGAGTTGAGTGGGCACTCACACTCACTCGAGTGAGACTCGAGAGTTATGTGAGGAAACCAGAGAAAGGTGCGCAGTAGCAAGGGTAGACTACGCTCATGCATTGCCCCCACCTCGGTTCATCGTTCATAACCCGGTCATTGGTGACCACTTAAAATGAATGTCCATTTAGCGTTGACAAATGGCCCCTCAATGATTATTTTTACTAGAGCACAACCAACAATCTGCGCGAAGAGTTTCTTCACTCATATCGTCTTCTGTAACGACTATGTTTCCCACCCTAGGAGACGAAGCAAACTCGTTGGAAACGAAGCAAAGAAACCAGGTTACTGTCATTTCGGAATTATTTATTTATTTAATTAATTAACGAATTGATAAAAAGGAGAGACGGAACATACCATGCGATCCCAATAATTTATTTTTCGTTTCGTCTTCTGGCGACAGTCTCTGACCGCTATATAATGTCATCCACATCTTTTACAGTTTAAAAAAGTATTTAATACTATAACAAATAATTTCATATATAACATTCTTTTGACGTTAAAAACATAAAAAGGGTTGTAAGCAAAAACGTCATTTAAGAAATCTATGATTTTACAAAAAACTCTAAATTTTATTTTATTGTCGGGAAAGCTGATTTATTTTTGCAGGTTAATGGAGACTATTATCCTTAGAAATGACAACATGGATATTTGAGATGCATAATTGTATCAACGGAATAATGCCTTGGTTTTCTCCTCTCAAACTTCGAAGTGTTACAGAACGGATTCTATACCAAGAACTTGCCACAGTTTTTGCCTGATTTTTGTTTTAGAGATGAACTTTGGTAGAATAATAACTAATCCCCCAAACCCACTACCTTGTTAATTGTCAGTTTCAGAATGTTTATTACCATCTGCAATCGACGTGATGTTGCAATTAAAATTGAAGACTACAGAGGGAAGTTTGTGCAGTGGTTCGATTTATTTGAATTTCTCTCTCGTATTTTTTGTTGGAAGTCCGCAACAACTACAAGCAGTCTCGTGCCGTGCTTCCCATCCTTCTCAATGCAGTGTAGCAGACAGCTCATTATGAAGGCGCAGTTGTTGCGTCCCCAGCTGCGTTCTGTGTCTGTCTCTTCTCTTGTTTTAGGAAAACCGACATCGCATACTGAAGAATTTTGTTGCTCTAGACTCAACATACTTGATGAATATGTATTTTGAGAATGCATTTCTTTATGAAACACAGAATTCAAATTGGAAATCTGAATTTGTGACTATGAAGGTTCCATCGATTTTGCTTAGCGTGTCTCTCACATTTTTGGATTGCGTATTCCGCTAAAAATGATTGTATTGCCATCATGTTAATAATCTAGCATTAACGTGTTAATTTTAATAAAATAAAACCCTGCAACCTTATCTTGATAAATGATTTGTTCAAATTATGATTTCTCCTCTAATCACCAAAACATTTCCTTTTTTTATGTTAAAAAGCAGAAAAATAAAATGAATTTATTTGATGTTGTATCTCTAAGTGTATAATATTCATCAAAATTTACAGAGTTTATTTCTTGAATCACAAATGCTAATTCCCTTAATAACTGGAAGAGGAGTAGTGCATTGTGCTAAATGTTCTATGCTCACGCATCTAAATTATTTTTTGACGTACTTAATTTTAATACAGTGGAGGGAACTTTAACTTAGTTAAAATGCATTTTTGTTGAAGTAAATCGCACTACTTTAATTTCATTCGATCACTTCGATCGTGTTAAAAAACGTTTTAAATGCAAAATGTTTTAATTAGGTTAACCATTATATTTTGGCCACTTCCAATACATTTAGAAGTTTACGAACCAATCAGTATTCTATAATAATAAATCTTGATATTCAAGAATATAATCCCCAAATATACATTGCGGACGCTCGACCTGCGCGTATGGTCTCGTGTGAGACCTTTGACCGAGAAAGAAAGCGGGGACACTTTTCGAAAAACATCGGAATAATTATGACATATCTTACTTCACGCTTGTATAGAAAGTGGTCCACATGAAAGTTAGATGCACGAAATGAAGTTTATTTTATTCTGCATTTTCCAATAAATGTCGAAAAAGACATGGAAATGTCCGTAGTAAGGCTAGTAGCAGCCGGTTCGCGTGTGCAGATGAAGCATTCACTTTGTACAAAAGGGAAGAGAACGTACCTTGAACTTGGTAGACAGCAGTGACTCCCACTCGGTCGGCTCCGTCGAACGACACTGGTCCCTGGTCATAAACACGCAACATAAGATAAAAAACTATTTTCATTTTATTGTTCTTAAAGACTTAAAAGAATTTCTTGACTTTTTTTTATAAAAATTATGTTAAATGTATAGGAACTTTATCATGATAAATGTTTGAATGAAAAACGCAATTAACCTTAATTATGACTAATCATAAATCGATGGAACAGCAATTCAAACAATAAAATTTCTTAATTTTCTCTACTTTGATAATAAAACCCTTTTCATCTTGTAAATATATCTGTAACTTAACTTGAGTGACACAGTATTTTAGTGAATGATACAGTGAAAGTAAGACGCAGAAATTAAGACAATAATAAATCTGTGGTTGATAATGGCGGGAATGTCCTCTAAAACTTATTATTATTAATCTCGAATTTTCACTTCACATTGTATCTACGATTCATTTTGGAATAATAAATGGATAACTACGTATTTTATTAAATATTTTTGTATAAGTATTAAATCCACCATTACCCCTGGATCATTGATCGAAATTGATGGGATGGTCCCTTGCTTGTTTCCAGAGAGTAACTTAGATTATGTTCCCACACGTGGTCATACGCATTTTGCAACTGCTTTTTTGACAATAAATTTTATGGATTTATTTATTATTGAAAGGAACTGATTGCAGGATGTGGCATGCGTTTCCCTCCCGCCTCCTCTTAATACACTCACTTGTCTTACCGAACTTATATTTTCAGAGATAAACATAGGTGACCTTTTTTCCGCTATCCTTTCAGCCTATTTTTTAAATTGTAAATTTTAACCATCTATATTTTTTTTTGGTTATGTCTAGGGTTCTTGATGTAACGAAAATCTACTTACTGTTGTTGTGAAATTCATACATCTCAGTTTACAATTTTTATTGTAGTAGTTGTAAATGGGAAATGTTGCGTGTTATTTAAGCTTATCTTATGCATTGGGCGATAGGAGGCAGGAGGTGGGTGGTACGGTTATTGTGTGAAGGTGGGGCGGTTAGCTAGTCTTGCTTGGCCCACGTGGAGGTGTTCTATACTAGTTAACGTCCTGTATATAATCTAATTAAATAAATTATGAAACACTTTATGGAAGAATAATATATTTTTTGTGATAACTCTCCAAAACTAGTTTTGTCCTCTCCACAAAAATAAAACTTTTAATACCTGAAAATAATTTTATTTATTTATAGTATTTAGTACAAATGAAATGTAATTTTTATATAAGAGGGATAAGGAAAAATGGTAATTACGCACTTTTGAGTGTTTTCATGTTCGGATTAGTAGAAAAGTATTCATCCGAGTATATTACAAGCTTTTATTTAACTTGCTTCATTCGTATGTATCTATGTGTAGTTAGTGTGCCAATGTGGTCCATTTTATTAAAATCTACCCCCAAGACAGTTAAATGGGAGTATGTATGTATTTATATTGTCCTTGTTTTTTCAGCACTCACCTTCGGCGCCGTGGCATCAGTCAGCGAAATGATGAAGGACGCTAATATTCAGCTTTGAAACGATAATGCAAAACATTCTAATGTAAATAGGTAAATAACTTGGGTTAGTGTTAGACTATTAATAGAAATTTAACAGGTATGTCTGTTAAAAAAATAATACTCGTAGGTTGGGTTTGTATTTATTTGATTAATTGTTAACCTATGTTATATTTTGTATTTTATACATAAGAAAAAAAATAGCCGAGAAGGTTAAATAAATTTCGATTCAGTATTAGTAACTGATTTTTCAGCCACTTCCAAGATTCCAATAGAGTTGTAATATTCAGATGTGTAGTTCGCATAGCAATATATGATTTTACATAAAAATCTATTTACCATAACATGTACCATTTTACAAAATCTACCCCTAAGCGGGTGAAGTAAGCGTTTGTATGTGTGCATACCCAACTCTAGAATGCTTGCAGCAACTTCAACCAAACTCCACAGATGACTGAATTTCTCACAACAAGCATTGTCGGGATAACACAACTCTGGCATCCGAAGTATGAGTTTCGAAGGTGGTGCCATGTAAAAATTGAAAAAAAAAAGTATTAGATCGGAATCCACGGTTATGGTTCCATTGAGATGGATAACGACACTTAAGTTGAATACATCTTTTTGGAACCGCTGAATAGAAGAGTGACTCTCTCAAAGCCATTTACACCCAGTTCACCTTACATGAGGGATATACCCATATGATAGGGGGTAAGAAGAAGATGAAATGTAAATATAATCGGAAATGACCGATATTAGTTTTGAGATCGTAACTTTCGGGATCTCTGAAACCAGTAGGGATATTCCCGATCACACATACTCGTAATTCCACGATCAGTCACTATACACGCTGGCACCTCTTAGGAATAGAATGACGCATAAACTTTGAAATATTGAGTTGTTTTTTTAAAAAATGTTTAAGTTGTTTTAGTACTTTTGATGATTTAAAAGTTTTTAAAATTGATATTTCATTCTTTAAAAATATCTATGACTACGTGCTTTGTGAGCTCTCGCACTTATGATGGCCAAGGAAGGGATGTTTTATTTTTTTCATTTTCATC
Source organism: Laupala kohalensis (assembly GCA_002313205.1). Lineage (NCBI taxonomy): Eukaryota > Metazoa > Arthropoda > Insecta > Orthoptera > Trigonidiidae > Laupala > Laupala kohalensis. The sequence continues at coordinate 241,437 of NNCF01126076.1, read as the reverse complement.
CTGAACATTATGTTTTTGCACAGAAGCTTTGAAATAAAAGCTTGTTTCAGAAAAAAGATTTTTACGTTTGTTTTATTCACAGATTAGATTGAATTTCTGGAATTTTTCATTATAATTAAATGAGTGAAAACTTTTCATCAATACAGATAATAAAATATCCAACGTGAAAATTTGAATTAAAATTGTTTTTGTATTGTAGAGTCTCATTATGAAAGGATTTTCTCAAAATTCTTATTTGAAAGGGGTGAATTAGAGTGAAATGGGTACGTTTCTAGTATTATATATTTATTTAATGTCTTTTGGTAAGGTTTAGGTCATAAGGCCTGCTGTACTACGTAACCATTGCATTTGGGAGAGAGAATTGGGAAAGAGAGATGTTAGGTTGCTGGGGAACTTATGATATACCAAAGGTACCCGTAGGTGAGGGAAATCCCTGTTGAAAACCTCGCGTAGTTTGATCGAGCAGTGTTTGAACCCACGCTCTACCTCGAAGACTCTACCGTTAGACCACCGCTGTCGGTACATTACTTTATTAAAAAATACAATAGATATTCTTGGTAGATTTGTAACGTTTCACATAACGTTTAGTCAATGCTTCTTCAATAATGTAAATACATTTTCATGAATACATGGCATGCAGTTTCAAAGTCATGTCAACATTTAGTAAATTTAAATAGCGTTTAGTAAACATAAAAAATGTTTACCACTCGCCCGTAGTAACAGAACTCATACTTCAGAAGTGTTCGTATTAATCCCAACGACACCTAAAAAAACACAATTAGACCATATTGGACTGTCGTGTCGGTCGTTTCACATTTCTTTTCTGTTTAATTCTGTCCCACTTCATTCATAGTGGTGTACAACTCCAAAAGTGAACTGAAAGGTATCCCGAGTATCATGATTCATCTCAGCAACTCCGAAAACTATGGATTCGACACTAATATCGATCGTTTCCAATAATTTTTGCGTGTAACACTCCTTCCAATCGTACCTTGAGAGGTGCTAAACATACTGTATGGTGTGAACTTCAACATAATGGCATTGGTAGTATAATTTTTCATTTAAAAATCATGAAAACTGCGGAATGAACACAAATTAGTCCTTTCCACTTTTTATCATGTCAACATGTTCCCTCGTCTTCTCATTGACTTAAGGGTGATGAGGATGCCATTTCTCATGGGAGCTGAGTTTAGACTTTCACGAAATCAGGATGTCGCTATTCAACTCAGCGACCTTGAAAACTGAAAGCTCTTCTCTTGTATTCATATCATTTTGGATAAATTTTACTTGGCATACCCTTCCTAGAGGGTGAAAAGGGTGTATAGGGGCTGTTCGTGATCTTAAACGTCCCCGACAATGTAACTACTTATCACAATCCACTCGAAAACTATTGTACTATTACCAATATCGGAGCAATTCGACAGATTTGAAGTGTCACCCAATTCACCTCAGCATCTTCAAAAGTAGACTACATCGATCATTTTCGTAATTCTTGCGTGTTGCACCATTCACCACTGTTTCGAAAATGATCTTGCAGGTAACTGATGAAAGTACACCTGGACTGAACGGACACCTTTTGCGTACAGGTGCAACACGCGCGTGCGCAGTTCGTCAAAAATGAAGCTCCCGCCTTGAAGATATATTAATATTCATCAGTAGCCTCACGTCTCTGGACGGATGAGGTGATATGAAGAAGGGCCTACGCGTGTAATTAGCTCACATAGTTCAAACGTACGCGGCCAGGGCGCTCCAGTGACCGGAGGCGACAATTACAGTTTCAACGCTAGTTCTGAATTACGGCGTAGCAGCGCGGCTGCCGGTGTACTGTCAATTACGATCTTCAAATGTTTTTTATTATGGCTGCTTTTCTAGGTTCTTAAAAGCCCAGGAGAAAGGATTCGTATTGTATCGTATATCATTGTTTTATGCTTATAATTTCATATTGAACCATTTATTTTCATTCGCATTCTTTATACTGTGAAGTATTTCTTACTTCAATGTATTATTGGCTAGGCGATTTAATTCTTCACGACAATGAAATCTTGTTTGTTATAAGCACCAATCAAATTAATTCTACTTCAACAATAGGTGTATATCTTATTGGAGTGATCATATTGCATTCGTTGATTCTTGTGAAACATTTGCTTCAGATAACCAGAAGCGGCAGTTGTGAGGAGAATCGGAGTCTTGAAGTTAATTTTCTGTGTGTATTTGTCTACAAGGCGGACGCTGCTTGCTTCTAGCTGAGTCTTCAAGCTACTATTCTGTGTTTGTGTTTGTACAACCACTACCATTTTTGATTTTAATAATGCATCTCAGCAACCACGAAAACTAAAGATTTGACTCCAAGTTACTTTACATTATTTTTACGTCTCACTCTTCTCACCATCAACTTGAAGAGTACTGTACCTACATGTGATTTAAACTTGAACGTCTTGGCATTGGTAAATTATTCACCTCAAAAACACTGCAAAATATTTGTTCGATGCAAATCGTTCTATTTAAATCGAATTTTGCTTTTCATCTCGTTTTCATCCCCTTTAGGGGGGAAAGGAGAGAGTCATATTCCATGGGGACTGACTTAAACGGCATCAGGGATAACACCTTTCATCTCAGCAAATTCAAAAATCGTGAATTAGTTATAATATTAAGTTTTGCTAATTTAATATCCTTCCCAAGGGTTGATAGGGTGTACGGGGGCTGAACATGGGCTTATGCGGAATAGGGGATGTCATTTTTTATTTCAGTGACCCCGATAGTAATATTTTCAACACCAATATTGGTAACTTTACTTAATTTCACATTTCAACTCCTTCCCTCTCCTCAGGGAGAGCTGGGGGTGTCTTACATGGAAGCTGAATTTTTTCACCCATGGAAGCTGAACGCTATGTCAGTATGTCACTATTAAATGCCGAAAATTGATAATTTGTCACTGATGTTATTTTCGATACTTTTTAAATGGAATTCCCTTCCGTAGTAGTGTATAAAGTTTGATCGTGGCCTTGAACGTCATCAAGAATGTTTCTAATACTGGCCCCGAAACGTATGTTCTCAACACTAAAAGCGGTTGGTTTTGATTATTTTTATATTTTCTCTCTCACCGTCTACATGAGAGGCTCGTAGGAAGTGATCGTAGATTATGGGCATGGGGAGTGTTACTCTTCACTTCAGCATTCTCAAAAATGTATTCATCACAAATATCGGTCGTTTCCGATTATTTTTAAATTTCATGCCCTTGTCACCCCTTCCTCGGGGTGCAAGTAATGCCTTACCCTCACAATACTTCTTGCCAAGCAGTCATAGCTGTACCAAGTTTTGTTGAAAATGTTCCAGTCATTCGAGAGCAATAGGGTTTCATCCATCGATTCATCCATCCAATGTTATATAAGTAGATAGATAAAAATGGTCGAAGAAATTACTTTATTGTATTGTATATTATTGTGTTTTATTAATATTCCTCCGCAGTTGATAAAAAGGTTAATGTTAAAATCGTAAAAAATGTATAAGAGAAATGAAACTTTCCATTAATCCGGGAGTTACAAACATTACACAGTGGAAATAAATCACATTATTAGTGCCTCATTCATGAAAATAACATTTTCACCAAAGTAAACACACTAGAAGGGGGGTCAATGGGCTGATATGGCGCAGGTGGGATACACAATGCCTATAAGTGTATACCGTTAAATGCCTGCATGCTGTCCCGTTAAATAGGGCTCTGTCAGTCAAGTCTGATTCTCACCTCCCAGTGGGGACCCCTGGGCAACACAACATGTGGCTCTCAGAACCTTAGCTTAAGATTCTGAGATGCTGGTGGCCATGGGTACCTTCTCGACTCTGCGCCATCTCATCGGAGATGGCAGCGGATGCGAGTCGGTTGCCTAAGCCAAATTGTGTTGTGGCTAACGAGAACAGGCGAAAGGCGAGTCTCCGGCGCCTTCAAACGGGAGCCATAGGCTAAGGGAAGGAAACCCTGACAGAAAACCAAGGGGGAGGGGGGCCTCTGTAGGTGTAGTGGAACCAACCGCCCTAGGGGAGTAAACCTCGACCAAAAATCATTGGTCCTCCGGATCTCAGGGGGTTAGGTTTAGGTTGACACCCTATCTCTGTAAAAAATGTTAAGGTTAGGAAAACTCAGAAGCCTCGGAAATGGAATCCCAAGTATGACGGAAATAGGCAATTGAATAAGGTAATGAATATTGGAACCTGGAACGTTAAAACATTATACAGAAAGGGGGCGGTAAAGGAACTAGAAAAGCAAATGACAGAGTTTAAAATGGATATATGTGCACTGCAAGAGATTAGGTGGATCGGGAAGGGTGTGGAATCTAAAGGAAAATACACAATTGTATATAGTGGGAAAGAAGAAGGAAAACATGAATTTGGCACAGGGTTCTATTTAAGTGGTAGGGTACAACACAGTTTGATAGATTATAGGTTAATAAATGAAAGAATTTGTCTCATTAGACTTAGGATGAAATTTTATAATGTTACATTTGTATCTGTACATGCTCCTACAGAGGAGAAGGAGGATGATGTAAAGGAGATTTTCTACGCTGAATTAGAGAGAGTCATCGACACTATACCATCATATGACATGAGAGTCATATTGGGGGATTTCAATGCCCAGGTGGGCAAGGAAAGTTATGTGCTACCAGCATGTGGACCGTATACCATACACGAAAATACTAACAATAACGGAAGAAGGTTAGTGGATCTAGCCAATGGTAAAAACCTTGCGGTCTCAGATACATGGTATCCACACAAAAGATGTCACAAGGGTACTTGGAGATCACCTGACGGCCGATATTTGAATCAGATAGATCATGTAGTGGTAGACAGGAGGCACTGTAAGAATATAAATGATGTAAGAAGTATGAGGGGAGCAAAGATAGAAACGGACCATTTTCTAGTAAGGGCCAAAGTTAATTTGAAAGTTAGTAAGACACCAAAAATAAAGAAAAGTGAAATGGGGAAATGGGATGTTAAAAAATTAGAAAATAAGGAATACAAGGAGAAATATTGTAAAGAGCTAGAAAATGCACTCCTGAAAATCAATGAGAATGATTCAAATGTAGAAAAGGTGTGGAAAAATGTAAGAGGAAGCATAGTAGAGATATCGGGGAAGGTGCTAGGGAAGGAGGGAAGACCGAAAAGAAATGAGTGGTTTGATGAAGAATGTGGAAAGGCTCTCCATGAAAGGAATATGGCGTGTGAAAAGTACAGGAGAAGACCGACAAGACAAAACGAACAAACATATAAAGGAAAAAGAAAGGAGTGTAACAAGCTGTATAGGAAGAAAAAGAGACAAATGTGGGATAGTAAGATGGAAAATATTAAGGAAAAGTACAATTGCGGAGAAGCTAGAGAATGGTACAGGGAAGTCAAATACATCAAGAATGGATTCAAACCTAGAGCAGTAATCATTAGAGCGCATAATGGAACAATTCTAACGGAGGGAAACAAAATTTCGAGTAGATGGGCAGAGTACTATGCGAATCATTTTCAGTACAAAGAGGATGGAAGTATGAGGGGATATGAGAAACATGGGAAATACCAAACAGCGGAACCAGATGTAGCTCCACCATCGGTACAAGAAATTAAAAAAGCTGTAGCAAGCTTGAATAGTGGTAAAGCGCCAGGATGCGATGGAATTCAGAGTGAATTATATAAATGTGGTGGGGATGCGATGATGAAAATTATGCACCAACTGATTACGAAAGTTTGGGAAATGGAAGTAATACCGAGGGAATGGAAATGTGGAATTATTAATCCAATACACAAAAAAGGGGATGAAACGTTGTGTGACAATTATAGAGCCATCACCTTACTCTGCACAGGCTACAAAGTGTTGTCTAAAATAGTGTGTTATAGACTCAAACCATATGTAGATGAGCTGATTGGAGAGTATCAGTGTGGATTTCGGTCGGATAGATCAACAATAGACCAGATATGTATTATGAGACAGACATTGGACAAATGTTGGGAAAGAAATATTACTACACACCATCTATTTCTCGATTTTACGTCCGCCTACGACTGTATTTGGAGAGAAGAAATGTGGGATCAGATGCATGAGATGGGAATACCTAAAAAGTTGGTAGGGATGTGCAAGCTAATGAATGAAGAGAACCAAGCCAAAGTTAAAACAGGTGTAAATATATCGGAAGAAATAAGCCTTGAAACAGGATTTAGACAAGGAGATAGTGTAGCCCCGATGTTGTTTAACGTAGCATTGGAAATAGCGTTTCGGATGGCTGGAATAGACTACCGTGGGAACATTCTGTATAGAACACACCAAATACTAGCGTATGCGGATGATATAGTGATATCAGGGAGGAGAGTGGAGGATGTGAAGGAGAAATTCATCCAGTTGGAAGAATATACCTCTAGGCTTGGTCTGAAAGTAAATGAAGCAAAAACAAAATTTATGACAGTCTCCAGAAGGAAAAATATCAAAGATACCAAAATTATCATTGGTAAACATAAATTTGATGTAGTACAAGAATTTATTTATCTGGGAACGTTGCTTACAGCTAGAAATGAAATAAATATGGAGATAGATAGAAGAATTACAAATGCTAATAAAGCATATTTTGCTCTACTTCCATTAATTAAAAACCATATCGTGCCACGCCAAACCAAAATTAGGATATACAAAACACTAATAAGACCGGTGATTATGTACGGTGCTGAGACATGGACATTAACAAAAGGAGTATGTGAAAGATTGAAAATCTTTGAAAGGAAAATTCTCAGGAGAATCTATGGAGGGGTTAAGGAGAATGGTCAGTGGAGAGTACGGTATAATAACGAAATAGCGCAGTTGTACCAAGATACTGACGTTGTCACGTACATAAGAGTAAGTAGATTGAAATGGCTGGGTCATGTTAATAGGATGGATGAGAGCAGAACTGTAAAGAAGGTGGTAAATGGCCAACTGGATGGAGTGAGGACAAGAGGAAGACCAAGAAGTAGATGGTGGGATTGTGTGGAGGAAGATTTGAAGAAAGCCAGGATTATGAACTGGAAGTTGGCGTCAAAAGACAGGGAAAAATGGAGGAGGCTTGTCGAGGAGGCGAAGGTCCATTTGGGACTGTAGAGCCAACTGAAGAAGAAGAACACACTAGAAATTACATCCACTTAACTATGAACAATTTCACTATTTTTGAAAATGCTCAATTTTTGGTCCTTCAAAACGCTTAATTCTAGTTCTGGCAATAGCTAACGACCAAAACTAGTATTAGTCGTTTCGAAAACACCGAAAACTAGTTCGGGCAAAAACGCATCGGCCAAAACTAATTTTTGTCGTTTCTTTTATCCAATGTCCGAATCCGGTTTGGTGTGTGACACAATGTACGTGAACATACATGCATGAATACATACATACATAGGGGAGACTGGGGTTAAGTGGTCAGTCGGATAAAGTAGCCATTGGCTTGTACTGACTGGAAAACTACTCCAATTTGGTGGCAAAGCTGTGAACTAACTCATAGAGAAACCATTAGTGTTCTGTCAATGTGTGCGCGATCAGTTAATGAGATTTCTCAAGTTTTCACAATTTTTCTAATTTCTCTAGTACTGATGTAAGGTGAATGTTCGGTTATTTTCTCGTTATTTGGTTTTTCATTACTGATCCAATGTTTAGACTTTTCTGAAAATGCTATCTTATTACTTTTAAAATGATATAGTATGTGGTGAAATTGAGCGTTCGACGTTGAAGGTAGTTGTCGTTTTATGAAATGGCGTCCAACAGGGTAAAGTGGCCAGGATCATGCTCGGGCAAAGTAGCCAGGTAACGGGGCAAAGAAGCCAGGGAATACCGACCGCTTAAGTTGAATTATTTGCTTTTTTAAACATTATTTAGATGTATGAACTGTAGACTGCGAACTTTTTTGCAATTATCTGTACTCATATAATCAAAAGTATTTTTTGTAACCAGTTTTAATTTCTTTTTAATTTTAACATTTTAAATACTAGCAAAGTTAATACGTTTATAAATTTATGAAAGAATTTAAAATTTGATTTCTCTCTTATCTTTTAAGATTTGAGATAAAACAAAAAGCAATAACACAAAATAATAACTGAGCAAGATGGGCGTGCTACTCGCAAACATGAAAGCAGTAAATTTCCTTAATAACTATGCCTCACTACACTACTGCAGGTTTCAATCCTATAATCGCATTGGGACACCATTTAAAGAATTTTTTACGTTTTATAAAATATATTTTATCTTTAAGAATAATTATATAATTTGAGTTTCTGAGAAAACGACAGTAAAGTTTTGGTCAGAAACGAATATTACTTCATATTCATATACTGTATATGCAACATTAATATTGTAATTTATAATGTATTGTAAAGTAATTTATAATGGTTAATACCATTTCATTATTTTTTAAATTTCGTTTCATTTCTTTGACCACCTGGTCGTATTGCGTACATAGCTGTGAGCAAATCAAGGTTCTCATCATATTTATATTTTTTTCTCGATCTGCCTTTCTCTTCGTATCTTAGCCGTCTTTTTGGCATGCTCTTATCTGCTTTCTTTAGTAATTTCGTAATGTTTCCTTTTTTTGTATATTCCTGAAATAAATCAAATTTCCTGTCTGTCTCTATTGGTGTTCACAATTTTTCCATGTTTAGTATATCTATTCTTGCATAGTTCCGTAAATTCTTTGCCATAGTTCTCGCATTCCCACAATACATGTCTTGGTGACTCACTCCCTTTTTTACCAATGCACTCTCCGTCTGTTCTCTATCCTGTTTTCTTAAAGTATTCATAGAAGTCGCCATGTCCTGTTACAAATTACATTGTGCTCCTAGCCGGGTTAAACTACGTTTTGTTTTTCCCTACAAATGTAACATGTCGGATATACGTTTGCCTACCTTTTATACTTTTGTGCCACCGTGTTTGCCACCCTGTAATTAACGCATTTGTTATCATTTTTCTTTGTTTAATTTGTATCTGATACTCTTTTCTCATTTATTATTTGTCCTATTTTTAGTATGTGTATTTGACCTTTTAGATGTGTGAATCGATAGGCATTTCTCCGGCCACCACATTAATCGCTTCTGTCGATACAATGCAGTAGCATCCTGTTATTTGTTGCAAACATATCCTCTCTATCACTCTTAGTTTCTTCTCGAATGTAATTAGAATTACTCGTTCGGCCCATATTTGGCAGCCATATGTTATTATTGGTCTTATTCCCGATATGTATAATATTCTTAAGTTCTTTCTAGACGCTCCATAATGCATCAGACCCACACGCATCGTACTGAATAAAATTATCCTTACTCGCCGCCTCGTACATGATAGATGTTCTTCGAAACTTTACCTTTGGTCCATTATTACATCCAGATACCGTTGCTTGGCGACCAATGCAACTTTGTCCCATTTCGTGATTTTGTCTATTCTGTTTGGCATGTCCAAACCATTGTATTCTACTTTTTTCAGCTGACAATTCTAATCTCTTGTTCGCGCAAGCCGTCCGACATATATCTAAAGCTTTTTGTGTTTCTATTTCTATACTTCTTCGCGAGTTTCCAGGAACTATTAAGACTGTGTCACCCGCGTAGGCAACGAATTTAACTTCCATTTTTTCGATTTCCCACAGCACATCATCCAATACTTCATTCCAAAATACGGGTCCTCTCGACGAGCCTTAAGGGCAGCCGCTTGTGGTCTTTTGTATTGTTCTTTCTCCTCCTATCTCTACATATAGATACCTGTTCGTAAAATATGCCTTTACAATATTTAGTAGATAGTTCAGCAGTTGTTTTCTTTTAAGTGTTTCGATTATATCATTCCGCCTTGCATGGTCAAACGCTCCCGCAATATCTAGATATGTACATATATAATACTGTTCTTCTCCTTTTGTTATGTGTTTCACTAATTTTTCTAGTGCATCGCTAGTACTTTTTCCTGGAACAAATCAAACCTAGTATGTATGCATGTTCCCAATTACTGATAAATAATGTCTGGATTCTTATCGTTATTATCTGATCCAATATTTTACCATATGTGAGAAGAAGTGAAATAGGTCGATAAGACGTTGGTTTATTTGTTGGTCTGTCCTTTCCTTTCAAGAAAAATTTTAGCTTCGCTATTTTTCAACATTCAGGATATTTCCTTTACCCCAAACACTCGCTGTATAGTTCATAAGGTAGTTTATCGTCACATTTATTGTTCCTTTTGCCATCTCGTGTGTAATATTGTCGTATCCGGGCGCTTTCTTTCTTTTTAATTTTGTACCGGCTTGTATTATTTCCTCCATCTCATCTTATTTCTACATTCTCCACATTCAATGTCTCCTCTCTTTCCGTCGGATAGACTTCTTTTAGTAAATATTCCCCTAGATCTTTCCAACTTTTTGTGTGCTCCCCTCCATTACATTGCAGTGACACTCATATTTCTTTTCGTAGTATCCTAATCGTACTCAACAAATACGGTATACCCCAAATCGACTTTTGAAATGCTGTTCTCACATATTCCTCCCAGCTCTCTTTTTATTTGTTGTATTCTTTCTTTAAAGCTCATTTTCGCTTCCTTGTAACAAGTGAGCATCTCTTTTTAATCCATATCCCGCCTTTTCCCCCTTTGTAGTTTTCACCGCTTTCTACATAGTCCTTCCTTTATTATTGTCAATTCTCTAGTCCACCATCGGACCTTTCTATGTCTTTTAGCAGTTTCCCTTTTCACTCATGTTTCACTTACTGTTGACAGACTTAGCTGCAAAGCATCCACCTTCCCTTCTAATGTCTCCGTTTATCTCATCTCATCCTCTATTTTCGTCTTTAAAACATGTTGCTTCTTTCTTATCTTCTGCCAGTATATAAGGTGATAGTTAAAAATGTTTTCTCCGATTATCTCTTTTTCTCGTTCGATTTTTATTGCTATAGCTAGATGGTCGTTGAGCATACCTTCTTCTATTCTTTACTCTACTGATGTTCGTTGCGTCCATTTGTTTAATAATGACAAGTCTGTTGCAGACTCACCTCGACTTCATTGAAACGTCATCACCCCATACTCATTTAATGCTATTGGATTATTTTCCATGATGAGTCTCTCCAGTATGCGTCATCTTTTAGTTCTACATTTGTCGTCCACACATTTTATGCTCGCGTTTTATCCATGCATAGCAGTACATCTGTCTCCCTGACCTCATATCCTTTCCACTCTTTCTAAATCATCAGTACTGGCAATAACAATTGATTATTGTTAGTTGTATCTACTGATGTTTGTACACGACCACATGTCTGTGTTGTGTCATGTATTGGTATAATACCAAAATATCTCCTCGTCCATTTACTACTATTGCACTCCATGAATTGTTACATGCAATTACTCTGTATGATAATTGTATGTGTTGCAGTTTTATTTCCAGTGTATATACTGCTTGGAAGCATCCTACCGAATATCCTCCTTTTCGCACACAATCTCCCAATTTCAATGACGTTATCTTTGCTCTTTGTAAATTTTGTTGTAAAATTTTTATCATAATTTTCTCTTTTAATTGTCTCTTCGCTTGTTTATACTCAGGACATTCCCAACTAGTCATTCTATGGTAGTTTAACTGTTCTTTTTGTTTACAGTTTACGCACGCATACTTTCCACCTGTTTTGTGCACTCGTATATGTGTCCGGCGTCCCCACTATGGCCACACACATTAACTTTTTCATCGCATACCGCTGCTATGTGTCCATAACGGTGACACCTATAGCATCTTATCAGTTCTCCCTGCCCAAACTCTGCTCAATTTTCAGGTATATAGTTCCAAGGTCTTCCTCGGGGGGGGGGGTGCTCCATAAGCTTTTCCATATATAAATGGGTCGTTGTATTTTTTGTGGCGCTTTAGGGTACGCCAACATCGAGGTCATTAGAGCCCATTAGAAAAATGCAGTTTCGCACCATAGAAAAGAGCCGTAAAGACTCTTCCCCGTGTGTGGGACTCGCCGAATATCTCGACCATACCCACAAAAAACCCTCCTGAAATCAACAAATATCTAAATACAAAGATGAAAGAAAAGAAAAGAATACAGAATATCAATACATTATTTCGCAAAAAAGAGAGGCAATTTTTAAATATTATATTTCCAAATTACAGAAACAAACGATGAAAACAAAGACAACAGTAAAGATGAAAAGGGAATGCAAATTTTAAACCCTCCCGAGAACTTGTGGGAGAAGCCCCGATCTACTCATAAAATTCAATAGTTTATTAACATTAACCGTTTCATTTCCGAGAATTGTTGGTGAATCTGCAGCCAGACCAATTTGTTTCCGAAAACTTGAGTATCTTCTGCAATCAGTTAGTAGGTTACGCACTGTCAGAGAACAGCTACACTCCTCACAAACGGGTTCATCATCAAGTAGTAAGAGATACCTATGAGTGAGAGGACAATGTCCT